>OX596076.1:14952401-15342401 GCA_951394005.1 Protophormia terraenovae | reverse complement strand
GAACAAAATTGCAGATTATTTATCCATTTCAGAAAATCGAATTTCGGCACCTATTTTTTACAGTATATTTATGTATATTTTGGCCCTTACAGCATATTTTTCTTTTTTTTTTTTATTATGGACTAAGCAGCATATTTTGTTATATTTTCATAGAAAAATTTTATTTAAGTGCATGTTTTTTCAATTTAAATGACATATTTTTGCTTATTTTATACTTAGGGGCATAATTTTGCATATTTTACTCGGAAGAGCATAATCTTGCATATTACAAACTTCAGACAATAATTATGCATTAGAGTATCCCGTAGACAAAAATTTTGTAGGTAGACCCCTCAAACGATGCGTAAAAATTAGCTCAATATGAGAAAAATATTAAAAAAAATTTTAAAGATTATCTTCAGTTCCCAGCGTTTAACAGTCATGGGTCTGGAACATTTCGTCCAAAAAATAGTATTGAGCTTTGTCTTGAAATGTGTATTAATTGTAACTTTCAGCCAATTATGAAAAAAGTATTTTAAAAATGTTTCGCAAAAAATTTGGTCCATAAACCGTCAATTTAGTAAATCAAGCAAAAAAAAAAAAAATTTCTATATTTTTCTTAAAAAGTAGATAAGAACTTTATAATTTTGTTCCCTTTAAGGCTAAAGTATAAAAAATTTGCATTGTATGTTGCATAAATAGTGTTGATAATATATAATTTCCAAATTTTTCCAAAAAAATTTTCATCAAAATGCCTTAAAAAGTCTTCTAGCGAAACAAAATCCCATGGAAAAAAACTTTTTAATATTTTTCCTATAACCAACATAAAATTACGAATTTTTTGATACCCATTTCGATTAAAAAATTTAAACTTTTTTTTTTTACCATAATGTATGAGACCCATGATTTTTCAATCGCTGGTAGGAAACTGAAGACCAATTTTAAAAATTTTTTAAATATTTTTTTCGTATTAAGCTCATTTTTACACATCGTTTGAGGGGTCTTCCTACAATGAAATCTCCAAAAAGGTTATCCTCGGGACCCTCTATTATGCATACATTGCACCCAATATACTTTTTTATATAATTTTAAATGAATTAAATTTTATTATTAATGTCTCCGGTGTTGCCAGGAAATGTTATATTTTTTATTTCTTTATTTATTTGCAATGCAAAATAGCCCAAAAAATGGAAATTTTGTTCAAAATGATTAAATGATGATTCAGTAAATAAATTAGCAAAGCTAAAACGAAAATTTTGAGACTAAAAACAAAATAAACAAGCTAGACTAAGCTTTAAAAATTACAAAATGGCAACACTGACTATCGCATACGGGTTTCAAGACCAATTCCTTAATAATAATTCATATTAGAAACTAATAAAAAATATTTGTAATTTCCTGATAAAAACACTCTAGAAAACCAAACGCAATAAAACTGCGTACTCAGTTTTTTTCCAGGACGTCAAATTTCTTTCAAATTTTAAAGGATACGCATTTAAAAAAAAAAAAGAATTATAAAATATTTTTGCATATTATATCAACCCAGTATGGGTATCAAATGAAAGCTAAGAATCCTTGAAATATAATAATATTTGTTATTTAATTATTGCAGCGCAAAAACTTAAGAAAATATCCTTTTGAAAAAGTTCCTTTTTACAATTAATTTTCAAATATATGTTAGCATTCAAAAATCATTCTCATACATCAAAAAATCGTTACATAGATAAAACTGGGCACCAAACATGGTAAAACTGTGTACCGAATTTTCTCCATGATGTCAAATTTCCTCTCGAAAGGACTTCAAAATTTCGAAAAATTTTAAATTTTTATAAATAATATATAATATTTACAAAGATTATACTGACGCAATATGGATGTCCAATGAAAGCTACGAATCCCTGTGATATAATTATATTTTTTATTTAAATGTTGCAGTGCATAAAGTAAAAAAAATGTCTTTTTGAAAATTTTATTTACTATTTAATTAGTCCTTATATAAAGGATTTTTTTCATAATATTTTGTATGGCAACATTTAAATAAAAATTTTGGTTATATTGCAGGGATTCTTTGCCTTCATTTGATACCCATATTTTATATTTTATTTTAAATTTGTGTAATTTTCGAAATATTGAAATCCTTTTGAAAGGAAGTTTGACTTTCTGGAGAAAAACTGACTACGTATTTTTATTATGTGTGGGCTCTAGTTTCATGCATATATAATTTTTTTCGTGTGTGACAATTTTTTGGGTTACACGGTGTTATATTTGAACGTTTTTAAGTACAAAAATAATATAATTTTAGTACATAATTGCATATTTTTATTTTAAGGGAATATTTCCTATTTCAGGAACATTTTTTATAAACTTTTTTAGAGCATATTTTTGTTGTTGTATAGCTTAAAAACTATTTCATTTTTCTGTATAAAATCAAAAAATAAATAACTTAATTTTTGTTTAATGCTTTAAGCAGTCTGTTGTTGCAGCATCATTAACTATAGCATCCAGTTCGAAGGACCATAAAACATTTTTAAACTAAAACAGGATTTGTGGAGTATTATTAATAGCACTTAAACAAGCTTCATGAGCGTTTGTGTTGTTTTTTTTTTTTTTAATTGATATTCCTTGAAACTTAAAAAAGAAGATTTTTTATTCCAAAATTTTTAATATTATTTCCGTAACACTAACCTTTTAAAAATGTTTCAAATTAACAAATCTAGACTATTTTTAATCAAATTTTAATAATATCCAAATCATTGATTCATAAAGATTTTTTTTTATTTTAAATCTTGCTATTTTTATGTATTTTTTTATATATTTTTTTTAAATTTTTTGCTCTATTTATAAACCAAATCAATTATTAGATTCATATATCTGCAGCTCATGTAATCCAGTTTTGTTTTTAAATATAAAAAATTATAAAATAAAATAAAAAATGGTCATAAAAAATTAAAATAACCGCTTTTTACCGTTAATACAGTAAAACATTCATGATCATGCTTTAAATCACAACCAAACAGCCAACCAACATCTTGAGGTATATAAAAATACACAAAAACATAACTCTTACTAGCTGTTAGCTACTTATGGATTTATAGAGTTTTATGGCTTAAGAAAAATACCAAAAAAAATCGTAACCCAAAAGTGGTAATAACATCTTTTTATATGTGTATGTTTTTATTTATATACCACACGTTTTCCCAACACTCTGTTAACAGTCAATAGGCTACAAAAACTCTTGAGTCAAAGCACCCAATGAATATTAAATTCAAAAGTTTCTTGACTTTTAAGCAAAAAAACAAGAATAAAAAAATAATAATCTTTTACCAAAAGCCAATTGTTTCCTGGCCTTAGAATCAATTTCTTTCTTTTGGTTAATACTAGTTTATGTTGTTGCTGATAATTTCAATTCTATTACCAAGTCTAACGGTCATTTTAGAGATTGAGCTGCTATACTCTAATTCTTGAAATACAGATTTCAATTTATGTAATTAGAAAAAAATAACATTAAACCGCAAGTAGTTAGATGAAAGAATAATAAAATAGAAATAAGCATAAGAAAAAATAATGTATAAGAAATAAACTCCTTGACTTTCTATTTAAATCTAACGTTTGCTTACAGTTTTATTTTTTAAATTTTCTATTGCTCTAACATTCAGTATTATAGTAGGTAGGTACATGAATGAGAATAGAGTTCATAAAAGTTCATGGTATTTTTTCGCCTATAGAATCCAGTTTCAGTTTTATGAGAATAAATATTCATTATTTCTATTGAAAACAAAAAAAGAAAAACAAAACAAAAGCCATAATTTTTTTTTTAAGATTTTGCATTTCTTTTGTAGTTTTGTATAAAAATTAGAAAAATAAAATCCAAATGGTGAAAATAATTATTAAGTTTTAATAACTGTTTACTATTAGGTTAATTATGAATTTTAATTTAAACAATAGTTTGAATTTAATAAGAATTAGAACACAACAAAACTAAACGATTTAGTTTTATCCCTTTTTCCATCAGTCTGTAGAAAACATCCTCAGGATCAAATTACCAATCCAATTAAAATAAAATTCACCTAAATTCCTTGTTAGTGCTGTAGGCAGTTTCCTATTTAAAATCAGCTAAATAGGTTAAAGAGAAAAAAAGTTATAAAGCAAAATCTATATCAAACTGTGAAAACTAAACATTTTTGATATGAAATATACATATTTTTTTTAATCATACTTCCGTTTTTCATTTTTAAAATTCCTTTTAAACAATTCACCTTTTATTAAATTTTCCTTATACCTACTACTATATCCCGAACCATGAAATATTCATAAATTCTATAATGCAGCAATTTTTCATCATCATCTCTCATTTATGCAAAATATTTCTTTTTTATGCTCTTGGTTTTTTGTTTCAACGCTCAGACAAACATTATGATATGCTTTTATTTTAATATGCTGCTCGCTGGGAAACAAAAAGGATTTCTATTTATATGCAAAAACAAAAAAAAAAAAAAAAGGGACCAAAATTGCAAAATAGCAAAAAAAGAGGCCATTGAAAAGTTAACACACATACACATTAACTTATGTAACTATGCAGCTTGAAAAAAGTGCAAATTTAAAAATAATAGAAGCTAGAAAAAAAACTAAATACTAGAAAATGTTAAACATTTTGTTAAAGCAGCAGCAGAAAAGAAATTTTGCTATTAACCCAATAAGAGTGGAAGAGAAGGTTAAGTTAGGTTAAATGGGCAGCTAAAAATACTGGATATAAAAACAGCTCACGTGGGTCCAGTTGTGTTACCCTGAGGATCATGTGGAGTTGTTTTATATGTCCGTAAAGAGGTTCGGTTCGAACTAACCTGAGGCATGTATAAAAGATCTGATCTGTCTGATGACGATTTCATTAAGAGCAGGACAGTGTCATAGAAGATGCTCCACTGTCTCTTCCTCATCTAAGCAACCTCTACAAAAGTCGTTATAAGGGAGTCCTAATCTAGCGTGCGTACCAGCTACCCAGTGCCCCATGACAATTGCTACGAGTATCCGTAGCTGACGTCTAGGAAATCCCAGAATATAGATAGATCGCGAGTGATCATACTGGGGCCATATCCTTCTCGAGGAAGAGCATGTGGACTCATTTGTCCATCTTTGCTGAGCTATCCTCCACAAATATTGCAGTATCATAGATCTGCAAGATGACAGCGGCGCAACCACCAGTTGGTTAATTTCCTCGTTTCGAAGGAGGGAACCAGTTCTGGCCAGTTTGTCCGCAATAATATTTCCCGAAGTGTTTGAATGACCCCTTACCCAGATCAACTCTAGTTTTGAATGTCCCGCCATCTCATTTAGAGATATTTGACATTCATGTACCAGGCTGGATGTCGAGAAGACACCCGAGAGAGATTTAATCTCGGGCTGACTATCGGTACAGATTTGAATACTCATTTCGAATATCCTATAGTACATTAGCCAATTTACTGCTCTCATGATGACCGAGATCTCCGCCTGAAGGGCGCTACAGTAATCTGGCAATTTAAACGAAATGTACTTTCTATATACTGGAATGTAAACACCCCCCCAACCTCCTCAGCAGATTTAGACCCATCAGTATAAACTTCAACCGATCCAGCTGTTATAGTGGAATCAGCTAAAGTTGATACTGAGAAGCCTCTGTCCAGAAAGGATTTAGGTATACAATAGTCAATATTGTCAGGGATGCCTACCAGAATTCCAAAATGGTCGCATGGCCATAGTTCCTACCGTTCCATGTACCTATGGTGTTGAACCTAGTCGCTGACATGATGGCGATCTGTTTGGCCATTAGATCAACCGGCATCCAGTTCATTAAAACAAATAATGCCCTGGATGGTGTTGTACGAAGTGCGCCTGTGATTAATAGCGCTGAACTGCGCATAACCTTGTTGAATATTCCACAAAAGGTGGATTTCTCGATCGCCTTCCACCATACTAATGTTCCATACATAAGTAGGGGCAGGGTGAAAGAGAAAGGAACAGTGAATATAAAATGACTTAAGAACTGGTTCACAGTTTTTTAATTTCTAGAAAAATTTTAGCTGAAAAAGTCTTTTAGTTTGAAATTTTTTAAATATATATATTTATAAAAAATACTAACGTTACTGAGTGATTGACTGACTGACTTACTTCGCACATCCCAAACGGTTAAAGCTAGAAGAATAAGATATGAACTGTAGATTTGTCTCCCATCAAACAGATTCACTTAGACGGGAATTTTGGAAATTCGAATATTTAGGGTGTAGAAAAGGGAACAATTAGTAGAGAGAGATACAAAAAAGTTGAATATTAATCGTTATCGTTATCGTAATCGTTATGCATTTAAACAATAATCGGACAGGTGTCTGAAATTCGGCTCTTTAGGGAGAAAGCGGATAAAAACTGTATTTTGGTAAATTTTTCGCACTTTATCTATCTTCTCATCCAGTAAGCATAGAAATAAAATGTGCATCAAATTAGTAATTATTGAATACAAGTTTGGTACTTTTTAGAAATTCTAACATTTAAAGGGTAAAAATCGTACCTGTTTTTGGTACTTTTTTCACAACATATTTTTTTTTTTTTTACTGACACATAATATAAATATTTTAACATTAGATCTCAGTACAATTTTAAAATTTAATGGAATACATTCACTGTTATATCCAAGCGGAATAAATGGTACCAAAATAGGGATAAAATAGGGAAATTAATTTTATTCAAATTTAGTAATGCATTTTTAATTATATTAAACATAGAAACATGAACTTAAGTACATTCAGTCCTAAGTGAGTGAGAATTCACAGGAGGGGATTTTAAGGTACTTTTTTTGTTCTTCTAATGGTACTTTTTAAATTTTCTATAATTTTGAACCTTGAAACATGAAATTAAAGATATATGATCCTAAGTAAATGAGAATCCATAATAGGGGACTTTGTTGTACTTTCATTCTTCTAATTGTACTTTTTGAATTTTCTAAAATATTGAACCTGGAAACATGAAATTAATGATAGGTGAATGAAAATCCATAACAGGGGACTTTGTTGTACTTTTTCATTCTTCTAATGGTATTTTTTGAATTTTCTATAATATTTAACCTAAAATCATGAAACTAAAGATAAATATATATATATATATATATATATATTTCAATAAAATAAGGTAGTGAAACGCACTATGTTAGATTTTTTAGAAATATTATTCAAAAATTTATAGTTATAAAATTATAATTTAATAAAAAAGGATATTTTAATTTATAATTTGTTATGGTTTTATTAAAAAAAAAATGCGCTAACGAAGTAGCGGGTGTACTGCTCGATTAAAAATAAATTCTTCAATTTCTAAAATAATTTACACAATAGAAAAAAAGATAATAATAATTTGATACTAAAATGGTGTCAACTTGTTGCCAATGGGTATCAATTTTCAACCATATGCTTCAAAGAACTCCTATAAAAGGTATGTCATGTCTTGCTTGAAAAATTAGCAAAATTTATTAGCTTCATTTTCTACTCATTTTCAATCATTGACATCGAAGGATAAGACCACAATATATCCTTCAAAAAACTCATATATGATTTCTCATATTTATAAAATGGAGAAAACATTTATAGGGATTGTTAGCAGAATTTTTTGGCTTCATTTTCTATTAGGTTTCATTTATTAACATCGAAGTATGTGACCACAATGATCATATCCTTCAAAAAACTCATATGTGAGATATATCACGTTTTAAAAAATTTATTAAAATTTCGAAAAATTCAATTTCAAAAAACTTTTAAAAGGGATTCTTGACAAAAATAATTAGCTTCATTTTCAACTAGATTTGATTCATTGATAGCGAAGGATATAATTAGAATGGCCACATATTTCAAAGAACTTAAATATGAGATTTTTAATATTTTGAAAAATTTATAGATTTTTTTACAAATTCAACTTCGAGAAACTATTTATGGTGATTGTTAGCAAATTTCTTAGCCTCATTTTCCACTAGGTTTGATTTATTGTCATCGAAGGATGTCACCACAATGACCATATCCTTCAAAGAACTGAAATATGAGATTGTTTCATATTTTGAACTGTTTTCTTTAAGCTATCGCAAATTCAATTTGGAAAAATCATTAGTAAAGATTATTAGCAGTTTACCAGCTTAATTTTTCACTAGCTTTGACTCATTGATATCGAAGGATATGGCCGCAATAGTTATATCTTTCGAAGAACGAATTTTTATAATACTTTTATATTTAAAACACTAAGAGCTCATTTACATTGGGGATTTTCCCTGGAAAAAATCGCTGCAACTTTTACGTTTGTAGGCAAGAGGTGTAGAAAAGCAAGCGGGATAAGAAAAGTTGCATGTCGTCGCAAAGCCAAAATATTTCATGAAATTTTTTCAAATTTATTTTAAATTTTTATGATTTGTTGTTTTTTTGTCAAACATTTTTGAAAAAATTTCACATTACTATTTTATATGTCTAAATGCAGAAGGGATTTGGAAGCAACTTCAAAACAAAATATAATTAAAAAATGCTGCGATAATCCCCAATGTAAATAGGCTCTTAGTTTTTAAAAATTTTTATAAATTCCATTTGAAAAAATCCCTCACAGGGATGGGTATTAAAGTTTATTAGCATCATTTCCCACTAGTTTTTATTGCTTATCCTTATTCCATATTCATATTTTCTGTATCATAATTATAACTTAAATGTTTTCAACATAATTAACAAATTTAATTTATAATGTAAAATATCCTTAATTTAATTTTTTCATAATTTTTTGTGAAATTTTTAAAAATTAATTTAAATATGTCAATTTCGCTAGTTTCTAATTTTTTTCTAACATGCGATATTTTTTTTTTTTTGCAAACTTTTTTATTGCATGCAATATTTTTTTAAAAACGTTTTTAACTAGGTACATTTATTTTCACATACATTGAAAGTTGTTGTTTTGAATACGAATGACAACATAAAAATCAATTTTCTCAAATTGATTTTTATGTTGTCATTCAAAATATAAAAAAATATTTAGTTGTTGGCATGATATATTTTTTCGTCATAAAACATTTTAAAAAATTTAAGAATTTAAATTTTTATTTAAATGTTTAAATTCTTGTCTCTTCCCTTTTTTAAATGTTTACTGCCTTTAATGGGTTTATATTTCATACATATTCATAATTTAAGTATTTGTCTAAAATCATCCATTCTATAGTTAGAACATAAAATAAAAAAATAAAAAAATTAAAAAAAAAATCATCTAGGTGTTGGCTAAAATGTCAAGGGAAATGGCATAAATATGTATATTTTCTTAAAGAGAAAAAAATTCTTTTCGTTGAAAAAAAAAAAAAAAAAACCCAACCTGTATATGATAAGTAAAATAATTTTGCTGCTTTTGAAGGCTAGAAAAAATTGAAGCCAAAAGTGAAAAATAAAGTAAATAAAGATGATGACTATAATGTTGAAAATGATGATAAAGATTTTCTTGTGTTTCTGGCTGCTGTTTTAAAAGAAAAATAAAAAAAAAAAAAATTAACAAAATGCAGACATTATGCAGATCAAGGTAAAGATGCCAACTCAATGCAGCCAGTGTTTTAAAAGTAAAGAAAATATATGAAAAAAATTATAATAAATAGATAATAAAAAGGTTAAGAAAGTGTTAACAGTAACAAGGGATTTAATATAACAAGATTTAAAGCAGAATAAGTAGCACAAAATATAAAAAGAAAAAAATATTAAGAACCAAATTATGAGAACTTTTCATAATTTACAAGCTAGTGGGAGATGAAGGCAATTTAGCTAAAAAAAAATATATTTCAAAGTTTTAAATTTCAATATTTAATATAAAAATAGTTAAGCAATGAAGATTATCTAAAGATTTTTAGATTAAAACTATACTTTTTAAATTATTCGAAATAAAATTCTATTAAAACTAAAGGAAACTTACTTTCTTAATAACTGAAAATTAATAAATTTTGTAGTGAATTTATAGCCAATTTTAAGATTGTAAAGCATTTAAAACTTTAGCAGTAAAACTAACTTTTTGAAGAATTTAAAAAATTTCTTTTTTGTTTAAGTTCAAAATTCAAAGACATTTGAAAAACGATTTTAAATATAAATTCCTTCTTTAATGATTATTTGCATAACAAATTTATGTGTTCTTAAAATAGTTTTATTGTTATTTTTATTAAACCACTTCCTTTTTCTTATCTTAAGTACCCTCTAAAAATTTTAAATAATTCACATTTTTTTCTTATGACTTCAACTTATTTTTTTCCACCTTAAACTCATTCATTAGCATTTTCAAACCATTTCAATTTTATTTTACAATTAATCAATGTCACTTATTTTATTTCTTTTTTTATTAAACTAAAGCAAAAACCACATATTTATTTGCTGGTTTATAATTATTTCAAATAAAAATATTTATATTCTAAACCCCACTTTGACAGCTTTAAAACCAAATAGTTGGACAAGTCAATAAGATCGGTATGTAAAAGTCAGAATAAATTATGAGTTTATAAATGGTAGCACACTCGCTACAGTGGACAGACATTAATAAACAACAATTTAAAAAGTGCGCCAAGCCTTAAAGCAACAACAAACTAAACAACAACTTGAAAAAAATATGAGTATTATTTTGAAAAACTGGTAATAGATTTGGTTTGGCTATAGTAAAGTGTTCAAAATAGGGGGAACAGTGGTTAAAAGAAAAGGAAAAAATGTAGAAAGAAAAATATACATTTAACTATAGTTTTTAAATTTAAGTTCGTAAAAAAAACTCTTAAAAATAAAATAAAAAAATATTTATTGGATGCTTCTATTGATGTTCTCATCGTATTTTAATGAAAATTAATATTTACTTCAAAACAAAAACCAACATATTTTATCTAAGGTATTGTACATCGGAAAGTACGATTTGGATTTAATACCAAAAACATTTCTTATTTTTTTTAAGCTAAAACAAAATCAAGGCAATTTTTGATATCAAAAGAAAAATAATAGTAGTCGGATAGGACAATGTCTGAGCTATAAAGCGGGTGGAGAAAAATTTGATTTGCACTATTTTCTAAATAAATTTTAACTGGTCGCATAACATAAGGTCGAACATTATATCGATGGAAAGTTGTGGTCTCATGTGTAGTCGAACATTCTCACCGTTTTTCGTTAAATGCTCCCTTCAAACGGATCTGTTGTGTTTGGTATAGGTCTCCTGTGATCATTTCGCTTTAATCTGTTCATCGTTAGTAGATGATAAACCTTCTGAACTTGGATTATTATTTAGTCACTATAAATATTCGGCTTTGGTATGGATTTTTCTTATTAGCCGAGCTTTTCATACAATTTTTTGCTCATGGATCCACTTTTCATTCCCCGTAACAATTCAATGCAGAAATAACTTCATTGTGTGTAAAAGTAAAATAAAGTAAAATATACATGTAAATACGCTCTTGGCTTCAGTTTGTGTGGAACCTCATTTCCCGACTTTTGAATGAGTCTAAGTGCTCTTTAATATCTGGAAATTATTGCATGATCTACTGCCAATAATTTTAGCATGATTTCAATTTTTCATATTCAAACTCTTTAGCCTGACCGGGACGTCTTTTATCATGTACTTCAAGTTGCTTCTGCTAAAACATGATCTCCATAATATTCTACTAAAATAGAATTGCTTTCCGCGGTGATTTCCCTTAAAATATAAAAGTTCAGTAAAACTTCCGCAATTTTTTTTACACGGACCCATATTCAAAGCTTCAAAACCTCTGTTGTTTACGTTTCAACAGATTTAAACATTCACGTGTTACACTAAAAAAAATAAACCGTCTGGAAAAATACTATGAACATAATCTAGTATAAAAAACGTTACAGTTCTTAAAACTACGTTTTGATAGCTTTAAATACATTTCCACTGGGTTCTATCTCTCAGGGTCCACACTGGAGTAGCATAGTTTACTACTGAACGACCAACCGTTTAATATGTAGCCAATAAGATTTCTTATTCACACTCTAAGTGCTGCCGTCTAGCGCTTTAAAGGCCCTATTTATACTTCGCAATGTATACGTGAATGTAGTTACATGAGCTAAACAATCGAAAAAGTTACCAAAAGTGGTCCCAGTTACCTCATGTGGTTTCAGTCGGAGTTTGAAATCAATATGAATTGAATAAATTTTCAGCAAAATGCTCGCGAGCATTCCTTAGGGTCGGTCTTGGTGTTGTCTGCCAACTTAATCGCGATACTACCATCCTTCTGCTTTGGAATGTTGAGATAGCAAACTGTTGACCACAACTTGTAAGCTCCTCTACCCAAGTTGCAGTTGTCAAAATAATCTAATGATTTCTTTTGATTATCCCATGTACCAACCTGCTTATATCACGGTTTAGGTGGGCGATCCTAGAGTCGCCGGAGTTAAAATGTTGGATGTCATTACGCCCATCTGCCAGACTCTGCAGAGTCTTCGATGATGGTTTCAAAAAACTTCATCTCAGCTATTCCCGCGACAGCCGGTCTTCGTACCCAAATGACCAGAGATCTCTCAGCCAAGAGCTGTCAACTCGGTAATAGCCTTTGGTGTATATGTCCGATGGCGTTAAAGCATATTCTATGTCGCATACTCTTCATCGAATTTGTATTATTTCTTTTGGAGTTTTGATGACTTCAAAAATTTTTCACTGGTATCACAATTCAACTTTTTATGTCCAGACATAATCTGTATGCTAATCCCACAATGATTGATCTATGAAAGTCCTGCTCAATATGAAAGTCCTGCTCTATATCTAAGATATCAATATATCCATCATTATACCCTACACCGCTATAGGTGGGGAGGTTATAATGCTTTTCTGCTAATGTTTTTAACAGCAAAAATAAAAATGGTTTAAGACCCACCTTTATGTATACCAATCGGCTTAGAATCGCCTTCTCAGTCGATTTAATTATGTCCGTCCATCTGTCCATTATGTCGTAATTTTGAAAATATTTTACTGATATTAGGTTCACGTGTTTTTTATGGTCCAGTGACAAAGCCTATTCAAATTGGTTATGATCGGTCCATTTTTGCACCTATCCTCAATAAAAATGTTCCCCCTAAATATGGGGTGCTACATTTTATCACATTTTATTTACCATACGTTCTATATAAGGCCTACTTCTGAGAATCCCCATAAAAGACATTAAGAACTTAATGTACTGCACACACATTTTATACAACTTTAATCCCATACAAGACTACTATATATTCCTAACTTATTCAAACACAAAGGTCATTTAATAATTCCCATCAGGTACTTAGCTTTAAGTCGGCTGTTTTTTGAAATTTAGTTACATTTCTGATGACCTTTCCTTCACTGGTATATCTATGTGATTCAGGATAGATTCAATTACACGTATTTAAAGATAAATAATTGTCAGCAGTGGCGAAACAGGAATGGATTGTTAGTTACCAATAAAAACTAGTCACTAACAGCTGCTTACAACTCTAGGACATTTGGTTGAAATTTACAATCGCCTAGTCCCTGTTACAAAATGCTACCATCCATCTGTACGTGCATAGCGACTCGTTTGCGGAGATCAGTGCCAAATACAATATGAGATAATTAACTGTAGGACTCTAGTAGGAAAAATAAATTTTAATTGATAGACTATAAAAGACTCCCTAGAGGAAAGAAAACAGGTTCAAAACTAGTCACGTGACAGGTTCTCAGGGATAGTGACCGGTCCCAGTTTCGGAACTTTATATGGGAAGTACTTGTCACTTTTACATGGGGTTGTCATTGAAGGTGGCTAATTAGCTCCTTAGGACAGGTCACAGGAAAGATTCCAGAGGACATGTTCAGTTTCGATTAATATAATACAAATTTTATAAACATTCCGCAATTGTTTACTTTTTAAACATTTTTTTATACCCACCATCAAAAATATGGGGGTATATGGATTTTGTCATTCCGTGTATAACATGTCGAAAGAATCATTTAAGACCCCATAAAGTATATATTTTCTGGGTCCTGGTTAGATTCTGAGTAGATCTAGCTATGTCCGTCTGTCTGTCTGTTGAAAGCAGGATAGGGCTCGAAAGTGACAACCTAGGGAGAGGAAATTTGGCTCAAATATTTATCTTATATAAGGTTTCTTTGATATTGAAAATTAGCAAAATCGGTTAATAAACAAAATTACTACAAATTTTAAAAACTTGATATAGATTCGGCAGAGCCGAATATAACATTTGCACTTGTTTTTTTGTCATATTATTATTATTATTATTTAATTTAATTTTATTTTTTTAAACCACTGTTCCTATATTTATACTGGTTTGGTACATAGAACCAATAAAATTCATTAACGTTTATTTACTATTATTTTGTATACTTGTAATTTGTCTACAAAACCAAGAACCAGAAATAGTTGAAATGACCTAATTTGAGCAAAAAAATAAATTCTACAAAAACTTGATAAATTTAGTTTTTATTCTAAAAAAAAAATTAACCAAAAAAATTTGCATAAATTCTTAAGCAAAATAAAAAGAACGAAATAAATAAATAAACTACAAACAAGTTTTAGTGGCTAAAACCCTGGTGATAAAGACGCCTAAAGGTAGGTGTTAATAAAGTACGGTGATTAGTATAGAAACAGTGTAATGCCTTTGAAGAATTTTACAAAACAAAACAAACAAAATATTGATAAAAATTTAATTTAAAGTTAGAAAAATTAAGGTAATTTCCAAGTCCCTTTTTTTTAAAAAAAAAAAGTCCTCATAAGTTTTGTTTTTAAGGAAATAAAATTATTAAAAATTTGACATGTATAAGGGCTTTAGGTTTTGTTAAATTTTGTTATTTTTTTCGTTACACTGTTTCTTTAATTTTCCTTTTATCTTGTGCCATCTAAATATATAACAAAACTTTGTTCTTTTTATTTTTAATGTTTAATTCTAATACATTTCTTGGGATTATTTTTGTTAATTCCATTTTGTTGTCTTTTTTTTTTTTTTTTTTTTTTTTGTTGAGTGTTCATTTCATTAAAGTACAATCACAAAAAAAGAAATTGCCATTATTTTCAACACTTAAATTGAGGTTAAGAATCATTAAAGATTCTGTTGAGTCGTAGTAGTAGCACCTAAAAACCAACACTTTAATGAACACGAAGACCGTTATAATAAAAATCAAAATATTTAAATTGAATCGAAATCTAATGCTTTGGAAATTGTAAACGTAATAAAATTTAATGTTTTCTTTTTTTTTTATTTTCTGGGAGTAATTTCCATAGAAATCTATATGAGCTGTTTAAATAAGAACCAGAAGCAACAGTGTAAAGTGTTTTTTTTCTAGTGGTTCAATGTTAATGAACTTTATTAGACTTTAATGTTAAATAAAATAATTGAAATAAAATTTAATGGCGGGTTAAGAAGAGTATTAAATTTTAGAATATTTAAAGAATTTTATAGTCAGATTTTGAAAAATAATTTTACAAAACCTTAAACAAATTTTAAGTAATTAAAATAAAATATTAAGGACATTTTTTAATTTAGTTTTTTTGTTTTATTATTTTAAATTATTATTTAAATATTTCTTTCTGCAAATATTTTTTCTTCTTTCTTTTCTATTAAAAATTATAACCTTAGGCTTTCATATCATTGACCCAAAACTATTGCAACAATTTTCCCTTTGACAGCATTAACCAACATTTATAAAATGTTCATAAACCAGACAACAATGACAACATTTAAATACTTCTCTGCTTAACTATCTGTCTATCCGTCCGTCTGTCTGTCTGTCTAGCTGCAGGTCTTTAACAAATAATAATCCCTTCCGACTAGTACAAGAAAAATGTCTTTGTCCTGCTGGACAAATAATTTCAACTGCATAAATATTTTAAGGCTAAAAGACAAAATAATAATAGTAGAAAAATTAAAACAGCAAAAAGTTAGACATTGTCATTCAGCAACAAAAAGTAACAAAAATTTTACTATAAAAACAAAAAAAAGAAAAGTTTCTCTAAATTATTCTTTAATTTTAAAAATGACAATAATGAAAACTAAAATAACGAGACATTTAATAGCACAAAGAAAAAAAAAAAAAAAAAAAAAATACAAAAGAAATCAAAAATAACTCCCCTTAAAGCTTACAAAAAAACTTAAAATTAAATGCGTTTGTTGGAAGCAAATGACAGCAGGCAGGAAGTGGAAAATGTAAAACGGAAACAGACGCCACAGGAAATAACAACAGTTTATATTAACAACAAAATTGCAAGGAACAAACTAAAACAATCCTAATAAACTTAGCAACGAAAAATCCCTTAGCAAACATAATAATCAAGCCTAGACCAAACAACGTCATTAATGTTTTTATTTATTTAAAGCAGTAATTTTTCTGCTGGTATTTTATTTAACATTAGAACAGCAACTATTTCCGTTTGCCTTTTTTGACCCTTAATGTTAATTAGGAAGTTTTTATAAGCAACAACAATACAGCCATAAAACTAAAACAAACCAACCAAAAATCCTTATAAACATCTACAAACTAATTAAGCATTTTTTTCTTATTTTTTCCAAATAAAATTAAAAGCAACATTTTCATTATTTTCGTATTTTCTTATCTCTTTTCAGCCTTCACAACATTTAAAACTCAACTCAAAACAAAAAATTTGCACCCATGTTTACCGTCTCGCAGAAACCCTTTTTTTGTTTAATAGTTTGAGTACTTTTTCCTATTATAATTTTTCTAATTAAATTTGTTTAAATTATTTGTGTAAAAAAAACCCTCAAAAATAATACTCACACAAAAATGGCGCGCACAAATGTTATTTTAAAAATCCTTTTCACGTTATGTGTTTGGTCCTTTGTCATCATAGGCGTTTTTAAAATGCAGGGCACAAACATAGTACCTCAAGAGTATGCTGCAATGCCTTTGAGTGGCCGTATATTATTGCAAAGGGATATGTTAAGATTTGCCGAGACCACTTCAACGACAACAGATAAATTTGATCCTTCGGAAATATTGGTCGATAATCGAACGGGTGAGTTTAAAGGAAATTTAATAGAAATAAAATTTAATCATGACGGAAGTAGTGAAAATATTGCTAAAGTAGTTATAAAGTATTTTATAAAGACAACAAATTAAATTTCAAACTAAACTACAGACAACAGGATAGACTACTGATTAAAAAAAATACAGACTGAAATACAAACTAAACTGTATTTCAGGCTACAGGTTAAATTATAAACTAAACCGGAACAAGACTACAGATTATACTACTGACTAAATTACTGGCTAGACTTTATATAATACAGTAGACTATGCTATAAACTAAGCTAGAATACGGACTAGAATATTGGAATGATAACACGCTAGACTACAGATTCAAACACAAACTAGATTATGGGATAGACTTCAGACTGTACTACGTACTGGTCTACGGGTCAAATTATGTACAAGACTACAGACTTGACTACAAACTGGACTACAAACTACTCTACAGATTATACTACGAGCTTGAATATTTACTTAAATTCAAACTGAACTATGGACTAGAACATTGAGACTACACGCGAGACTATAGATTCAACTACAGACAATAACTTGAGATAGACTACAAGCTATACTATAAAATTAACTAAAAACTAGACTTCAGACTACGTACTAACTACATTACCGATTAGAATACGTGCTATATTATTGACTTTAATTAATACTATACTACGAACTAAAATATTGAATAGTCCACACGCTGGACTACAGATACAACCGCAGACTATAATATGACATAGACTACAAGCTACACTATAGAATTAACTACAAACTAGACTACGTACAAGACTATAAACTTAAATACTAACTACACTACCGATTAAACTACGAGCTATATTATTGACCTTAATTCAAACTAGACTACAGACTAGAATATTAAATAAGCTAAACGCTGGATTACATATACAAATACGGACTAGATTGTCGACTACAACAAGAACTAGATTACATACTTGACTACAAATTGGACTACATGCTAGACTATATACTAAACTACATATAAAACTACGGACATCTTTAAATACAAGACTATGACTAGACTATGACTAGACTATGACTAGACTATAACTAGACTATGACTAGACTATGACTAGACTATGACTAGACTATGACTAGACTATGACTAGACTATGACTAGACTATGACTAGACTATGACTAGACTATGACTAGACTATGACTAGACTATGACTAGACTATGACTAGACTATGACTAGACTATGACTAGACTATGACTAGACTATGACTAGACTATGACTAGACTATGACTAGACTATGACTAGACTATGACTAGACTATGACTAGACTATGACTAGACTATGACTAGACTATGACTAGACTATGACTAGACTATGACTAGACTATGACTAGACTATGACTAGACTATGACTAGACTATGACTAGACTATGACTAGACTATGACTAGACTATGACTAGACTATGACTAGACTATGACTAGACTATGACTAGACTATGACTAGACTATGACTAGACTATGACTAGACTATGACTAGACTATGACTAGACTATGACTAGACTATGACTAGACTATGACTAGACTTTTACTAGAATATATCCTGAATATCGTTCGACTTTGACTAAACTATGTCTATGACAACCATATATGTATATGTAAATCAAACATTTCATCTGGATTTTTGATTTTATCATTTTCGAAAATTCGAAGTTCATTTAGAAATTCGAAAAACCATACCTAACTAAACTTTAAATATTCTTAAACACAAAAGAAGTAAAATTTTTCTTATTAAGCAATATTTTCTTGCAGTTTTTGATTTTCGAACATGGAGTTTTTGAAGAAAATATACAAATTTTCGCATTTTTATTTTAATGAGCTAAAGTGAAAAAAAAAAAATGAACTTTTTGTATCATGTTCAAAAATTCGAACTTAATTTCGAAATTTCAAAAATCATCCAAAATTATTTTATTATTGCTTAGAATCACAAAAACAACAAAATAACTTAATAATTTTAATATTTTCTCACGATTTTTCATATTCGAACATGGAATTTTTATAGTAAACTATAAAATTGTATGCATTTTATATGAATTCTAAATTATTTACCAACTTTGGTGTTATAAAAACATTTTCGATATTTCCAACTTAGTTTCGAAATTTAAAAATCACCTTAAATTTATTTAAATATCTCTTAATAGGTATTTTTCTTTTTTTTTTTAATTTAAAAAAAATTCGAAGTTAATTTCGAAATTTAGAAAACCATTCCTAACTAAACTTATAACATTTTGAAGAAATAAATTAAATTTTTTTTCCAAGCCTTTGTTTTCTTGTGGTTTATGATTTTCGAACATGGAGTTTTTTTAAGAAAATATAAACATTTTAGCATTTTTATATAAATTAGCAAACGTAAAAAACAAAAATCAGCTTTTTGTATCATGTTCGAAAATTCGAACTTAATTTCGAAATTTCGAAAATTGTCTAAAATGATTCTGTTATTGCTTAGAATCACAAAAACAACAAAATGACTATGAGATTTAATAAATCTAATAATTTCTTAGGATTTGTCATACTCGAACGTGGAATTTGTATAGTAAATTATAAAATTAAATGCATTATTATTAATTTTAAAGTCTTTGTTATAAAATTATACCACTTTTATAAATAAATATGATTTTTTGGATATAGACACTTATTCGAAAATCGAACTTAGTTTCTAATGTAATCTAACATTTTTCCAGGATACCAAAATATTGGAATATGGAATTTGTATAGTAAATTATAAAATTTTACGTATTTAGTACAATTTCTCAAGTATTTATTATATTAAAAATACATTGTTTTATAAATAAATATCAATTTTCGAAAATTCGAACTTAATTTCGAAATTTAAAAACCAACTTAAATTTACATAAAATACTTTTGTAATACAAAAATATTAAAATTTGTCTTAATAATGCCTTTGCAAAATTTTCGAAGATTGAAATTCACTTGCTAAAATTCTTAAAATGATCTTTAACTATGACTTGACTATAGCTATAATGTGACTAGACTATGATTTTTATAAAGTATACATTTTTAGAATTTTGCTGATAAAAAGATTAATGTTTTGTTTTCATTTATTTTTCCCCTTTTCTTTCCTCTAGCCATGGACGATGAACAACTTGTACGTGATGTTGAATCACGTATTCCATCCCTGCCCATTGCCTACTGGAGTAAAAATAAAAATTTTCTGCAACAAAAATCTTCAACATGTGCCAAATATCCCTCAATATTTGAACTGGAATTTAATAATATCTATTGGCAAACATTACGTACCACTAATGGTACTTTCCAGCTATTTGGAGCCTATTATGATATACGCAAAAATTCTCTACTAGGACCCTCTGTGCGTATACTTGGTATGATAGATCGTATTGAACCCAGAATCAGGACTTATTGTCAATTTTGGTTTGATGGCCAAAAGGAACCTTTCATAGTAAAAACTTATGAATACAAATATATTTGGTATAATAAATGGGGTAATTATAAGCAGGGCATTTATCAACCCTACTTAATAGCTTGTCAAATACCTAAACCTTTCCATGGTGTGGTGCCCAGTTCAGTGTCAATGGTAGAAAAGGAATGCGATACTGCTACTAATAATTTAAGAGTTATTTACAATCGTCCTCCTGATGATCAAAAGAAGGGATTTGCTGTTTGTGTTAAGGGTTTGGATTTCTTATATGATGATTTATCGGTACGCTTGATAGAGTGGATAGAAATGTTGAACATTTTGGGAGCCGATAAAATCTATTTCTATAATTTACAAGTCCATCCTAATATCACTAAAGTTTTAAATCATTACGAACAAGAGGGTAAAGTACACTGCCAGGAGGTCAACCAAATGTACCTGGTTTTCAACATTTATATTTAACCAAGAAAACGAATCATAAACGCCAAAATGAGGTTATACCCTACAATGATTGTTTGTATAAAAACTTATACCTCTACGACTATATAGCACTACTCGATATAGACGAAGTTATCATGCCCAAAGGTAATTTCGTTTTATGGTCTGAACTTATGGCCAAAGTAGTGCCCGAATCTTTAAAAGCGCGCCCCGAAGGCTATAACAGTTATAATTTCCGTAATGTGTACTTTTTGGATGATCAACAGCATGAACATGGTTGGCATAAAGATATACCCAAATACATGCACATGTTGCAACATGTCCATAGAGCCAAAAACTATACTAAACCTAATCAATATGTTAAATGTTTCCATAATCCTGAAAGAGTATTAACTTTACACAATCATTTCCCCTTATCTTGTTTGGGTGGAGCATGTAAATCATATCCTGTAGATATAGAAGATGGTCATCTTCAGCATTATAGAGCTGATTGTGTAAATACTTTAAAGAAATCATGTACAGAGTATAGAGAAAATTCAGTAGAAGATAAAACTATATGGAAATATAAAGATGAGCTGATAAGACGTTCGGTTAAAACTTTAGAAACTTTAGGTTTCTTTAGACGTTCCTCGGGTACTAGTTACGGTAGTGGTTTTGGCTCGACTACACATTCAACGGAACGGTGATTACCAAATCTATGGTGGTCTCTAACAATACCATCTTGGTGGGGCATTAGGGGGGCAACAGAAGAACAGGAAGTTAATAGCATTAGTACCAGTAGTAGTAGTAGTAGCAGTAGCAGCAGTAGTAATAGCAATAGTTTAGGCAGTAAAAGCTCAACTTCAACTTCATCTTCATCTTCTTTATATCTGCCTATTTTAGTTGATCAAGTTTATGATACTAATCCCGAAGAAGTTACCGATTTAGCTTATGATCCTGGTGAAAATGAACAAGATTTATATAAATCTACTACTACCATAAACTATAATAGGTGATAGTAATTTAAGTCAACAATTAAGGGAATTATAAATAAAAATACTTATTCTTATAATTATGTTGAAAGGATTTAAAGTAATTAAATTACATTACAAGGCATATAAATGCAAAATAGTAGTTATAAAATAAATTAGCAAATGTACATATATAGTAATAGTAATAAATATTAATATAGAAATTCATTAGAATTTGTACTTAAAATTTAGAGAATTTATTAAAGAAAAACAGAGGCAGTTTTTATTTTAGAAATTTGTAGAATATTAATGATTTTTTTTTCTAAACTAGAGAATCTTTGATTTATTTAAAATACTGGGATTTAAAATATGAGTTTTAAATATTTTATTAGTTATTTTATTCACAATTTTTTGTCACAATTTAAAAATAGATGAACAAATATTTCAAAATCTTAATTTCTATTTTTTTTATTTTATTTTCTAATTAATATTATTTTCTTTTTCTTCTTTTTTTTTTTTGTTAAAAATAAAAACAATTTTTTTTTAAATCGGGATTTAAAAATACAGACTTTTTCTTTAAATTTTAAAAAAATTTAATCTTCAAGCTTAATTTTGAAATTGAAGAAAACTATCACAAATAAATTTATCAGTACTGATAATACACAAAAAATTTTAAAACTCTCCAAAAATCTCTCTTATTTTCTATATTTGAAAATTCGAACTTTATTTAAAAATTAAAAAATCCACAGTAAACTCTTAATTTTCAATATTAGTATTCAAAATAAGTATTTTTTTACTTATGATTTTCAATTTAAAATTTTTTAAAAGAATTTGAAAATTTTATAATTTTCAGTTTATTTAGGTAAATGTAGATAAAATCTATTTTTTTAGCCATATTCGAAAATTTCGAAACTGTAAAAGTTGTCTTAAACTGATCTTTTTTGTTGCTTTATTTCTTAAGATTATTTATTTTCGAAAATAGAATTCTTGAAAGAAATTTTGTCAAAATTGTATTAATTTTATATTAATTTTCAGTCTTCAAAATAAAAAATTAAAAAACCATTCCAAACTAATCTAAAGATGATTTTAAAATCAAAACAAGTAACAATTTTGTTGTCAAACAACATTTTCTTGTGGTTTTTGATTTTCGAACATGGAGTTTTTAAAAGAAATTTGAAAATTTTATTATTTTCGTTTTAAATAACAAATGTGGGTTACAAAAATATTCATTTTAGACATGTTCGAAAATTCGAGCATAATTTCGAAATTCTAAAAACTGCGTAAAGTCAATCTATAATTGTTTAGGAATATAATAAATAAAAAATATTACTTTGAATCCCATATATTCTAAGGATTTATCATTTTCGAAAATAAAATTTTTAAGAGAAACTAATATTTTTTGTAATTAATTTGATATTAATTTACAGTCTTTCACAATAATGTTTATTATTTTTATGTTTTTTAGCAATAATAAATGAATTTTTCCATTTTAAGATTATTTTTGAAAATTCGAAGATAATTTCGAAATTCAAAAAAATATTTCATACTAAACTTCTGCAACACAAATCTAAACCACTAATTAACAGTGATTTTTGATTTTCGAACAAAAAGTTTTCTAAGTATTTTTAAAAATTATTTTTGCATTGAGTTAATTAATGAAAATAAATAAGAAATATCAACTTTTTGTAGCATGTTCATGAAAATTCGAACTTAATTTCGAAATTTTAAAAATTGTCTTAAATGTTCAAAACCACAAAAAAATACAAAACAACTTTTTAAATCAAATTTTGTATATTCGAACAAGGAAATCTTAAAATTAATTAATATTAAGATATTAATTTTTAATATTTGAAATGGAAAAGTTTTTGAAACTAAAATATTAAGGTCCTAAAATATTTAAGAAGTCAAATTCATCTTCAAAACCAACTTTTTCCTGTGGTTTTTGATTTTCGAACAAAAAATTTTTTAAGGAAATTTTAATTTAATTTAATTTTTTTTAGTTTTGAGCTTATTAATGAAAGTAAAACAAAAAACAACTTTTTGTAGTATGTTCGAAAATTCGAACTTAATTTCGAAATTTTAAAAATTGCCTTAAATGGATCTATTATTCTTTTGGGATACAAAAATAACAAAATAATTCTTCAAATTTAAAATTTTTGTAGAATTCTTTATATTCGAACATAAAAATCTTAAAATATACTACCATTAATATTTTAATTTATATTTTTTATATCAATTTTTAATAGTATATGAAATAAAAATGCACTTTTGCCATTTTAAGTAATTTTTCAAATACATATTCAAACTTGATTTCCAAATTCCAAAAATCATCCTAAATTAAAATATTAATGTTCTAAAGTATTTTAAAAGAAAACCTGCAAGCAAATTTTGGTTTGGAAAAACAATATCCTCCAAACCAAAATTTGCTTGCAGATTTTGGTTTTCGAACATGAGTTTTTTAAGATAAATTTTAAATTTTATGATTTTTGCTTTAGTTGCCAACAGCAAATAATAAAAATCAACTTTTTATGGTATGTTCGAAAATTCGAACTTAATTTCGAAAATTTAAAAATTGTCTTAAACAGATCTATTATTATTTTGGGATGCAAATATAACAAAATAAAGGTTCAAATTTAACATTTGAACATGATTTTTTCATTATTGAACATAGAATTCTTAAAAAAAAAAAAAATAAATAACATTGAAATGTAATTAAAAATTAAATATTAATTTTATATCTTTAACAAAAAATAAAGTTTTCAAAATAAAATAATAATTTTGCCAGTAAAAGGTAATTTTCGAAAATTCGAAATTAATTTCGAAATTTAAAAAATCATTCCAAACTTATTCATTAATGTTTAAAAAGACAAAATCGTTAAAATTTTTCTTCTAAACCAACTGTTTTATGGGATTTTTAACTTTCGAACATAGAATCTTTAAAGGAAATTTTATGATTTTTCTTTTTCGAATATAGAAATCTTAAAGAAACTTAAGAAAATGTTACATATTAATCATAAGTTCTCTCAGTTTATGTTTTAAAAATGTAATTTAAATTAACTAAATTTATGGGTTTAAAATATTTTCAAATATTCGAATTTAATTAAAAAATATACAATTATACATTTTTAGAGTCAATATAAATTATATTGAAAAAAAATCTTTTAGATTTCTGATAAACTCCTGAATTACTGGGTTTTAATTTATTTAAAAAATACCATGTTTTCTTATTTTTTAATTTCTTTAAAAGAGGGAATATTTTAATTTATTCCCCATTCTGTGTAAAGTACTTTTTTCTAATCCCAGTATTTTTTGTTTATTTACTCTTTCAAGAAATTAATTTTCTTATTTATTTTTGAAATTCTTTATTATTTAAAATTAATACTATAGCCAAATTTTCTTTAAGAAATTGCTGTTAATTTTTTTATAAAAACTTTGTTAAAAACAAATTCTAGTTTTATTTAACTACTACGGTACTACTACGATAAAACTTCCAATTTTTTCTCTTACAAAAAGGTACTTTAAATCAACGAAACTACTTATTTTTATAATTTAATTATATTATTATTTTCTTTTCTTATTTACAACTATTTTTAGGAAAAATAATAATTTATTATTACACATTTTCTTTAAAATTAAAAAATTAATTTCTAAATTTATTTAGCTAAAATTGGTTTAAAAAACAATAATATTTAAAATACCTGTATTATATTTATCCTATTTTATATTGTATAAGAGTCTAGCTTATAAAATAAATAAATAATAACAAAATACATTTAGGCTATTCACAGTTTCTTAGAAAGCACAGTAAATTAAAATTTTAAAGGACACAAAATATTTTATTTTTTTATTAAATTTTTTATTTACTATTTTATTTTTTATTATTAAAATTTTATATTACTCTGCTTTAAGAAACTGTTTAAAGCCCTTTAATTATATTTAAATTTAAGTTATCTATAATAATGTCTTTAACATAAAAAAAACTAAATCTTAAAAAAAAAAAACATAATTGTGCCTTCTAAGTAAATATTACTTTGTTTTAATTTTTTCTGTCTTTAACTAAAAGAAAAAGATAAAAAATAATCATAATCATAAAAGTCATTTCAAATTATTATTAATTAAGTCTTAAAAATTATTATATTTAAATGTAATATATTATTAAATAATGTAAATTTTTTCTAATATTTTATTATTTTTTTTTTTTTTACACTCATAAGCCAATTAACTTAAGTCACAAATTAGTTAATTTTTTTTCTTTGAAGTTTATTTTTTTCCTAATATTAGTTTACTTACCCTATATTATAATTAAATAGAAATGAAAATAATTTAAATTAAAATAAAAAGAAATATAAAAAAATATAAATAATTAGCCCTTAAACCCCTTTAGGAAATTTGTATAAAAATTTCCTTTTGGTTGGTTTAACAACCTATATATTAATATAAAATAAAGAAGAAAAATAATTAAGTTAAAGACTGATGTTTAGAAAAAGAAATTGTTTTTTTAATAAAAGAAATAAAAATATTATATATTATAAAATAGAAAAAAAAAAAAAAAAAAAAAAAACAATGTAAAAATAACTAAATATATCATTGTAAAATTTATTATAATTGTAAAATAAAAATTTAAACACAAAAATATTATAATTGATCGTATGTTTATTACACTCAAAAGGGAAATTAACGAAAGTTAATATAAAACATTATTAAGTAAGTACTTATTATTATAGACTAAACTGTTGTTTATTTCCCAATTCATAATTTGAATTTTGTGAACGATTATTTGCCGATCTCAAGAAAATTGTTTAATAAAGAACAGAAAACACTACACTGTAGAACCCGAGCATACAAACTGCATAATCTCCCATAATGTAGTCCTCGAAACAATTTGTTTTGTTTAGAAAGACTGCAGTAGTTTATGAGTATTGGAAGGCAACAGACATTTAATTTTATACATCAGGCCCTTATGGCAAATATTGTCAAAAGCTTCAAATACATCTACAAGCAGAGAAAAAACATGGTTACAGCATGATCACCACAACTATTCAATGATTATATAGCCGATTTTCATTGATTTAAATATACTGTGTTCATGATAGCAACGTTTATGATTCTGTTTAATCATTTAATGATTACCCACAATCAAAATTTTAATATTGTTCACTGAATTATAATATGTATTTAAATATGTTTATATGAAATCATATTTATGAATAAATCCAATCATTTAGTCAATTCTACAACAATTTAGTTAATTACGTAACCATTTTCATTTCATTTTACAAATTTGGTTAATTCTACAACCATTAAGCCATTAACTTTTAATGCCTTTTGAATACACATTTTTGTGTATCAGTTCAGTAGTTATAATTCTCATTTAGTTTATACATGAACAAATATAAATTGACAAGTTTTGTTTTTGTTCAGTATGATGATTGTACCACATATCGTGGTACAAATGAATATAAATATGAAAATATGGGATCATATATATGATAAAATGGAATTATATATATGATAACATGGGATTATATATATTATAAAATGGAATTATACTTATGATGGAATTAGTTCATATATATGATAGAATGGAATAATATGTATGATAAAATGGAATTATATGATGAAATTAGTTTATATATATGATAACATGGAATTATTAAATGATAAAAGCATAATGAAATTGAAAGCAATACTTAAGAAAATGTTATAAAACTTACTAAAAGTTATTAATAAGGTTATGAACCCTACTAATAAATTATAAATTGGAATCATAATAATGATTACGTGCAAATATACTTATTGTAACCTGGAATCATATATTACAATCACAGTATGTTGCTCTTAGTTTATGGTCACAGGAACCATATTTTTTCTTTGCATGTAGAAAGATGGCTGAGTAATATTTTTTATGTACAAAAGATTTTCTTATCTCTCTAGTTAAACGATTTACCTGCTCGATAGTTCCATGTTCTTCATGGAAATCGTTCAATGATAATATTATTTTCTTATGAAATACTGTCTCAAACACTGCAGATAAACATGGTAGTAAACTACCTTATGGTCTATGTTTTTCCAGAAGCAATCAAAATGATAATAGATGTACACCAATAGCATTATGTTGCCGTAAACCCAATGCGCATGGAACTCGTGGCACAAAGATTAAATTCCTTTAAGTTTGAAACTGTGGCGTTTGCGAACGATGTTGCGGTAGCTGTGTTTAGGTTTAAACAAAACTGAAATGGATAAGACACCACAAATGCTGATGAAGTGTTTAGCGGCACAAAAAATACATATTCCATTATGCTGGTGTCTAATTATAGTCCACAAACTCTGCTTTGGTACCGCCAAACAGAGACAACAAGACAATTTACGATTGCAAACTTGTTTATGGTCCTTCGAAAAGGATGTCGGCTTAAGATACAACTTCTTTTTTACTAGCCCCAAAAGCCTGGCACTGCTGAGTCCCTCAAAATTGTACCCAGTGCAAAGAGGGCGCCATGTTTAATTTTCAAAGAAACTCAAATAGAATGCTGATGAAGTGTGTAGCAGCACAAAAAATAGGTATTCCATTCTGCTGATGTTTAGTTATAAGTAGTCCACAAACTTTGCTTTGGTATCACCAAACAGAGACAACAAGGCAATTTACGATTGCAAACTTTTTTATTTGGAAAATATCTAGATACCATATCTCACAGCGTATAAACTTCGCTAGGTCATCTATTGTGGAATCTTCGATAAGGTTCTGCAGCGCTATTAATAACAGGAGCGCTTTGTAAAGAAAAAATCAGAACATTATTTGTTCTAATCAACTTGTAACAGGTAGACCTAGTGGCCAAACAGATCGACATTATATCAGAGACTTGGAATAATATAAACTATTTTCATCTAACTATCTTAGGAATATTAAATGCTATCCCTGATAATAATTGTATACATTAACCCTTTTTGGACAGAAGATTTTCAATATCGATCTCAGCTCTAATGGATCATTTTAGGTTCATGCCAGAGAAACGACTAGAGATAAAACAGTTGGAGCCATTGTATTCATTACTTTTTGCATTGGATTTCAAAGAAAATTTTGGCGGCTTGGTTTAAGCCGGTGTACGCCGAAAAAATTGGCGGCTGACAAAGTATACAATTGATTAGCGGCAGCACGAAGCCGACTTTGAGCCGATCAGCTCTTTCTGGTTTATACTGATGAATATACATGGATAACATTTAGTGGTTGTGGAAATAATGATATTTTTGCATATTTATATTATTTTTTTTTTTTTTTTTCTGTTAAAAATATTCAAAAAATAATATATTTTAGTCAACCATATACAATTTTGTATTGAATATAACCATTAAATTAAAGAACTTAAACAAAAACATTGTTATCATAAACACAATATTATTGAAATCGATGAAAAATAACAAAAGCAAGATAACAATGTTTTAGAGATAATGCCGTAACTATGTTTTTTCTCTGAGTGTTCGATCTAACTTAATTTGTGTGGAGACTACTATCCTGTATGGTTTCAAGAATTTTTTAATATCATTGTTCACAAGTTTCATATTTTTAAAATTGTTTACTATTTTCTAAAATAATAATAATAATTTGTTATTTATGCAAACATATGTATGTACTACACAATTATTACAAGGTAAATATTTATTTAAATAATTTAATTTGTATCCTCTTATATAAATATTTGGTTAATTTATTACAATTAGTGTAATTTTTATATATATATTTTATTTTTTTTTTTAATTTCTATACCCAATTATCAAAAACAAAAGAAACGAATAAATAATTTCCCAAAAATGTTTTTATTTGACAGTTAATTTACTTGTAAAAATAATATTTATGCACCAGAGAATAAATAAATATATTGTAAATAAATTAAAAGCATTATTTTATAAGCATTTAGATGTAAATGTTTATGTAGTTACATAATAAAATAATAAATTGTATTTAATTTATTATATTAAGCAAATAAAGGAATATATTTGTTAATAACTAAATTTTTAGTAATTTTAATAATGAAATGAACAAAAATTAAATCAATAAAATTAAGTTTTGTTTAAATATATTAAAGGTATTTTTTAAAACCATGCAAAAAGTGCACCTATCTATATCCATCTTAAAATTATTTAAATTTCTAAAGTTTTCTAAGGGACGCCCATATATTGATTTTTTTTTTTTTTTTTGTAATATAAATCCTTTTCTTTAAATATAATACTGTAAAAAGTAGTTATATTATTTTCTTGGCATTTCGTAATTTTTAAACTTACTGGAAATTTTTATTCAGTTAATTTACCTTAACAGACTGTAAAAATTTAACATCTTGCTAACATATTCAAACTGGGGTAAATAACTTTATTGTAGTACTAAAATTTCCCTTCGTTGGTTGTTGGCTCCACTACATAAGAGCCAACCGATTGGTAGTTGTTTTGACTACAGTAACAGTGCAAGTTAACCGTTAGGTTTATGTCTAAGCTACAATATATGAACTAAAAAGGAAAATTATTTAGTTCACAAACCTGCAGTAGTACTAAAAGTTAATTAAACACAGTGGAAGTGAAATAAATGAGAATAGAAATTAAAAAACCCTGGACTTTTGATCAACAAATCGTCAACGAAAAGATGACACCATTTGTTAGAGTTTTAATCATAAAAGATATTTCTAAGGACACAATGTTTATAACAACCGGTTTTTTTTTTTTTTTACTATTCGTAGTTTTGAAGATATAGCTCGCCAAAAGTATACTTTTCGATAGCACTTGTGGATTTGTTAAATAACTTATAGCTCAAATAAAGTTGTTTTGTCAAAAGTGTATGGATAAGTAAGGACTGAACTTTTTCTTATAGATTTATTTAATATTAAACTGAGCTAAAACTGAATTAGAACTGAAGTAGAACTGATCTAGAACTGAACTAGAAATTAGCTAGAACTGAACTAGAACTGAACTAGAACTGAACTAGAACTAAACTAGAGCTGAACTAGAACTGAACTAGAACTGAACTAGAACTGAACTAGAACTAAACTAGAACTGAACTAGAACTAAACTAGAACTGAGCTAGAACTGAACTAGAACTAAACTAGAACTGAACTAAAGCTGAACTAGAACTGAACTAGAACTGAACTAGAACTGAACTAGAACTGAACTAGAACTGAACTAGAACTGAACTAAACTAGAACTGAACTAGAACTGGAGACGTGTATTTCACTGTGAACAGACGTGTATTTAAAGTGCTCGCTTAAAACTATTTTTCTTATCTCAAACAGTGTTTAATAAAATCCATCAAAATATATACAAATTAAACAGAAAAAATCTTAAAAACTGGTGTTAAAATTATAAAAAAATAATTAATTTCTGCAGTTGAATTTTATATTTAAAACCTAAAAAACCTAAAATAAATTTTACATTATTAATTTCAACACAAACTAAAACAGCATAAAATATATAAAACAATAACAAAATGAATAGCATTCTCTGTAGCAATTGCAAAAATGAAATAACAACAACAACGTATGTAAAGTGTTACAATTACAATGCGAATTATCACTTCTCTACGTGCTCTCTTTTATCGGAATCTACATACTCCACTATGACTAATGAGAGAAAAATCAACTGGAGATGTCATGTGTGCAAACCACGAAGCAGATCCCCTAATAACCTCTACCAAGCAGTCGTCTTTGACGAGAATAACCAACAAAAACAGCTGCGAGAAGATGATAACCATGAAGAAACCGAAAGGGCTAAAAAGTTCAAAGAGTCACTGTCTCTCTCCACTATGAACAAAAAACTATGCTCTGTTGAAAACAGCATAACAGAAATGAGGTCCCAAATTGATTTCTTAGTTAGCAATGCTAACTCTACTCAGCAGATAAAAGAAGAAATACAATCTGCTCTCGCAACAATAACAAACACAGTTTCGACCCTAGCTGCTCAAGTGAGCGAACTCAATGAGAAAGACAAGAAAAAAGAAAAACAAATAAACAATATGGATACACGCATAAACAAACTAGAACAACAAATGATAGTAAGAAACATAGAGATCAAAAACGTAGAAAACAATCAAATGTCAGCTCTCGAAGTCGTTAAAAAAATCGCAGCCTCGCGAAATGTAGAAATAAAGGACGAAGATATAAATAAAGCCTATCGTATAAAGAAACGAGAGAATAAAATAATTGTGGAATTCTCTTCGTTAAATAAAAAGCAAGAACTGATGAGCAATATTGAAAGGCATAGAGTTGACGCAAAAATAATTAACAGCAGTGAAAATAATAGTAGCAGCATAAAATTTATTTACATAAATGATCAGCTAACATACAATAACCGCCAATTGCTATGGATAGCAAAAACTAAAGCCCATGAAGCAAAATGGAAATATATCTGGGTTAAAATTTGTAATATATTTGCTCGTAAAAATGAAAATAGCTCCTCGATAATAATAAATAATGCTGCTGATATTGAATTAATTACACCTACAATTTAATTTGAATAAATATGTTTATATAAATAAAATTTTTCTTTTTTTTTAAATTTTTTTCTAAAAATTTGAACAAAATATAATATGAATAATAAACAAAAACAAACAATATCTCTTTTTAATGAAATTGATACTAAATACTTAAGTTATCCTGTGTCGTTAATTTATATGAACATAAGATCGCTAAGACTTAATTTTTCTTCTTTCCTTGTGAGCATAAACAAAATCATAAACAAAATAAAACTCATAGTTCTTGTAGAAACTAACATAAGCAATAATGAGAATAATATTTATAATATACAAGGCTTTAATTCGGTGTTCCTCAATAGAGAAGGTAAAGGTGGGGGCATAGTTGTATACGTAAAAGAGAACATAAATTACACACAGCTGTCTTCAAACCCTAACTCTTTTGAATTGTTACAAATCGATGTAAATATAAATAACAAAAACATTTCCCTTCTCCCCATCTACCGTCCGTCTGACCAAAAGGTTACAGAATTCATACAAGAGCTTGAAACAATAATTACCAAAATAAACAAAAACCAAGACATTATTATTGTAGGAGATATGAATATCGACATAAAAAAACAAAATAAAACAACAACAACATACCTAGATATGATAATGTCAAATGGTATGGAATGTATGATAAATGAGTGCACAAGAGAAGACCTGAATAAAAACACAAGTACATGCATTGACCACTTGTTTATTAAAAACAACAAAGCAAACACACAACCTCACGCAAATGTAATAACAACAACCATATCAGATCACTACTCTCTATTCTGCTGCATAAATAAACTGAACTCAAATCAGGGTAGGGAAAACAATAATTTTCAGGGGATGCAACTAAACAATTTTTTTTTTTTTTAGTAAATAAAAAAATAAAAAATGAAAATTGGAAAGAATTAATTAAGCCAAATCAAAATGTAAATTATATATATAATAAAATAAGTGAAAAATTTAGCGAAATATATAATAGTTCATATAAAACAAATACAAAAAATAAAAAAAGATCTTCAAATCCATGGATTAATGAAGAATTAATAACATACTGTGACACACGTGATAAACTTTATAAAAAATGGAAAAATAACAGAAATAACAAAAAACTGGAAATAGAATACAAACGATTTAGAAATCAACTAAATAACAAAATTAATTATGCCAAAAATAATTATTATCGCCAAAAGTTTATTGAAAACAGAAGTGATATGCGCGTAACGTGGCAAATAATCAATGAATTAATTGGAAAAAAATCTAATAATATTGATGAAACAATAACAAAAAACTTTAAAAATGAAAATATAAACACTATTGTAAATAATTTTGCAAACAATTTCAATGATAATGTTCAAAAATTACTTCATAATTGCAACATAAAAACACTGCAAATTATTGAACCGACACAACAAAACTCCATATATCTGTCAGTAACTTGTGAAAGCGAAATTCTTGATATTTTAAAAACCCTAAATATAAAAAAAGGTGCCGGTATAGATTATATAAGACCAAAAGATTTAAGAAAAAATGCTGATATATTCACACCGATTTTAACGAATCTAATAAACAATAGTTTAGAAAGTGCACTTGTACCAGATCTTCTAAAACAATCCATCATAAGACCTATCTACAAAAGTGGTTCTGTAACTGAATACAACAACTACAGACCGATAGCAATACTTCCTGTAATCGAAAAGATACTGGAGGAAATAGATGTTAGAAGTTTAACTGAATTCTTAAAAAAATTCAAAGTTATAAATAAAAACCAATTTGGCTTCCAAAAGGATAAAAGTATTAACAAATTACTGGGAAACTTTTCACACCATATTAATTCTTGCTTAAGCGAAAATCACCACTGTCTTGTATTATATATCGACTTTAGCAAAGCATTTGATACGCTATCGCATACGAAATTAATGCAAATGCTGGACAGAATCGGAATTAGAGGAAATACATTAAAATGGTTTCAAAGTTACCTAGATATGAGGTCCTTTCGTGTAAAAATTAATAATGTCATGAGCGAAGAAGTGCTATCTCAACATGGAGTACCGCAAGGATCAAAGTTAGGGCCAATTCTTTACATTATTTACGCCAATGACATGATTAGATGTCTTAATGAAAGTACAACATTTGCCTATGCAGACGACACTGCCGTACAACATAAACACTATTAATACGAACAACATCGCAAAAGAACTAGGAATACTGAATGTAAAAAACATATTCTTCACAACACTGGCAAGCGACTTTTTCAACAACAACAACTTTTTGCAAGAAATTGATCACAATTACAACACACGGCGCCGAGCTCAAAGGCGTTTCAAGGTAGCGCGTTTCTGCAATGATTACGGAAGAAGCACATTAACCGTAACATTACCAACTGTACTCAACAAACTTCCAACAAACATCCTTAGTACAAAAAACAATTACAAAAGGAAAAAACTAATAAAAAACTTTTTCATAAGTTCACAGTGAACATACAAATTTTTAAAAATTATCTAATATAATATGTATATAGTATTAATTTCCTGCTGTCAAGCCAAAGGCTTAGCGGGTGTAGTATTAAAACATTGTTAAACAAATATTGGTTAATAAAATAAATGAATTATTAAAAAAAAAAAAAAAAAAAAAAAAAACTGAACAAAAACTGAACTAGAACTGAACGAGAACTGAACTAGAACTGAACTAAAACTGAACTAGAACTGAACTAGAACTGAACTAGAACTGAACTAGAACTGAACTAGAACTGAACTAGAACTGAACTAGAACTGAACTAGAACTGAACTAGAACTGAACTAGAACTGAACTAGAACTGAACTAGAACTGAACTAGAACTGAACTAGAACTGAACTAGAACTGAACTAGAACTGAACTAGAACTGAACTAGAACTGAACTAAAACTGAACTAGAACTGAACTAGAACTGAACTAGAACTGAACTAGAACTGAACTAGAACTGAACTAGAACTGAACTAGAACTGAACTAGAACTGAACTAGAACTGAACTAGAACTGAACTAGAACTGAACTAGAACTGAACTAGAACTGAACTAGAACTGAACTAGAACTGAACTAGAACTGAACTAGAACTGAACTAGAACTAAACTAGAACTGAACTAGAACTGAACTGAACTAGAACTGAACTAGAACTGAACTAGAACTGAACTAGAACTGAACTAGAACTGAACTAGAACTGAACTAGAACTGAACTAGAACTGAACTAAAACTGAACTAGAACAAAACTATAACTGAAATAGAACTGAACTCTGAAAATCACTTCGACGTACATATACAACGGTCGGGCTGGACCGACTTTTATTTTCTTACTTATTTATACTAAAAATGTGGCCTTGGCTCCATTTTGCATAAATGTTACTTTTATTTGGATTGTTCTTTACTATTTTAACTTCCATAAATACTTACAAATTTATCTCTTTTTGTATAGTGAAAAAAAAAAAAAAAAACATAAAATATTTCCTTTAACTGACAACCTAAAATAATATGTATCAATAGCTCTTTCTATAAATAGTAGAAATTTGAAGGATTTCTTAAATATTCTTTGACTAATTAGAGGTTTCTTCCTGTATTTTGCAATGCCTAATTATTTTGTTGTATAAACATGGCAGAACTGCGTTTTTCAAATAGATTTGGTTATGTGTTAACATTTTAAGCCTAAAAGATTTTCGTCTTCTTGCATCATACATACTTAGTACTAATTAATTTTAGTACTAATGGGAAAATGTCATAATTAACTATTAATACTGGCATTTGTTGTTCAACATGAGAAAACCAATTAATTGAATTTGTATGAATAAGACACTTACTGTTATGTGTCAAAAATGTTGACCCTATTTTGAATTTGTTTGAGATGACAGGTAATGAATGGATTAAAAAGGCTATAAATGAATATGTAGGATACATTTGTCTTTATTAACATTTTGTTATTAGATAACTTTATTAAGAAAATGTTAGTAAATCTTCAATATTAAGCAATTTATGCCAAATGAAATTTCAATATTTATAATAGATTCGATATTTAAAGGTAAATGAAATACTTTTCTTTTAGAATAATTATTTTAATTATTACTTTTTATAGACAATATTATGTATGTTGTCTCTCAGTTTATAATAAAATTTAATGCTTTTAAAATCGTCAAATAAGTTTTTGAGTTAAATGCAATTTTTTAATGATATTATGAAATTAATATTAATCATACGTCTAGTAATACGACAAAAAAAAAAAAAATATATTATTATTTTGTTAAACAATTGTTTAATTATCATTAACATTTTTGTTTAATTTATCAATATTTCATTATATAATGTCCTTGATTTGTCTTTAAAGAGGCATTACATATTTCATTATATTTTTGTGGTTATAAAAAAAACTGAGTTAATTGCTTCCTTCAAAGAATATTCATTCAACAATATTGTTTTGCTTTTAATGATTTTTTTTAACATAAAAAGAGTGAAACAATAAATAAACAAATAAAAGTCTTTTTGTTAAAATAATAAAATTCTTTAAAAAATATTATTAATAAGATATAAAAATATACAAGGAATAAAATTTTACTGAAGTTGTTTTATTTTTATAATTAAAAAATAATATTTAAATTCTGAATAAAAGCAATTAAGATTTTTCTGGTTTTAACACATTTGTAAAAACAATTCTAAGAAAAATATGGTTTTAATAATGAAATTAAAATTTTTTGAAAGATGCTGCGTTAGCATTTTAAGGAATTTTTAATTTCTACAGAATATTGGCATGAAAAAAATTTAATAAATAAAACTATTTTTATTAAAAAAAATTTTATATAAAGGTAATGTGGTTTAAAATTATGTTAATAAATTACATTAAGAATAAGGTTGTTATTATTAATAAATACAAATATTTATAAAAAAGACGCAATATTCTTTCTGGATCATTTAGAATGCAATAAAATTTTAATTCTAACTTGGAAAGCAAATTACATATACGCATCTGCTCAAAATAATAGCTAAACTTTATAGGATGATATTTAGATCTGACGATGCCACTTCAATGAAAAATATGGCAAGTATATACATTCAAATTGATTTACAATAATTTTACCAAATAGGAGAGAAAAATCGTTCAAAACAAGAAAAAGCTGGAAAGGCGTTGCTTGAAATCGCAAATATGGGCTTAGAGAGAAATCCACATTTTATCCAAAATGGCTTATCTAAAAAAAAATTGATAGAAACTCATTTTAAACTTCATAAAATAATTCCAGAAATAGATATTATTGTATTGGCAAAATAGAACGCCTTCATTTCTTTGAAGGCTATTTCAGCGGAAATTTTTAATGAAGTAGGTCCGCAAAAAGTCCATCTCCTTCTTGCGTAAGCCAAATTTGCGGAAAGAATTGGCAAAAAAAATCTATCAAGGCGTAACAAAATTTTTAGATATGGTTAAAACTTGTTAAAAAAATATTTACTTTGGTACGAATGTGAAGGCGGAAAAAATGGGGAAACATATTATTTAGTGGCGAGACAAGAACTAGTTTGATTCGAAAGGACTACTAAAGAAGTGTCTGCTGCCATAAAGCCAAAAATTCGATTCACAAAGATGGCTGTTTAACAGGGAAGTCATTAAAATTTGTGCACAAATCTTGATTTTATTCTAAGTTAAGTGAAATACCCATGAAAAAGAGTGAAAGCATATTCTTGTTTAGTTCGACAAACTCCATCTATTCCACTTATTTTTGTTTAAAGAAGAATTATTTTTGTTTGTGCCCATTAGAATATCTCCACTTAATTTTAGCTATACATGGGTATTTTCACTTAACTGTGAATAAAATCAAGATTTGTGCATCAATTTTGAAAATACGTGAAACATTTTTGATGTTTTCATTTTCCAAAAGAAATTTTAGTAAACAATTTTTTTTTTTGCGCGAAACATCTTTTTCGGACACTTACTTCGAAATAACTTTGAAACTATTGAGCAGATAATTTTATATTTAGACGGCTTAAAGCTAATATTATTCTGCATATTTTGGTGTATCACTTATATAAATCGTGAAAAACGTTCTCGAGTTATAGTGAAATATACTCGAATCGGCTTATTTAGGGAGAAATATTAGACACATAAAAAAATCTAGACCTGATGTAAAAAATTTAAATACGGATTCGTATTTAGCATGACAAATTTCATCTACTCCACATATTATAATTTTTTTTTTTTTTTTTTGAAGGAGGACAAATAATTTTTTTTGTCGACCAGAGAAACACTGATTCTGCGGCACAGTACGTTATTATAAAGTAATAAGCTTTAAATCACTTTTTTTGAATTGACAATGGAGCACAGTGTCCCATTTAAAAAATAAAATGCAAATAAATCTGGAATTTCCGAACGGATGATCCGATTTCAATGAAATTTCACACAGTGATAATAGAAGTGAACTTAAGTTTTGAGTTTGAATCATATAGACCTAATAGGGGTGGGTCCACATGGTCCTAAAGTTGGACACCTAGGGTATAATCATTTTTAAAAACAATCCTGATTCGTTATATCTGAATCGATTTCAAATATTTTTACATAAACATATTCAACTAAAAAAGATCTACAAAAAACATTGTCGTTTGAATATCTTATTTTTTTTTTTTTAGTTAACGAAATATTCGGCTTCAAAGATAAAAATTTTTACATTTTGACCTACCTTGGTGAAGTTTTTTCATTATAGCGGGTCCAAACTTCACCCGATTTTCTGGAAATATTTTTTTATTTTATTAACAATAAATAACAAAATTATGTAAAGAAATTATGCATTAAATTATGCATTTGAATTTGAACTTTGAAAAAAAAAAAAGATTTTTCGCTTTTTTTTTTTTTTTTTTTTGTTAAAAAAGTAGTTACAGTCTTTTTTAGTTATAATAAAATTTTCTTTAGTAATATATACAGTAGGATGGGTCAATTCTTTTTGTAGATAAGCGTATAGCAAAAATGTAATCTACAATAAATTCTAAGAAAACTTGTCTAAGAAACTATGGGTCTAAAATCAAAACTTAGCTCCCGCCGAGAGACATGAAAATTGAGGAAAATCGTTAAATTTCTCGAAAACTACTCAAGATACAGATCCGAATTAGGTTTCAAATAATGGGTAATGAGAGCACCTTCAAAATGGCATTCCACATTTTTTTATAAATAAAGGTTAAAGGTCATTGGTCATACCTTAAGTCTTGGAAAGTTATAACACGAACGATATTTTCAAAATTTTGCCAAAATCCGTATGTTAATACAGATTTCCTATACCACTTAAGATTTTAGAATAGAGAGTTGCTTGGTTGCTGAGATATTTGAAAACATAGTTGTAAGTAAATAAAACATTGTATTTATTTTATTTTTTCTTTAAGACTTTTTTTTTTTTACCAAAATACACTTTTCTAAATGTTTATTGCTGAATTGATTTGACCCACTATAATATTATGTTTGGATTTAGTGATAACATGTTGTTTTCCATTAAATCAATGAAATTTTTTGGAAAAATCTTAAAATCTTCATGTCTCTCGGCGGGAGCTAGGTTTCCATTTTAGACCCATACTTTCTTTGGGTAATTTCCTTAGAATTTTTAGATTTCGTTTTTTCTCACTCGAACAAATTGACCCAATCTAACACACAGTATTTATATTTTTCTGAAAAATAACTATAAAAAATTGTGTGAAGGAAAAAAAAGTTGTAAAAATTTTATTACTGAGATAACTAGGGACTCCTAAATTCGACCTATTTTTTTATGATTTTCCAATTTTCGTCTCAATTTCTCAAATCGAAAATCTGGAATTAAAAAAAAAGTTATATCTTTAACTTAGCTTAATGTATTTTTAAGTTTCTTGTAATAGAAATTTTTGCTCCCCGATATCGGTTCGAGAGATAGAGATATAGTAAAAAAAGTAAAAAATCCGATTTTTGGAAATTTCAGGAAATTTTTTTGAGAATGGCGGACTTTTTGTTAAAAAATTCAAAAAAGCAAATAATGCCCAAAACTAAGCACCTAAAAATCTTCTCATGTCTAAAATTTCATTCAAAAATATTTACTAACAAAAATTTTATTCCAAAATTAAAAATTAATAATATGTACAAAATCAAAAATCAGTCCTTTCTCGTTGTTTTTTTGCAAAAAGTCTTTAAAAAAATTTTCGTATTATAAATCTTTTTATATATATTTGAAAATAAGACAAAATTGCCTAAAGATAAATTAGTTACAAATAAAATAAGACACATTTCATATAAATCGATGCATAAATTTTAATTTTATTCACAAATTAGTGAAGATATTTCTCTTACAAATTATATAAAATATTTGGTAAATGAGATTTTGAGGTCAATTTTAATAATAATTTTTTCATATTTTCTTGAACCAAATCAGAGTCATTTTCCAGATATGCTCAAATATAAAATATGTATTTTTTGTTTCTTTATAATAGAGGAATAAAAATTTGCATTTTTGCCATTTTTTAATTTTAATGATTCTTTAGAAAAATGTTTTTTTTTTCTATGAAACTGTGTACTAAATTTAATTTTTTATTTAAAAAAATAGGCTTAATATCTTTATAACTATAATTTAAAGACAGTTTTAATTAGAACTTTTTGATATTTTATAGACCTAAATCAGATAAGTCATTTAATTTTACAAAGAGAGATTTATTGCAAGAACCAGAGCCAATTTAAAATTAGTACTTCTTTATAATATGTATCAGAATTAACTGATATATTCTATGCTGCAGAATAATTTTTTATTTTATTTTTTTCATTTTGTCAACCTTTGATATCATTTGTTTATTTATCATCATATTTTTGTCTTTAAAGGTAATATATAAATACATAAAATGTCTTTATTTTTTTAATAAGGATTCAAAGAATCCTGTTCTCTAAAACTTTTTTAATGCCAAATATTTTTATAACTAAAACGAAAAGTATTTAAAATCTGCATAAAATTAATTGAGGTTTATTTTATTTTTAAAACTGTTGTAAAAAATATTTCTGAAAAAATTTTTTGTTTTTATAAAAAAAAAAAAATAAAAATTTTTAAAAGATACAGCATCTTTAGCATTTAAAATAATTTTTCATTTTCAGAGAAGATTGGCATGAAAAAATAAATCTAAATAAGATTATTTATATTAAGAATACTTTTATATAAAAGTAATGTATTTATTTTAAAATTATGTTAATAAATTACATTACGAGTAAAATTATTATTATCAAGTACAAGTTCTTATTAAAAATACGCAAAATGGTTTGTTTTCTTCTGTAATGTTTGGAATTACAATAAAATTAATATTTCAACTTAGAAAGTAATTTGCATAATATTTTTATATATAATGTCTTGTATTAATTGTAGCCAAAGCTAACATCGAAAAATGGTTATCACTATTTGGATTAAGCGTACTTAAATTAGCTTTATACGCCTGGAAGAAACCTTTCTTATAACAAATAATTTTCTGTTTTGAATACATTGATATAAATAAAATTTATTTTAACAAAGTTACCTTTGAAAAATGCCTCATTGGAATGAAAATAAATTGATTTAAAAAAGCAGTCCTTGAAAAAATTGTCAACGAACATTTTTCATATTTTTTAAGTTTGAACAAAAGTGAGTTCGTCATGAATAAAAAAAAAAAATATTAACTTTTTAAATAAAATTTTATATTTATGAATGTCATTTCCTGCACAAAATTTTAGAACATTTGTAAAATCCATTAAACTAAACCCGTAGGAATCGCAGATTTGAATTTTGTGGACAATTTCTATTGGACAAGAGTTTGGATGTTATTCTCATAAATGTCAATAGTGCGGATTCCCCCTGAGACTCCTAGAATTATAATAAATTCTTTGAAAATGTTTCAAGATTTTCTCAGATGAAAAACAGAACAATCAAGAAACTTATTTGTAATTCATTGGTTTGTAAATGGAAAGAATATCAATTTAAGATCACCTTTTGGCATTAATTCGGTTTATTGGAAAGTCTTGTAAGTTCTTCGCAGAGTCTTTCAACATATAAATTTAAATTAGATATTTTCAAGATATCTCATGGTTTTCTCAAAAGATAAAGTATACAAGCAAAATATTATATATTTTCTGATTTGTATACAAAAGGGGTATCATTTTAAGATAAAATTTGATTGTTTTATGATTCCATAGAAGAAGAAGAAAATTTACTATTTCTATTAATTTTCTTTAATTTATTAATACATACTTTTACTTTCTCTGTTCTTATAGTTTCAGTAGCCAAGAAGTCCTCCAACGAATAAGCTAGCATCGTTGCTATATTGAGCGATATCCCATAAACCAAAACATGAAAAAATATTTCTATTGGTTATTAATTCGTCTGAGAAAATCTTGAGACATCTTCAAAAATTATTTTAATTCTTTGAGTCTTAGAAATATTTTGCGCTAGAGATCTTTAAGGGAATAAAACCTAATATCTTGTCTTATAGAGATTGTTCAAAAAAATTAATTCAGTATCTCTTGCTGATTCAATTTGAAGGATTTTAGAAATTTATTTAAATTTTGTGCAGAAAATAAAGAATGAAATACAAAATTTAATTTTAAAAATATTTTAATTAGAGCCTATTTACATTGGGGATTATCGCAGCATTTTTTAATGATATTTTGTTTTGAAGTTGCTTCCAAATCCCTCCTGCATTTACACATATAAATTTGTATTGGGAAATTTTTTCAAAAATGTTTGACAAAAAACAACAAATCATACAAATTTTAAATAAATTTTAAAAAAATTCTTGAAATTTTTTGGCTTTGTGACGACTTGCAACTTTTCTTACCCCGCTTGATTCTCATTTACATTGGGGATTTTCCCCGGGGAAAAATCACTGCAACTTTTACTTTTGTAGGCAAGAGGTGTAGAAAAGCAAGCGGGGTAAGAAAAGTTGCACGTCGTCGTAAAGGTAAAAATTTCATGAAATTTTTTCAATTTTCTTTTTAATTTTTCTGATTTGTTGTTTTATGTCAAACATATTTTAAAAAATTTCACAATACAAATTTATATGTGTAAATATGGAAGGGATTTCGAAGCAACTTGAAAACAAAATATCATAAAAATACCCTGCGATAATCCCCAATGTAAATAGGCTCAAATTGTATCATGCTTTCAGACTTTTTGTTTTCCACCGACTGTGGCACGGGTGTCCAGTAGTGTGGAGCCAAAAAAAATGTGTACTGTAGCAGGTTGCGAGTCAACCTGGGGCTACCAAAAAATAACACATTAAAAGAACACAAGTTTAGGGGGTGAAAAATTTGTAAATAAAAACAAAACTTTCCTTTATTTCTTTTCGATGGGGGTTCTCAAAAAATACAGTATTTTATTTTATTTATAATTTAACAAATTATTATTTTATTTATAAAAACTATTTAAATTCAATAAAAAAACTCGATTTTATCCACGACAAGAAATCAACGAACTATTTACGACTTATATTGATTTATATATTTGCCCGCCAACAACAACCAAAAAATAGCGCCCTCTGGATATCAATGCTGGTATCACATAAAATGATAATACAGTCACCAGATCGAGCAAAAGATGGTAGTGCCGGCAACCTCTATTCAAACTTGAACACTTTTATTAATAAATTATTTTTATTTTGTTAAAATAAATGTTAATAACATAGATTATAACATAGTCCGGGTTCACACACATTAATTTTTCTTGCCGCAATTCTGAGTTTATAGAAGAGAGAGGAGAAGGGAAGAGTAAACTTTTACATTTTCTTTGCATCTCTCGCCTACGAAGTCAAAATTGCGGCAAAAAAAATTGCTGTGTGTGAACCCCGACATAGATATGAAGTTCCGTTTTCAAAAACCTAAGTCGGTTGTCAAAAAAAAACCTAAGTCTAAAGGCCCCTTTATACGATTAAATTTATCTGACGATTTGTCTGATGATTAAAACTTTTGATAGTGTCATGTATTGAATACGATAGTCGTACGATTGTTTGAAGAAAATCAAAAATTGTTGATATTTTGTTTTGTTTGATGATAAGTTGTACAGTCTAAATACAAGTCGTGCGATTTAAACATTAAAATATTGGATTTTATACGTAATTTTTTCAATAAGCACAATTGTGCATATATTTATAAAAACATTTGGTAATAAGTTATTAATTTATACAAAAGTGTTTGCAAAAACTTAGAAAATAAATGTGGAAGTGACTTGGAAACATTCGTCAAATCATCAAACATATCTGAACGTGTATATTAAAGTATTTTTTAGTCGTCAAATTTATTGTTAGATATATTTGAACGTCTAAAGGCCCCTTAAGAATGTGTTAATTGAAAGCAAACGTGTGCCTTTTTGAGTAATTTTTAATACCCACCATCAAAAAATGGGGGGTATATTGATTTTGCCATGTCGAAGGAATTATCTAAGTCCGTCCGTCTGTCCGTCTGTTGAAAGCAGGATATGGCTCAACGTAGGGAGACGAAATTTGGCACAAATGTTTGTCTTATATAAGGTTTGTTTGAGATTGAAAGTGGGCAAAATCGGTTAATAAACAAAAAAGTTATGGGCTAAAAACTAGAAACACAGGGTGTCCGTTTCATACATTTCTGCTGATATTTCTTCAACAAAAGCATATACGACAACGAAATTTTTTATGTATAGTTCGGGGATCGATATAAACTCGGAAACCAAAAATGGGCGTGGTCCGCCCACTTTACCGCCCACCTCCCATATAAGGTGAAAATCAACTAAATTGTGTTCAAATAGCTCAAGGACCAATGTAAACTCGGAAACAAAAAATGGGCGTGGTCCGCCCACTTTACCGCCCCCTCCCATATAACGTAAAATTTGAAAAAGTTGGTGGTGGGTATATAAATTCGGCCGGGCCTAATATAATTCGCGCTTGTTTTCAATTGAATTTTTTTAAGCTTCATATCTATGTTATAATCTATGGTTGATAATTTCTATGTACTGAACGTAGAAAACAACTAGAACTCCAACTTGCTCACAAAAAAACATAACTCAACTCTCAAAAAAACCTTACTGTTCTTAGTAGAATTTTCTACAGAACAAATGTATATGTGTAAAGAGAGTAATTTTTTGTTGCTGAGCGAATGAAAATATAAAGTTTTTTGTTATAAGAAGTTTTTCAGACGCATAAACTTAATTTGAGGTCGCTGAAACTAATGGTGCTAACCAAGGCTCATATACAAGGTTAAGGCATTAGGGAACAAATACAACAACCCATTTGTGTCTGTCAAAAATAAATATTGTAGAGAAAAGAAAATGTAGAAAATTTGTAAATGTAAAATTTGTAAATTGTATTTATATTTTAGTTTATATTGTTAACCAAATTTTCTGGATGTTTTGCTCCATGATTCAATACATAAACTTGCTATAAATTCACGAATTATCTTTTAATTAGGAATTTAATCTCAAAAACACAATAATAATATAAAAAAATTAATATTATACTTTTTCACAAATTTTATTTCTTTTTGTTTTTAATTTGTTTATTTTCCTACACGCACACTTAAAAAAATTTATTTCTGAAAAACCAAAGCAAAAATCAGCTGGGCTAACAACTTCACCTTGTAAATACGTCATGGTGCTAACAATTCTTCGATGTCAGGTGTAGTTTGTTAGACTATTTATAATATTTAAGAAATTATTAATTCTATTTTAAAAATTAAAAGCTATCGATAACACTATGCAACAAATTGAGGTTCATTGCATGGGGGCGGAATCATATCGATTGCAATTGATAGCTCCTGATATGTGTAATGAACCTTCCAAAGGATTTCTTACTTGTAGGCAAAATTTTTGTCTGTCAGTAATTTCAGATTAATATACAAAATATTATAAATATAGTTCGAAACTAAAATAGTGAAATTCGAAGTAGAAAATTTCTGTAGAATATTTTAACCCATTAAACTCAAGTTTTAAAGGATTTTTGTTTAATTTTGTTTAAAAGGACTAGAAATGATCCCTTATTATTAGAGATAAATTAATAGAAAGTTCTAATGAAATATTGCCACTTAAGAGCTATAAACATTTATGTAAAAATATTTTAGTTTCGAACTATATTTATATTATTTTTTTCCATTTATCTGAAACTACTTTTGTGCAAAAATAGAAAAGTTTAAGTGGTCATAAAACAAAAATTTTGCCTACCAGCGAAAAATCCTTTGGAGGGGTTATTACACATATCAGGAGCTATCAATTGCAATCGGAATGATTCCGCCCCCAAAAATACTGTTATATAGTGTAATATATTCAAGACAATATAAATTTTTGAGATTTTATAAAATATTACTTTAGTTTTAAAACAAACTGTGAATTTTTTAAATATATAAATCATTTAAATTAACGATTGGTATAAAATTTAATGATATCATTAAAAATAATTGACAAAACTTTACAAGAGTAGTATTTTTGTTATTGTTTACACATTGTTATATGTTTGCAAAATGTCACGATTAAATTTTCACAAATGATCTAAATAGTTTTAAATTATAGATTTTCGAATTTCGAAAGTCAGTGATCGATATGATAATTTTTATAATTTTTGAACTAATAATAGAGTCTAAAATTAGATGGATAAGAAAATAGAAGATCAATAACATTTTTATCAGATACAGTAAAAAATGGGGTATCAAATTTTGACGCGGTTGATACATTTCAGTTTTGCCTTATTTTATAACTTTGAGATATTAATAAAACCATTTGTTTTAATAATTTTGTTAAAAATTATACAAAATCTTTGTTTTTTAGTGCATATTTTTGCGTTTTTTAGAGCATAATTTTAGTTTTTTACTGCATATTTAATACACATAAAACCATTTTTTTAGAGCATATTGTGGTTTCCCTGATTATAATTATATTGTATACTCTTGTATTCAAACATGTTATTATATTAGCTTTTCATTACTTTATTTACTTTTGTACCAATATCAGCAGTAGTTTTTATTTAATATGTATTGAAAATAACCAAAAATGTTATAAATAATCTTATGAATGCTTATAAATATATTTACAATTTTATTTATGTATTATATAAAGGCATCACATATGCAAAGGAAAAACTTCTCAAGGATGCTTCATTTTCATTTATTTGGGGAAATAAAAATGAAATTGGAAATACAAACTAAAGACAATCCAAGCTATCTGAGGTTTATATAAATAAATCTAAAAAAATTTTATCAATACAATTTTGAAATAAACTCCTATTTTTCAGTATTTTTTTTATTTTACAAAGCACTTAATTAATTTTAATGTTAATATTGTCAGCTTTAAATACCTTTTTCGATTTTTAATTTTTTTGAAGTAGTTTTTAAATTATAAGTAATTTTTCAAAAATAACTAATAATTAATATTAATCATACGTCCCGTATTACACAAAGTTTAAATGTAAATATTTTGTTAAATTCTGCAGATTTTGTTAAAATTTTTAACAAATTTCATTTTAATCCTTAAATATCATTCAATAACATATTATATATAAAATCCTTTCAAAAAATTATATGTGTTATAGATCTCAGAAAGTAATATCACCTTCCCTAATGTCGTAGTGTCAATAAAATTTCCAATACTATTTCTGATGTTATTGAATAGTAATAAAAAAGTTTATTGTTCGTACTTGATTGGTAATTATGCGTAAAAATAATACTAGTGGAAATTGAAATTTGATAAGATATGTATATATGTATTTCAAGAATCATGTACAAAAAGCCATAAGAAATATGTGCAAAAAACTGCATATAAAAAATACATGAATGTTGAATAAATCAGAAGAATTTTTTCAAACATATTTTATTGTTTTATTAAAAGGAAAAATTTTCTTTATTTTCCTGTTTTATTTAAAGGTATTGTAAAGGAATTCTTTCATATATTTCAAATATAAATAAAGAAAAGTGTGTTTTTATTCTTGGAAAACCTTTCAACCAAAAAGGTGCTTGTGCTTTTAAGAATTATTGGTTTCTTTCTTAAAAGCGAAGCACAAAAATAAGTAAACAAAAATTTTGGGAAAAACAATAAAATGGCTAAAAGTAATAAAATTTATAAAACAATAAGGTGTTTCACGATAGGCTGGTTATGTGATTATGTGGTTATTTTAAAAACGAAAAATTCATTACAAAAAATAACCAACTTTGCCCAACTCGTACCTTTGTTTATAGATTATATGATTATCTGATTATTTGTAGTGTTGAAAATTAATGAAATTTGAAATAACCCAGCAAAAAACGATGAAGTTCTTCAAAAAAAAAAAAAAAAAAAAAAAAAAAAAAAAACATTTTTACTTCAAAAGAAGTTCTTAAAAATTACTTCAAAAGAAGTGAAAATAAATGAATTTTTAGCGGGAAAAAATGGTAATTTAAAAAAAAAATTAAAATTTTCAAATTTTAAAGCATTTTTGCAAAAACAGAATTTTTATTGAAAAAATTTATAAACATAGTTTTAAGAGAAGTGCTTCCAAAGCAATGAACAAGAACTATAAAAGAATAACATCCTACCAATGACAAACATGGGTTAAAAAAATAACTTCTGCAGCTCTTTTTCAGAAGTTAAATTTTGTAAAAAAAAAACTCTTTTAGAGTAAATTTTATTTAAATATAGTAAGTTTTCTCTCAATTTGATATCAATAGTATTATGAATGTTATAAAATATAATAGCCTGGAGTGTCAGTTTTAAGTAACTTTTTAAATATTTAAAATATCTTTTTTAGTTTTAAAAATATTACTAATTTTGTCAGTTTACCTCCTAATTAATATTAATCATACGCCTTATAGTACAAAAATATTAAAATTATTTGATTAAAATTTGTAGGCATTAAAAATCTATCTATAATTTTATAAAATGCTTAATAGTTTACTATATTTTATTAATATTATTTAAAATATTTCTTAATACTTAATAATATTTAATTTAACTTTTGTAAAAATAAGGTCTTTTATTTTTCTGATTAATCTAATATCATTTCTATAGTTGCGATGAGATCATCTAATCTTTACACTTATTAATGAGTTGACAAAACTAGATTTGTATATGAGATTTACTTCCTATATTAAATTAATATAAATATTTTATACAAATCGATTTGATTGTTTTTAAAAAGAAAATGCATTGACTTTAAAGATAACTAGATTTTACAAAATCAATTATTGTGAGGATGTAACAACTTTAAACTATAAAAGAATATTCAGATATTTTAAATTCGGCTTATTATTTAAGTACATTTCTTATTAAAAAAGTGCTTAATTTATATTTAGCTAATAACAAAAAATAAAAAATTCGCTGAGTACAGGATTCGAACCTGTGCGGGCAAAGCCCAATGGATTTCAAGTCCATCTCCTTAACCACTCGGACAACTCAGCTTACTGTAATGGTTGTGTTATTTCAAATACTTAAATTGGAACTAATTATTTTTTAGTTTATTTATTATATTATTTTTGTTTTATCCTATGCCTGAAAAAAAAAAAAAAAATATAAAAAAAACATAAATATAAAATCTATTAACAACACATGAAGGCTATATAAATAAGTAAGAATTATGTATAAATTCTTAAAATATTTAAAAAAGAACATGTATCTGTTGGTATGAGAATGTGGAAGTGGTGATGCGTTCTGATTACAACGTCTCCTTTTCAAATGACAACCTCACCTGCACGTGGTACATCCAGCTCTAACTAAAGAGGCCCTGTCGACCGATTATGAGCGGAATATTGCTAAGCACGTCGTGACAAAATCCGCTACATAAAAAATATTAGATTGGAGTCGTTGTTGTCAGCCCCAGCTTCAGAGGATCAGATTCTGTGATCCAATCAACTGCACATCTTAAATCAAACTGATTAAAGAAGTCACAATTAATTAAAACCGAATGATCACTTCGATGACAACCTTAAGCTTCAAGAAATGGATACGATTTCTTGACCAACCATCTGGCAACTATTATTGCATCATTAAACTGCGCAGTTGTACTATTGTTTACGATAGAGATTTTAACGCTCAAACGCAACAAAAAAAACGCAATGGTATGATATCGAGCTGAAGGAATAACTCAAAATGACGAATTTATCATCAAAACATGTCTTATCAACAGCTTGTTAGTAGTCGGAGCTATTTTTCCCCACAAAAAAAATACAGAGAGTGACGTGGATATCATCAGAAATTATTGCTGATAACCAAATAGATCACATGACAATCAGTAACAAATGGAGAGGAGCAGACTTTGCACGTGATCATCACCTACTCATTGACACAATTTGTCTCAAGTTCGCAGCCATCAAGAAACTAAACATCGATTAATCATGCAGAAGCTGTAGAACCTTTTTATGAAATTAGCATATATGGAAACCTCCCTGTAAACCAGCGGTTCTGATCGAACTTGGGATGTCGTTGAATAATGCTCGGGTACAAAATAACAAGCATAAAGCAATAGATTTTCAATCTGATGTGGGAAACGATCAAAGATTGTCTAAACATGGCAAATAAAGAAATGAGAACGCCGCAATACGAACGGAGTAATATGCAATAGAGAAACAAGTCAAGAAAAATGCTAAGGGAATCAGAATATTCAGAAAATCTCAACAATATAAAATACCTTTATAAGATAACAGGGGAGCTCAGAAGCAGGCATTTAACGGGATGAAAATCAATTCGAAAATATAATGGAAAATTGGCTTTGCGAATTGAAAAATAAAGGCAAAAAAGTTAAATTAAAAAAAAACGAGCTCAATCGGGGGATTTCTGTCCCCACAGAAATACATTTTTTTAATAATTTTTTGGTACTTAAGAAAGTTGTTTATTTGCTTTTAAAAAAATAAAAATTGGCTAAAAAAATTAAATTTGTATTCGCTATAGGGAAAAAACTTCAAAGAGGTGCATCCAAAAGTAAAAATTTCTAATCTGTGACACCCAATATCTTTCAATCTAACGATTTTCTAAATCAGTCTCACATTTTTTTTGCCAATTTTATTTGCTCAAATTGAATATTTTCTATTTCTTATACAATAATATATGAATTGTTTTCTATTGCAAATTTGTGAGATTGAATAGCCTAGATAAAGTGTTATAAACTAAAAACTGTTAGGCATGAGTTCATAACCCCAGGTGTCCTTACAAATGTCTATTTTTCTTATTTTTTTTTTTAATTTTATTTAATGAAAAAAAGTTATTAATTAAAAATGTTAAGGACTGAAACCCATAATCCTAATGTTGAAAATGTTAAAAAATTAAAAATTTTTATTATAGCTATTTAAAATTCAAAGTATCTAATTCCCAGGTATATTTTTCGAAAAAGTTGCTGGTAGAAAACTTAAAAAGGAATTATGCATATCTCCTCCTTATTTCGACACTTCAACACAGATGATCTGACCGATCTTCCTAAGTCGTGTGCCCAAGAAAACAATTTTTGGGGACTCTTTCTGTTATAATTTCCCGATGTCATGGTTAACGCCTGTTTACAAATTTTAAATTAATTTTTATTCTAAGTTTATATATTTATGCAATATACTTATTATTTGTGAAGGGTATGAAAGATTTGGAATTTGATTACTATAAAAGTAAACAATTTAAGTTTATGGTAGTATTTTATAATTCTCATATAGCTGCTATAACCTTTATGTATACAACCAAAAATTTATACGTATCCTTACAACCAACATACCTGGGTATGTCATATATTTTGTGTGCAATTTTTGACAATTTAATGTTTTCAAGTGTTTTTACGATAGAAAGAGAAATACGTGGTATTTGATAATAATATTTTTCTGTAAGGAATTATATAATTTGATACTTTTGCTAAAAATATAATCGTTTTTACCTAATAAAGAGTGAGATCGAAAAAGTCTTAACATACATTTTGCCTCATAACATTTTTCGGAATCAATATTCAAAATTTTTTTTTTTTTGATCTAGTTATCATGGAAAAATACTTCAGTTATTATTTTTAATAACAACCATGTTAATTTGTCCTTATTTTCATCGAAATAAGTGACGAAAAAGATTTACGTCCTACAATTTATTAAAAAATTTCAAAAAATTCAAATAGGTCTTACAAATAATTGGACACAGAATTAAATGTTGTCCGTAAAACCGTTTCTAATGTTATTAAACAGTATCAGGAGAATTTGACTATTGATGTGAAACCTAGTTCGGTAAGAAAATAGAACCACATGATATTGGGAAGGCCAGAAAATTGAAAACATATTGAAAGAAACTCCAAACACATCTTGTAGAAAATCAGCTCAGTTTTCTCAGTGCTTCGACTATTTGGTGCGAAAATTTAAAGCTAATGGGAAAGTTGATAAAATATAAAGTTCAAAAAATTCCAAACTGGAATTCTGCAAAAAAATTACAAACCAAAAATAGGACTCGGAATTTAAAACCAAATTTCATACAAAAATACTCAAGCTGTATAATTGACGAAGAAACGTAGGTGCTGGCAGAATCTTCGCAGCTTTTGTCTCAAAAATTTTTATTGCTAATGCTCGAAGCAATGTTGAAGATAAGTTTAAGACCCAAAAGCAGCAAAAATTTCTTACAAAATTCATGGTATGACAAACTTTTTGCAGTTGCGGCAAAACAGGAAAGTCATTTGATACATTCGGATCTATAAATACCAAAATATGCATAAAGGAATATTTGCAAAAAAGACTTCTTCTTTTCATAAGAAAGCACAACGTGTCCACATATTTTTGGATCCATTTAGTATCATGTCACTACGGTAAGAAAGCTCTGGAGTGGTACCAAATCAATTTTCAGGTCAATTTTCAAAATTGTCCATAGCTTAGACCAGTGGAGAGATAATGAGCTCTTGTGAAAAGTGAATACAAGAGCACAAAAAAGGTGTCCCAAAATACCGAAGATTTTAACAGAAGATGTGCACACGGTTCCAAAAAAATGACTGAAGCAACTATCAAATCTCCAAAGAAATGGTTTTCAAAAATGGTCCACAATTTTATAATTAGTGGTTAGAACCATAAAAATTATATATTTCTGTGATCTGTGCTAAATTATCAAATGATTAAAAAAATAATGAAAACTATAAGAGCAACCGTTTTCAAGTTATTGAATATTATGCATGTTAAGAATTTTTCGATCTCACTCCTTATTGACTGAATGAAGCTATAAATATAAGGGTTTTTTAAAAAACTTTGAGTTTTTCCCACTTAAAAAATCTGACTTTCTCATCATTCGAAGGCATAACGGTTTTATTTGTTCCTCATGTATTCAAATTGGGGTTCCCGTTTATTTATTGATCTCTGAAAAGTATCTGTAAATTTTACTCATGGAAATTATTCGTATATGATTTGTTTACACTTTTTTAAGTATTTTTTATGATAGAATTTTGAGGTTTTTAAATTCTGATGATTATTTGCTAATTATTATACAACCGTTTTTGCCTTATTTTGACTGAAAATACAAAAAGAAAGATCTAAAAGGGTTTTTAATTACCCTTGAGTTATAACAGTTTAATTTTTTCCATGCGCATTTAAAAACTTCTACAATTCATTTATTGATATTTGCTAAGTACCTGCATATTTCACTCATTCAAATTATTCTTTTATGAAATTTTCTGAGGTTTTTACATTTTTATGATAATTTGTTAATTCCCTAGAGTAAAGAGAACCAGTTCAAAACTAGTCACGTGACAGGTTCTCAAGGCTAGTGACCGATCCCAGTTCCGGAACTTTATATGAGAAGAACCTGTAACTTTTATATGGGGTTGTCATTGGAGGTGGCTAATTAGCCCCTTGGGACAGGTCACAGGATAGGTGACAGGACTGGTCCAAGAGGACAGGTTCAGTGTCAATTAATATAATAAAATTTTTACAAAAATTCGGTAATTTTTTACTTTTTAACATTTTTTATTATTATTTTTATTAAATTATGTTTATTTTTATTTTATAATTTTTCGTTAATGTCGATGGCGGCACCCCGCATCGAACCCATGTTCATCTAACGTATGTTATGTTTTATAGTCTTCAATGCTAACCACTCAGCCACTGATTGTTATTGCGCGCGAGTTGCTAAATGCGCACTTAACAAGCATATTATAAATTGTCTCAACTGTTAAATAGTGTGTGTGTTTGTGTCAACTAGTTCTCAATTGAAACTCTGGTGACGCGTAAGTTGTCAATTGGTACTCAACTGGTACTGAGGTACCGGTCCATTACTGCAATTGGCACAAATTTCCCGCAGGGTTATTATAAAACCGTTTTCACCTAATCTTGAATGAATGATAATAAAATGCAAGCACAAGACTAAAAAGGGTTTTTGTAAACTAACTTTAAATTATTCCAATTCAAATGAAATGAGATGCACCTGGTGTTGGTTTTCCTATCATTTGAAGCTAAAGCAATGTTAAAGACAAAGAAGAGACCGTAAGTCAAATGCTGGAGAAATTTATTAATACAGAAAGTGAGGATGAGCAGGAACATTTATCAATAGATGAAGATGCTGAAGATTGCGTGAGAAATGTAGATGATTCAGATGTAAAAGAAATACAGTTACCAGAATGTGATCCTACATATGACACTGATTCGGATGAAGAAATGGATGCAGAAGTACTTGAAGCCTCAATGAACACATACTATATGCGAAGAGATAGCATTTACTAGAGAACGAAAACTTTGTATGAGATAATTACATCACAAGCTACAATTTGGCATCTAATTTGATGCTGGACTACAATTTGTCAATTTTGGGAACCGTCAACAAAAGGAGAACATTCGGTTTTAGCTACCTTTGCTACAAATATTATAAATATTATATTGGAAAACAATCCACAATTAAAAACTCCAACAAATCGTAGAAGATAATTTCTGCTGCATCTGAGCGAATAACTAATTATAGAGGAAATTAAAAAAATGTGCAAATTATGTTACATTTTTACTCTAGAAGTGGAATCGAAAGCATGTTGGAAGGCGCAGTAAAATTTAAAGATGAATATTTTTTTTATCTGAAGACAAGAAGCTCGAGACATTAGTGGAAGAATAAAGAATAAAGTGAATTGTTTTATGTGTTCTGGAAGAAGACCAACGCGAAAGGCATTCTGGTTGTAAACGTAAGGGGTATCGTCACAAAAACGCTTATAACTTTGGCTATACAAACTTTTTTTTTTACTTTTTTCATCAGAATATCATAGCTAACAATATTGTTGACAAACATCTAAATTTTCAATTTAATAGGACAACCAAAACTCCAAATATTCTAACTTAAAAATGAAAAACATACCCGGGTATGCGGTTGTCAACATAAGGGATAAATGTTATTATCAAATTTGTATGTTGACTTTGTAATTATGTTGACTTTGTAATTAATATTAATCATACGCTCAGTTAGTCCTGGTTCACACTAGAGCCCTGCAAACTGTGTCTTATAAGGCTGTACAAGCCACTTGATATTTTTCAAGTGTTGTTATCAGTGTGTGTGCGGAGTAATAAATACTGTTCTGCAGGCACTTAAAACCATACAAATACTGCGTGTGTGCTTCAACTTTATGAACAAATCATGAGTGTGCTATGATAGCGACCAAACAAGCCTCTCAAAGGCTTGTATAAAAAAATACAAGCCTTTTGACCACTTGTTTGCTTCAATAAGGGAAAAAATTGTGTTTTCTTTTTTATTAAAATTATATGTGTGTGTGTGCGTTCATGACTGTATAATGTAATTTCGTAAGTAAAACAGTCGTTTAAAAGTATTGTTTATAAACTTATTGTTATTTACGATCAAATAAATTATTAATGTTACTAGTTATAACAATTTAAAGAAACATGCATTAAGTTTTATTAGTAAACAGATTTTATTAAATATTTAAAGTTTTTTACAAGGTTTTTTTATATTATTACTTAAAACAAATATATATTTAATTACTTATATACTACTTTCTTATACATATGTATATAAATACTTAAACTATATCACAGATAATAATGTTGTCTGTATTCATGTGAAGAAACATAATCTGTGAAAAGATGGTTGAGTTGGAGGAAAGATTCGTTCTTTTTTCCGATAACAATTGTCTAGCAATTGAAAAAACTCTTTCGGAACTTGCACTACTTGCTGGAATAGCCAATAGTTTGCAGCTTAATTTATACAACAAAGGCAACTGTGTTCGATGTAAATACCACCAACTGATGACATTAAAGTTTTCTTCGAAGGGAACATCCAGGTTTTGGTATGTTTGAATTTCTCTAGCTATTTTATCATCCCATGTTAGATTTGATGTTGGCGATACAAAATTCTTGAAATATGATGATATTACTGATGTTTTAGTTGATGTTGGTGATTCCATGATTTCTTCACCTTCATTTTGCCAGAGAATTTTTAACTCCTCTGCACATTTTGATTTTATATTATCGATTTCGTCTTTTGAAAATTGTAACAGTTTATTCGCGGGAAAAAGGAAATGTGCAATTTTATGCGTCATGGATATATTTAAAAATACAGTTGTCTGTATATTTTCAAATAAGGCTTCCTTAAATTTTTTTACGAGTTCAATATCATCATCTTCTGATATGCAAGTGTCCCTCAATCCATTGATGTATGCATAAACTAGATGTAATGTAGCATATTTTTCTCCTTTTTAAGTTTTGGACGCCTGTTCAAATTGTCTCATGACGTTCACAATTCCTTTAATGTGGCTTATGTTTATTTTTTCGACTTTTTGAAGCTCATTTTTTTGCTGCAATATATTATTGACATCCATCCAATTTTTTCCACAGATTCCAAAAGGTAATACATTGTGTTCCACCGTGTAGGACAATGACTTTTTAATGTTTGGCTTAATTTGCAATTATCGCCAGATTTCTTGAAATATTTAACCAATTTCGAGCATAAATTACACAGTTCATTTAGTTCCTCTACATTTTTAATAGCCTTTTCGATTACATTATTAAGTAAATGGTTAATGCAATATATGTGTGGAAAACAATTGAACGCAGCAACCATGTTGGAACCTCTGTCTGTTACCATAACTCCATCTTCCAGTTTGCAATCATATCTTCCTAGTAAAGTTTGAGCTTTTAATCTAATGGCATCATCTAAAATAAATAATTATTAAAGATATGTGGTTCATTTGGTATTCATTTTTTCATTTATGTAATAGTAATATAACTGTTTAAATTTACTTACGCGTACATCTTTCCCCATTCATTGAATTAAGACCTATCAACCTGAAAATCAATTGGTCATTTTTTGTATAATGGATAGTTAGAGAGATATAACTTTTCCGTAAATAGTTGTCCGTCCATATATCTGAAGTTAATCCAAAACCATTTTTGCAGACAGCATTGATTTCATGTTAAACATTTAGGAATGTTGATTCATATATTTTTTCAATATTCCGCGATATTGTGGTAGGATGTGGCAATAATTTTTCTACATCAACATTTGGTCCATACTTCGCTCCAATTGAAATCAAGAACTCCGAAATCTGCATTAGACCGGTATCTTGAACAAATTGAAAAGGCGGACAATTTTTTATACACCATTCGGAAAATAATCGCGTTGCTTTTTTTTCGTCTCGTTGTTTCCTTCGTGGTGTAGTAGCACTTATGTCTCACCAAGTTCGATGTGGTTCTCGAATCATATTTTAAAACAGTAAAACACTTTATGCAGGCAACTTTGTTTGCTATTTCGGCTCCTTCCTGGTTTACAATCTTTCCAAATGTGTCCCAAATCTTGCTTCTGCCTCTTTTCGTAGTTATTTTGAATGTTCCTGACAGGATATTTTGTTTGATGCTGGCAGAGTCCATTGATTCAGTAGGAGTTGAATTCTAAATACATAAATATGATATATTTTGTTTAGTAAAGTAACTTTAAAAAATAATTTTATTTCTTACAATTATTTCTGCCATTATAAGTATACGAAGATATGTATATTTTAACACGATTGTGAAAACAAATAATTTGTTGGAGCACAAAAAATTCAATTCTGAACACGAGAACACTTTTGAAATAACTGTTGAAAGATTTTCATTCATAACTTCATTTATAGCATATATGAAATATATTAGGTAATAATATTATAATTTTATTTATAAACTCATTTTTACATTAGGTAATAATATGTATAAGCCTTTTCTAAAAATAACTTTAGTCCAATAAAAACAGGTATATTTCTTAGTGTAAAAAAATTATTTAAAACAGCAAGAATTTGGCAATAAAATCTGTAGAAGCACCTAAATAGATCAATAAGAAACAGGTACATATGTTCTGCACTGTAAAAAATGTAAATTTATTTTTTATAAAACCACGAATTGAGTTCGCTTACAATCAGGTAAAACAGCATCCTTTACTTGATTATATATTGAACATGTACATATGACGGGACACACAATATAGGTAAACGTCTTAAAATATTTCATTTATAATTTTATTACAGTGCAGATGTTCCATCGTATTCTTAACATTTGGGAAAATTTATTAGTCAAGGAGTAAACGTATATGGAAACGAATTTGAAAAATGAAAAGACATTGTTCTATATTATTTCCTTTTAGTTTTAAAATATAATGATTACTTAGTAAATATAAATTAAATGCAATAAAATCTATCATAATATAAATAAGTACAATTTTAAAATTTTTTATAAACATTAATTATAAGACTAACTTTATTTAAAATATAAATAAATACTAAAGATAAAAATTTTCTAACTTACATATGTAACTGACAGTTTCAAATGTCAACTTTAATTTTTTTACTTTTTTAACTCTTAATAAAGAGTATTTTTTAATAACTTTATGAATTCACCCTTTTACATTTATTTAGAAAAGAAGAACCAACAATAAAATATAGACATACTGTATATATGTGTGTGTATGCAAGAATATTTATAAACAACCACTTTTTACACATTATGAAGATTTTTTTGCCACACACAGCAACTACGTATTACAAAAAACAAACAAATCATTAAGCCCACTTGAAATCTTTAAATCATTTCTCAACGTCTTGTATGATTTGCTTTTTTTTGCCACACCACTTGCACCACTTGTTTACGATAAATGATTTGAACGCACGGATTTGCAGTCGCTCATACACAGTACACACTTGCTTTGCTTCGGGCAGCGAACAGTACGAACAGTATTTATTGTTGTTTTTGCACATGTTGGCTATGAAACACACACTTGAAATTCAAGTGTGTTTGCTTTTCAAATCATCTTGCGCAGGAGACTAGTTCACACACAACAATGTTTCTTGCCGCAATTCTGAGTTTATAGAAGAGTGAGGAGAAGGGAAGAGTAAACTTTTACATTCTCTTTGCTTCTCTCGCCTACGAAGTCAGAATTGAGGCAAAAAAAATTGCTGTGTTTGAACCCGGACTTATACAAATAATTTTAAAATAAAAAAATATTAGCTTAAATATTGAATAAATTAACTAAGTAGGAATAAAAAGTGATAGAATATGTATAATTATATTATATTCTATTGTTGAATCATGAATATTTTCTTTGATCTTTATGAATATAACTTTAAATCAAAAAATTTTGCTCTGTTAGATAAACTAAAAATAATACATTTTCCTTATTTTATTTAATATTTTCTATGTTAAACCTAGTATTATATTTAATATAAAATTTAACATTTCTCTTTTATTTGCTACTTACTTTTACAACAATATGGCCTCCTAATGATATATTAATGTATGAATATTTCATTATATTTCTGTTATTATTTTTCAACCATATATTTTTATTTCTATCACTTATAAGCCACTCAAGGCAACAACAAAGAAAAAAGCATCATTATTAACAATACTTCATTTCCTTTACGTTTAAATATAAAGAAACCAAACATAAATTTCTTTAATTTTCTTTAAGAAAATAATGTAGATGAAATACATCAAAGTAGGAAAACAAAAAGAGGAAATTCGTAACTATATAAAACAGAAAAAGAAAAACCATCATAAAACTGAAAGTACGAGTAGGAACAAAAAACTTAAATTGGCCTTAAAAACCATTAAAACAAATGTATGAATGTTGAAGCACAAGAAAAAAAAGCCATTATATAGGCTTGAAAACATACGATTGTTGTTACACAAAAACACATGTAAACAAGCATTTACATATAATAAAAACAAGTAACTTTTTAGCTATAAAATAAAGTATTTACTTTAACTAGTATGTTAAGTATAAATGTATGGGTAAATGTGGGTCATATAAATTATATATAAAGGTAAAAAAATGAATATATAAATGTTAATGTGAAACAGGGTTTAAAAAATAAATATGTTATTATGGGTAAATTGAAATGACATAATCTTTAGTCAAAATTCTACTACAATAAATTGTTATTTGTAATATGGGTAGTAGAAAAGAAAGCATGTAATGTAAGCTTAAATTATGTTTTTAAATATTTAAAATATTTCTCATACAACTGAAGTTATACCTTCCTGTACCACTTTAACTCCGAATTAATATTAATCATACGCCCAGTATTTCTTGAAATTTAATTTCACTACGAAGGCAAAACTCTTTGCTACACCTTATTAAATGTTTGCTATGTACATAAAATTCAGCAAATGAAGCATTTCTTATGAAAAGATATTAAAGAGCTCATGTAATTCCTTACTTACAGCATCTACCTGTTTGTGTCTAACACCACCCCAATATATTTGTATTAAATTCGTAGTTACTCGTTGTAAAGTAACATACATAAATAAATATTTATTGTGACTAAAGAAATAATACGCTTTTATGTTTTTTGCCATTTCCTGTTTCACGAAAAAAATGTTTTGGTGACATGTATGCATAAATTCATACATATAACTTACCACTCAAATTCACAAAGTGATTATTTTGAGCCAGCATTGTCAACTTTTTTGAACCAAAACGCGCCGGTCATCATTCAAAAACGCGCTAAAATGCGCTAAATTATATTTAAATAATTTTTTATTTTTTATTTTTTTAGTTAAATATGTATTTTTTTATTAAAAAGAAAACAACTTATTACGTATATATTTGTTATTTTAAGTTCATGTGCAAATATTTAGTAGTTTTATGCAATTTTGATCATTTTATAAAATCAATATTTAAGATACAAAGAAATGTATACATTTAATAATAACTTTAAGTTTAAAGATCTTACATTAATAAATATGTTAAATTTAAATATGAAGGTCTTAGGTACAGCATTATACTGCTAACTTAGTGGCCAAATCCGAAAAATAGTTTATATTTTACAACTTGTTTTTTTTTTTATCCCTTAAGTATAGAAATTGTGTGACCTAAAATAAAAATATTTTTGAAAATAAATAAAAACAAATAGAAATCAAAATATATATCAATGGCAGAATATAGAAAATGTGTATTTTGACTTTTGGTAATTTTACAGGAGAAGGAAAAAACGTAATAAAACCTAAGAAATTTTAGATACAAACAAAGTTATTATGCAGTTTTAATTCAAAATAAGGAGTGAAACTAATTCTGATTTTTATTTCTGGATTTTCTTAATCCTTAGAAAATTATCTTAATGCTTTTTGTTACAGAAATTCTTGAAAATAAATGCAATGTTAGGGCTTTTTTTCTGTAATTTAAGATTGGAATAAATTAATGCTATAATTGGTGTTTTAGATAACAAAAATTAATGTTTCAAAAGATCTAATAAAATAAATTTTCATATAAACGGTTGCAGGATTGTTTTAAGATATTGGAAATCGTTAAACTTTTTTAAATAAAGCTATTTTTTCTTTATAAATACAATCAGGGTAGATATATATTATATTAGTTTTTAAATAAATTATTCCAAATGACTCATATCCCAAGGTTCGAAGCATGTTTACTAAGACATCTCCAGTGCTTCTTCCTGAAATTTGAGATAATGTTTATAATGGGTGATGAACATGGCTTCCCAAGTTGCCTTGAAGGCTTGATATAAAGACCACTTTCCATTCGATTTTTTGGATTTTCATTTTGATTCTATTTGGCTTTGTTTGGAACATTTTTTGCCTTTCGAACATTATTTGAGTCACAATTTTCTTTTGCACAGTTTTTTCTATAAAACGAATTTAAAATAAGAATTTTTCAACACAAGAACAATCAGTATTTTGATATGCGAATATTTCATAGAAATTATTTTCATTATAAATTCTAGAAAATTTCTTAAAAAATATGAAAATAATAAATCAAACTTCAAGTGAGTTGTGCTTTTTCTTTCAAAATATATTTGAAATAAGTTAGGCCTTTTAAAATGTTTATAAATTCATTATTTTGCAATCATATCGCACTAAATTTTTTAAGAGACATGTTCTTGAAAAAAATAAATAAATAAAATCTGTATTTCCTTGTTTTTTTATATTTTGCATCAAAACAACAGTTTCTACTTGTTTAAAATCTTTAAAATTCAGAAAAATTAACAATAACTACTTCTGCGTAGGTAAAAAATTAGAAAACCGAACACAAAACGCGCCAATTTAGCGCCTTTTTAAGAAAAAGCGCTGATATAATAAAACGCGACTTTTGAGTTGCTGAAAAGCGCCAAATCTAGCGCGAAAAGCGCTGAATTGGCAACACTGTTTTGAGCGTGTGTAATTGTTGGGACGTGGCAAAATTGCTTTTGGTTATTTAATAATACATCATCAATCATTATAATGCTAGAGTGTTTGATAGATTTTTTCTTTTGGCAGTTGTTGGTTTTTTATGAAATTAGTTTTATTTATGAGTATAGCTGAGGATTATGGGATTGTTTAGAGCAGAAGGGGATTTCTTACTTTTTATTTTTTGTTTTTAAATTTTGTGTTTTTAATAAAAAGTTATTAAGGAATTCCCTTGAGTCAGCTCACGAAACGGTATCTGAGAATAAAGTAAGCTTTCATTCAGTTGCCAACATTGATAGCTTATATTATCCTCTTTAAAAACAGATCATATATCTGGCTCTTGATCCGTATCTAGATTTAACTGAGACCGTATTATCGAAAGATAAGACTAATTCCATTTTGCAAAATAAATGTTAATAAATCTAAATCTTTTAATAGGCTGTACCACTGTTGACGAAACATGAAGATGGATAGATGAGGAGTTATAAGTTTTTTTTTTTGCTAAAAAATTTGACAAACTTCTGGTAAATTTAGTCACTTGGGCCAATATTCTGAAAAATTTTTGATCTTTCAAAGTATTCGGAGCAGCTCTTAAAGCTCAATACTACTACATATAAGGGATGACTATGTTGTTTCTGACGGCAAGGAAAAGACAGATCATTTTGCAAGTATATTCTCTTCGAACTCTTATTTGTAATCTTGTACAAAAACGCCTCCTATACTCGTAACATATGCTACGCCTAGCGTATTTTTTCGAAAACTTAATATGAATAAAACACCGGGTCCAAATGGCATCTTTGGCATTTGAGAATATGTTCCTCATCCTTGGCCCATACACTGCGTAACCTTTTTTATATTTCATATCGTTCGCGTACTTTTGCTAGAAGTTGGAAAATTGCCAATGTCCAACCTATTCCTGAAGAAGGTGATCTCTCTGACCCAAACAACTACAGTCTAAATGCATTCTATTCCGCTCTCTAAAGTTATGGAAAATATATTGAACTTCTAATTTGTCACTTATATTGAAAAGAACATACTACTTAGTGACAGGCAGTATAGATTCCGTAGTAGTCGTAACCACTGGTGACATTTCTCTTGAGCAATGGTCCCGTTCAATTCACTACGTGGGGACATTCCTAAAGCATTCGACCGGATCTGGCACGATATGCTAGTATCAAAACTTGTCTCATTTGGTGTTGGTGATGACTTTTAGAGCTTCATTTCAAGCTTCTACATGATCGGATCATTTGTGTTGTGATGAATGGAGTCTCGTCGAAGGGCTTCAAATTGAAGTCCCAAGTCAGGCAATTCAGGAGTACGCTAGAGCTTCGTCTTTTCTCCATCCCTCTTTTTGATTTTAATGGACGTCAGGTTGGTAGTGATCACCAGTATTACCGTTTGGTGAATATAGTCGCCAATTGCTCCTTTTTCAACCACCTGGTCACTTGTTTGGCCCCTTTTTTAAATGGCGATTTTTTAAGACTATGTGCTAAATAACGAGAAACTAAGTTGTTTAAAATACAACGAATCATTATATATTAATTTCAACAAATAAATTAATAATTTTGAGATTGTTTCACAGTATAGTGATATAAAAAACCACGGATTACTTAAAAAAAGAACTGAAACTGTTAGTAACTAAAAATAATAAAGTTTATGAACAGCTATTTATATCATCATATGTCGAATCTTTTTGGACTGGATTAAAAAAAAAAAAAAAAAAAAAAACAAAGATTCGATTTGTTTTTTACATTCTTCATATCAATCCCTCGGTGGAATGTGTTTTTTTTTTACTAAATTTTCAATTTAAAAATAGTTTTTCTAACAGACTTAAGTCCATACTTGTGCCTCCATGTGTTTCGTCCTAAATTTGTCCGACAGGGATTTGAAAGAAGGGGGTACGAGTGAAGAACTCGTAAAAAAGTGCCGAAGTTTGTTATGTTAAAAAATTTTGTAAATAAATCTTTATTTTTGCAATAATAAAAATTATTGTAAAATAATTATAAATTATTTTGTTATTAACAAAACTGAATTTTGTAGTTTTTCTTAAAATTAAAAATTTTTTCTTTTGTTGTTATCATAGCTGTAACTTATGAATGAAATAAAAAATAAAAATACTTTTTATTTCATTTCTAGTTCTTATTTCTAATTAAAAAATATTTGTTAGTCAATCTATTATCTTTTGAATAAAAATATTAAGGATTTCTATTTATACTAAAACAATTGAATTTATTATAAATTTGTATCTGATTGAACAAAATAAATTAAAAATTAAAATATTTTATTTAACCAAAAGAAAAACAAATATATTTTTATAAGAAGATAATCAAAAGTTTTTTATTTGACTATTTTAAAGTTTAATAATATTCATATGTATTTTATTTAAATAAAAAAAGTTCAACAAATTTTTCTGGTTTTTATTCAAAAACTTTATATTCAAATAGAAACATTTAAAATAAATATTTTTATTATTTTATTCCACAAAAACTCCAAAAAATAAAAATATTCGGCCTCAAAAGGCTTGAATAACAAAAAATTATAAAATTTTTTTCAAATATTCAAGTATAAAAAAAATATTTTATTTATTTTTCTTTTTCAAAGTAAATTTAAAACTATTTAAACAAATTCATATTGAATAAAAATATTCAAAAGTTTTCTATGAATAAAAAAAATTGAATGTTTTAAAACAGATATTATTTTATTTTTAAAATGGAAAATAAAATAAAGAACAATTGTATTCAAACTAAAGAAATAAAATATATTTTAAAATTAGTTAAAGACTTAAGAATTTGATTTATATTTTATAAATTTATATTCGAATACTTTTGTGGAAATATTATTTTATCTAACTTGTTAACAAATGGAATAATATTTAAATAATTTTTATTCAAATTAATTTCAAGTAACTGAAAATCATATTACAAAGAGTATAAAATAATTTTAAAGAAATTTATTTCTAAAAATATAAATAAAATATTAAAATAATTTATTTTTAACAAATATTTTGATTGAAAATATTCACAATGAACAGCTATGGTTGTTATCAAATAAACAAAATTTAAATTTAAGTTTTTTAGGTTTTAAAGCAGTTGGCGCCTTTTTTGGAGACTTTTTATTTTTAAATTCACTTTTTTGGACACTTTTTAAAAATTCTCAATGGTAACGCTGGTTACCACTAACTAACAGTGACAGGAACATATGTCACTCATATTCATTTGACCATACACCAAGGCTCCCCGGTGTTCATCTCGCTTGAGCCAATATTGACGACTCTTTTTATCGTTATCGTGATTCGAAATATTGGCTGCTTGTCTTTGTTTCATAGGTAATTTCATTAAAGATGTTCAGTAGAGATAGGTAACCTTGTAATATTTCAGCAAAATTAAAAAATAAAAAAAATACATAATTTTGGAGGATTTTTCGTTAACCCCATGACCCGCTAGGGACCTGTTAACTTGAAAACATCTCAGCTCTGGTTACATAAAATTTTATGTAGATATCTCCAAAGTTTTACAAGTTGCAGATTTATGAAAAAATATCATTTTGAGACCACTGTGCTTTTAAGTTTCATAACTTGTCCTTTTACTATTAGAACACGTTTATTGCCACTTGATTACGCTATTTAAAAACTGAATTTTTATCGTAATAAAAGCTTATCTGGAAATTAACGACACGTAGTAAAATTGTTAAAGTAGGTACACTTATAAAAATTCCATGTGAAAAAAATTACAAAGAAACTAATCAAATTGTCCTTGTAGTTTTTTAGCTAATTTTCTAATGTGGTTGGTCATAAAACACGTTTACAGGCAATCGTTAAAACTATTTACAAAACAAAAAATTATATGTATTGAAAAGCTATGTTAGAAATACCCATTAAGTAGCAAAGAAAAATATTCAAGTACTTTTACACAAACTCTGTGTAGTACAATTGTTGTGAAACTAATCAAATAAGAAGCTTTAATACAATGCAGTTTTCTACATTTTCTTTTACAATATATTTGTATGCTCTAACTTTTGCTTTTCAAAACGCAACAATAATAATAGTGTTACTTTTTTTAGTAGCTATAAAATGGCAAACATAGTTTCTAAATAAAAGTTTTCTTTTTATTGTAACAATTGAAGAAAATGGTGGTAAGTATTTTGAAAAGATAAATAAAAAAGAGTAGTTAATATTTGTTTTTAGGGAGGGAAAAAAGAAAATAATTGATTGAAGTAGGTGGATAAAAAGTTTAAGTAAAATAAAAGTGGCACTCACAAGGTAAGTATATACTCAATTATAAAAGTGTTAGTTTAGCTAGCAAATATTGTAATAAAAATAAATTAAATATGTGCTAAGAAAGAAAATAAAAATCTTTAATATTTGCTTTAAATAAATATTATTCGTTGTCTCTTTTTAACTTTGACTTCACTTTAATTCATCTTTTTCTTATTACCTTTTAAAAGACTTAATTTTTTTTTTATTCTTTCGCTAATTATTTTCAATTTGTGATAAATTCTTTACTACCTTCAATGACTGTAACGATATAGTAAAATAATATTCAAGGTATTTCTTTGTTAATTTAATTTGCCACTAATTTAAAGTCCTTTTGAATACTTTATAAAAGTATACCTCTGTCTTACTTTCTTATACTTTATTATAATTATTTTGTTTATTCTTTTATTTCCTACTTAATGAATATAACATTACCTTAAGATAATTTCTGTAACGTATTACATTTAAGCATCAATTTAACCTTGTCATCCCAATCGTAATTCCCCAATATCAATAAAAAGATTTTATGTGTTCATTTTTTATTTATTCTTTTTCTTACTCTTTGTGATCTGCTCTTGGTTTCAATAAGATGTCGTGACTGGTGAATAAAATGAACAACAGTCGTGGTAGGAATTTTTCTTTCGCTTTGTCTGATAATATTGTTTATAACCATCATTATTTATTCTTTAGAAACTTATAAATGAATAATGGCTGAACATCAATGGAAAAAATGTTAAAAATTAAAATAATACGCAGAGAATTGATTTAAAATAGTTATTAAAGACGACAAACTTGCAGTTAGAATTTAAAGGCAAAGGAAAAGAAATATGAAGAAAAATATATAAAATATTTGCTTTAAATAAAGACATAAAATTGGTGTTAAATTGAAGAGATCATTTTAAAATTTTATTTTTTAAAACGAGACTAATAGTGGTTGTTATCAAAGTATTCGGAACTTTTTCTCAAAATACTTTCTAACAAGTCAAACAAGACTAGAAAAAAATTCAATAGATGTATTTGAATATACATTTATAAAATTTAAATCAAATCCTTAAGTCTTCAAAAATCTATTTTGCAATAAAAGTGTAGTAGCTGAGAAGTAAGTGCTAGAATTTCAATTTAAATGCCGCAACGACAACACTAATCTTGTGCCCTAATATTTCTTCTTTCACTTGCCGCCAATTTTGTTCAAATATCTCCAGTGGTTCAGGAGTTATAATAATTTAAAAAATTTCTTTTTCACAAAATTACCTCCTGCTAAATTCTGTACGCCTGGTAGAAAATCACGTCTTTCAGACAAATTTTAGTCCAAAATTTTTACGATTAAAATTGGAGAAAATTGTTTATAACTTGTTTATTTTAAAGATATTTAATTGAAATTTGGTTTACAAGAGCAACAAAATATGGGCTTTCTAACCATAAACAGACTTTTGAGGTACACCTACTATGAGCAAAGATATTGAACAATAAATCCCTAAAGAGTGTGAAAAAAGTATAAGGGGTGTGCTTTAAAAAAATGATAAAAATCGCCGTTTTTGAGGAAATTCTTAGTTTGACTTCTTCTGGTGAACTACTTGGGAAGTTTAAGCCTTAATTTGTTAAGGCTTAGACATTAAATTGTAAAACTTTATTAGTGGGGGTGGCACATGTAAATTTTTAAGACTTGTATCTTGTAGCCTGACATTTCTTCTTTCACCTGCCACCAATTTTGTTCAAATATCTCCAGTGGTTCAGGAGTTATAATATTTTAAAAAATTTCTTTTTCATAAAATTACCTCCTGCTAAATTCTGTGCGCCTGGTAGAAAATCACGTCTCTCGGGCAAATTTTAGTCAAAAATTTTTACGATTGAAATTGGAGAAAATTGTTTATAACTTTTTTACTTTTAAAGATATTTAATTGAAATTTGGTTTACAAGAACAACAAAATATGGGCTTTCTAACCATATACAGACTTTGGAGGTACATCTACTGTGAGCAAAGATATTGAACAATAAATTCCTAAAGAGTGTGAAAAAAGTGTAAGGGGGGTTCTTTAAAAAAATGATAAAAATCGTAGTTTTTGAGGAAATTCTTAGTTTGTCTTCTTCTGGTGAACTATTTTGGAAGTTTAAGCCTTAATTTGTTAAGGCTTAGACATTAAATTGGAAAATATTATTAGTGGGCGTGGCACTTGTAAATTTTCAAGACTTGTATCTTGTAGTCTGACATTTCTTCTTTCATCTGCCACCAATTTTTTTCAAATACCTCCAGTGGTTCAGGAGTTATAATATTTTAAAAAATTTCTTTTTCACAAAATTACCTCCTGCTAAATTCTGTGCGCCTGGTAGAAAATCACGTCTTTCAGATAAATTTTAGTCAAAAATTTTTACGATCAAAATTGGAGAAAATTGTTTATAACTTTTTTATATTTTAAGATATTTAATTGAAATTAGGTTTACAAGAGCAACAAAATATGGGCTTTTTAACCATATACAGACTTTGGAGGTACACCTACTGTGAGCAAAGATATTGAAAAATAAATCCCTAAAGAGTGTGAAAAAAGTATAAGGGGGGTGCTTTAAAAAAATGGTAAAAATCGCCGTTTTTGAGGAAATTCTTAGTTTGTCTTCTTCTGGTGAACTATTTGGGAAGTTTAAGCCGTAACTTGTTAAGGCTTAGATACTAAATTGCAAAACTTTATTAGTGGGCGTGGCAATTGTTAATTTTTAAGACCTGTATCTTGTAGTCTGGCATTTCTTCTTTCATCTGCCACCAATTTTGTTCAAATATCTCCAGTGGTTCAGGAGTTATAATATTTTAATAAATTTTTTTTTCACAAAATTACCTCCTGCTAAATTCTGTACGCCTGGTAGAAAAGCACGTCTTTCAGACAAATTTTAGTCAAAAATTTTTACGATTAAAATTGGAGAAAATTGTTTATAACTTTTTTACTTTTAAAGATATTTAATTGAAATTTGGTTTACAACAGCAACAAAATGTGGGCTTTCTAACCATATACAGACTTTGGAGGTACACCTACTGTGAGCAAAAATATTGAACAATAAATCCCTAAAGAGTGTGAAAAAAGTATAAGGGGGGTGCTTTAAAAAAATGATAAAAATCGCCGTTTTTGAGGAAATTCTTAGTTTGTCTTCTTCTGGTGAACTATTTGGGAAGTTTAAGCCTTAATTTGTTAAGGCTTAGACATTAAATTGCAAAACTTTATTAGTGGGCGTGGCACATATAACTTTTTAAGACTTGTATCTTGTAGCCTGATATTTCTTTTTTCATTTGCCACCAATTTTGTTCAAATATCTCCAGTGGTTCAGGAGTTATAATATTTTAATAAATTTCTTTTTCACAAAATTACCTCCTGCTAAATTCTGTGCGCCTGGTAGAAAATCACGTCTTTCAGACAAATTTTAGTCAAAAATTTTTACGATTAAAATTGGAGAAAATTGTTTATAACTTTTTTACTTTTAAAGATATTTAATTGAAATTTGGTTTACAAGAGCAACAAAATATGGGCTTTCTAACCATATACAGACTTTGGAGGTACACCTACTATGAGCAAAGATATTGAACAATAAATCCCTAAAGAGTGTGAAAAAAGTATAAGGGGGGTGCTTTAAAAAAATGATAAAAATCGCCGTTTTTGAGGAAATTCTTAGTTTGTCTTCTTCTGGTGAACTATTTGGGAAGTTTAAGCCGTAACTTGTTAAGGCTTAGATACTAAATTGCAAAACTTTATTAGTGGGCGTGGCAATTGTTAATTTTTAAGACCTGTATCTTGTAGCCGACATTTCTTTTTTCATCTGCCACCAATTTTGTTCAAATATCTCCAGTGGTTCAGGAGTTATAATATTTTAAAAAATTTCTTTTTCACAAAATTACCTCCTGCTAAATTCTGTACGCCTGGTAGAAAATCACGTCTTTCAGACAAATTTTAGTCAAAAATTTTTACGATTAAAATTGGAGAAAATTGTTTATAACTTTTTTACTTTTAAAGATATTTAATTGAAATTTGGTTTACAAGAGCAACAAAATATGGGCTTTCTAACCATATACAGACTTTGGAGGTACACCTACTATGAGCAAAGATATTGAACAATAAATCCCTAAAGAGTGTGAAAAAAGTATAAGGGGGGTGCTTTAAAAAAATGATAAAAATCGCCGTTTTTGAGGAAATTCTTAGTTTGTCTTCTTCTGGTGAACTATTTGGGAAGTTTAAGCCGTAACTTGTTAAGGCTTAGATACTAAATTGCAAAACTTTATTAGTGGGCGTGGCACTTGTAAATTTTAAGACTTGTATCTTGTAGTCTGACATTTCTTCTTTCACCTGCCACCAATTTTGCTCAAATATCTCCAGTGGTTCAGGAGTTATAATATTTTAAAAAATTTCTTTTTCACAAAATTACCTCCTGCTAAATTCTGTGCGCCTTGTAAAAAATCACGTCTCTCAGACAAATTTTAATCAAAAAATTTTACGATTAAATTTGGAGAAAATTGTTTATAACTTTTTTACTTTTAAAGATATTTAATTGAAATTTGGTTTGCAACAGCAACAAAATGTGGGCTTTCTAACCATAAACAGACTTTGGAGGTACACCTACTATGAGCAAAGATATTGAACAATAAATCCCTAAAGAGTGTGAAAAAAGTATAAGGGGGGTGCTTTAAAAAAAAGATAAAAATCGCCGTTTTTGAGGAAATTCTTAGTTTGTCTTCTTCTGGTGAACTATTTTGGAAGTTTAAGCCTTATTTTGTTAAGGCTTAGACATTAAATTGCAAAACTTTATTAGTGGGCGTGGCACTTGTAAATTTTTAAGACTTGTATCTTGTAGTCTGACATTTCTTCTTTCATCTGCCACCAATTTTGTTCAAATATCTCCAGTGGTTCAGGAGTTATAATATTTTAAAAAATTTCTTTTTCACAAAATTACCTCCTGCTAAATTCTGTGCGCCTGGTAGAAAATCACGTCTTTCAGACAAATTTTAGTCAAACATTTTTACGATTAAAATTGGAGAAAATTGTTTATAACTTTTTTACTTTTAAAGATATTTAATTGAAATTTAGTTTACAAGAGCAACAAAATATGGGCTTTCTAACCATACACAAACTTTGGAGGTACACCTACTGTGAGCAAAGATATTGAACAATAAATCCCTAAAGAGTGTGAAAAAAGTATAAGGGGGGTGCTTTAAAAAAAAGATAAAAATCGCCGTTTTTGAGGAAATTCTTAGTTTGTCTTCTTCTGGTGAACTATTTTGGAAGTTTAAGCCTTATTTTGTTAAGGCTTAGACATTAAATTGCAAAACTTTATTAGTGGGCGTGGCACTTGTAAATTTTTAAGACTTGTATCTTGTAGTCTGACATTTCTTCTTTCATCTGCCACCAATTTTGTTCAAATATCTCCAGTGGTTCAGGAGTTATAATATTTTAAAAAATTTCTTTTTCACAAAATTACCTCCTGCTAAATTCTGTGCGCCTGGTAGAAAATCACGTCTTTCAGACAAATTTTAGTCAAACATTTTTACGATTAAAATTGGAGAAAATTGTTTATAACTTTTTTATATTTAAAGATATTTAATTGAAATTTGGTTTACAAGAGCAACAAAATATGGGCTTTCTAACCATATACAGACTTTGGAGGTACACCTACTATGAGCAAAGATATTGAACAATAAATCCCTAAAGAGTGTGAAAAAAGTATAAGGGGGGTGCTTTAAAAAAATGATAAAAATCGCCGTTTTTGAGGAAATTCTTAGTTTGTCTTCTTCTGGTGAACTATTTGGGAAGTTTAAGCCGTAACTTGTTAAGGCTTAGATACTAAATTGCAAAACTTTATTAGTGGGCGTGGCAATTGTTAATTTTTAAGACCTGTATCTTGTAGCCGACATTTCTTTTTTCATCTGCCACCAATTTTGTTCAAATATCTCCAGTGGTTCAGGAGTTATAATATTTTAAAAAATTTCTTTTTCACAAAATTACCTCCTGCTAAATTCTGTACGCCTGGTAGAAAATCACGTCTTTCAGACAAATTTTAGTCAAAAATTTTTACGATTAAAATTGGAGAAAATTGTTTATAACTTTTTTACTTTTAAAGATATTTAATTGAAATTTGGTTTACAAGAGCAACAAAATATGGGCTTTCTAACCATATACAGACTTTGGAGGTACACCTACTATGAGCAAAGATATTGAACAATAAATCCCTAAAGAGTGTGAAAAAAGTATAAGGGGGGTGCTTTAAAAAAATGATAAAAATCGCCGTTTTTGAGGAAATTCTTAGTTTGTCTTCTTCTGGTGAACTATTTGGGAAGTTTAAGCCGTAACTTGTTAAGGCTTAGATACTAAATTGCAAAACTTTATTAGTGGGCGTGGCAATTGTTAATTTTTAAGACCTGTATCTTGTAGCCGACATTTCTTTTTTCATCTGCCACCAATTTTGTTCAAATATCTCCAGTGGTTCAGGAGTTATAATATTTTAAAAAATTTCTTTTTCACAAAATTACCTCCTGCTAAATTCTGTACGCCTGGTAGAAAATCACGTCTTTCAGACAAATTTTAGTCAAAAATTTTTACGATTAAAATTGGAGAAAATTGTTTATAACTTTTTTACTTTTAAAGATATTTAATTGAAATTTGGTTTACAAGAGCAACAAAATATGGGCTTTCTAACCATATACAGACTTTGGAGGTACACCTACTATGAGCAAAGATATTGAACAATAAATCCCTAAAGAGTGTGAAAAAAGTATAAGGGGGGTGCTTTAAAAAAATGATAAAAATCGCCGTTTTTGAGGAAATTCTTAGTTTGTCTTCTTCTGGTGAACTATTTGGGAAGTTTAAGCCGTAACTTGTTAAGGCTTAGATACTAAATTGCAAAACTTTATTAGTGGGCGTGGCACTTGTAAATTTTAAGACTTGTATCTTGTAGTCTGACATTTCTTTTTTCACCTGCCACCAATTTTGTTCAAATATCTCCAGTGGTTCAGGAGTTATAATATTTTAAAAAATTTCTTTTTCACAAAATTACCTCCTGCTAAATTCTGTACGCCTGGTAGAAAATCACGTCTTTCAGATAAATTTTAGTCAAACATTTTTACGATTAAAATTGGAGAAAATTGTTTATAACTTTTTTACTTTTAAAGATATTTAATTGAAATTTAGTTTACAAGAGCAACAAAATATGGGCTTTCTAACCATACACAAACTTTGGAGGTACACCTACTGTGAGCAAAGATATTGAACAATAAATCCCTAAAGAGTGTGAAAAAAGTATAAGGGGGGTGCTTTAAAAAAAAGATAAAAATCGCCGTTTTTGAGGAAATTCTTAGTTTGTCTTCTTCTGGTGAACTATTTTGGAAGTTTAAGCCTTATTTTGTTAAGGCTTAGACATTAAATTGCAAAACTTTATTAGTGGGCGTGGCACTTGTAAATTTTTAAGACTTGTATCTTGTAGTCTGACATTTCTTCTTTCATCTGCCACCAATTTTGTTCAAATATCTCCAGTGGTTCAGGAGTTATAATATTTTAAAAAATTTCTTTTTCACAAAATTACCTCCTGCTAAATTCTGTGCGCCTGGTAGAAAATCACGTCTTTCAGACAAATTTTAGTCAAACATTTTTACGATTAAAATTGGAGAAAATTGTTTATAACTTTTTTATATTTAAAGATATTTAATTGAAATTTGGTTTACAAGAACAACAAAATATGGGCTTTCTAACCGTATACAGACTTTGGAGGTACATCTACTGTGAGCAAAGATATTGAACAATAAATCCCTAAAGAGTGTGAAAAAAGTATAAGGGGGGTGTTTAAAAAAATGATAAAAATCGCCGTTTTTGAGGAAATTCTTAGTTTGTCTTCTTCTGGTGAACTATTTGGGAAGTTTAAGCCTTAATTTGTTAAGGCTTAGACATTAAATTGCAAAACTTTATTAGTGGGCGTGGCACATGTTAATTTTTAAGACTTGTGTCTTGTAGCCTGACATTTCTTCTTTCATCTGCCACCAATTTTGCTCAAATATCTCCAGTGGTTCAAGAGTTATAATATTTTAATAAATTTCTTTTTCACAAAATTACCTCCTGCTAAATTCTGTGCGCCTGGTAGAAAATCACGTCTTTCAGACAAATTTTAGTCAAACATTTTTACGATTAAAATTGGAGAAAATTGTTTATAACTTTTTTATATTTAAAGATATTTAATTGAAATTTGGTTTGCAACAGCAACAAAATGTGGGCTTTCTAACCATATACAGACTTTGGAGGTACACCTACTGTGAGCAAAAATATTGAACAATAAATCCCTAAAGAGTGTGAAAAAAGTATAAGGGGGGTGCTTTAAAAAAATGATAAAAATCGCCGTTTTTGAGGAAATTCTTAGTTTGTCTTCTTCTGGTTAAGGCTTAGACATTAAATTGCAAAACTTTATTAGTGGGCGTGGCACTTGTAAATTTTTAAGACTTGTATCTTGTAGCCTGACATTTCTTCTTTCATCTGCCACCAATTTTGCTCTAATATCTCCAGTGGTTCAGGAGTTATAATATTTTAATAAATTTCTTTTTCACAAAATTACCTCCTGCTAAATTCTGTGCGCCTGGTAGAAAATCACGTCTTTCAGACAAATTTTAGTCAAACATTTTTACGATTAAAATTGGAGAAAATTGTTTATAACTTTTTTATATTTAAAGATATTTAATTGAAATTTGGTTTGCAACAGCAACAAAATGTGGGCTTTCTAACCATATACAGACTTTGGAGGTACACCTACTGTGAGCAAAAATATTGAACAATAAATCCCTAAAGAGTGTGAAAAAAGTATAAGGGGGGTGCTTTAAAAAAATGATAAAAATCGCCGTTTTTGAGGAAATTCTTAGTTTGTCTTCTTCTGGTTAAGGCTTAGACATTAAATTGCAAAACTTTATTAGTGGGCGTGGCACTTGTAAATTTTTAAGACTTGTATCTTGTAGCCTGACATTTCTTCTTTCATCTGCCACCAATTTTGCTCTAATATCTCCAGTGGTTCAGGAGTTATAATATTTTAATAAATTTCTTTTTCACAAAATTACCTCCTGCTAAATTCTGTGCGCCTGGTAGAAAATCACGTCTTTCAGACAAATTTTAGTCAAACATTTTTACGATTAAAATTGGAGAAAATTGTTTATAACTTTTTTATATTTAAAGATATTTAATTGAAATTTGGTTTGCAACAGCAACAAAATGTGGGCTTTCTAACCATATACAGACTTTGGAGGTACACCTACTGTGAGCAAAAATATTGAACAATAAATCCCTAAAGAGTGTGAAAAAAGTATAAGGGGGGTGCTTTAAAAAAATGATAAAAATCGCCGTTTTTGAGGAAATTCTTAGTTTGTCTTCTTCTGGTGAACTATTTGGGAATTTTAAGCCTTAATTTGTTAAGGCTTAGACATTAAATTGCAAAACTTTATTAGTGGGCGTGGCACTTGTAAATTTTTAAGACTTGCATCTTGTAGTCTGATATTTCTTCTTTCATCTGCCACCAATTTTGCTCAAATATCTCCAGTGGTTCAAGAGTTATAATATTTTAATAAATTTCTTTTTCACAAAATTACCTCCTGCTAAATTCTGTGCGCCTGGTAGAAAATCACGTCTTTCAGACAAATTTTAGTCAAACATTTTTACGATTAAAATTGGAGAAAATTGTTTATAACTTTTTTATATTTAAAGATATTTAATTGAAATTTGGTTTGCAACAGCAACAAAATGTGGGCTTTCTAACCATATACAGACTTTGGAGGTACACCTACTGTGAGCAAAATTATTGAACAATAAATCCCTAAAGAGTGTGAAAAAAGTATAAGGGGGGTGCTTTAAAAAAATGATAAAAATCGCCGTTTTTGAGGAAATTCTTAGTTTGTCTTCTTCTGGTGAACTATTTGGGAAGTTTAAGCCGTAACTTGTTAAGGCTTAGATACTAAATTGCAAAACTTTATTAGTGGGCGTGGCAATTGTTAATTTTTAAGACCTGTATCTTGTAGCCGACATTTCTTTTTTCATCTGCCACCAATTTTGTTCAAATATCTCCAGTGGTTCAGGAGTTATAATATTTTAAAAAATTTCTTTTTCACAAAATTACCTCCTGCTAAATTCTGTACGCCTGGTAGAAAATCACGTCTTTCAGACAAATTTTAGTCAAAAATTTTTACGATTAAAATTGGAGAAAATTGTTTATAACTTTTTTACTTTTAAAGATATTTAATTGAAATTTGGTTTACAAGAGCAACAAAATATGGGCTTTCTAACCATATACAGACTTTGGAGGTACACCTACTATGAGCAAAGATATTGAACAATAAATCCCTAAAGAGTGTGAAAAAAGTATAAGGGGGGTGCTTTAAAAAAATGATAAAAATCGCCGTTTTTGAGGAAATTCTTAGTTTGTCTTCTTCTGGTGAACTATTTGGGAAGTTTAAGCCGTAACTTGTTAAGGCTTAGATACTAAATTGCAAAACTTTATTAGTGGGCGTGGCAATTGTTAATTTTTAAGACCTGTATCTTGTAGCCGACATTTCTTTTTTCATCTGCCACCAATTTTGTTCAAATATCTCCAGTGGTTCAGGAGTTATAATATTTTAAAAAATTTCTTTTTCACAAAATTACCTCCTGCTAAATTCTGTACGCCTGGTAGAAAATCACGTCTTTCAGACAAATTTTAGTCAAAAATTTTTACGATTAAAATTGGAGAAAATTGTTTATAACTTTTTTACTTTTAAAGATATTTAATTGAAATTTGGTTTACAAGAGCAACAAAATATGGGCTTTCTAACCATATACAGACTTTGGAGGTACACCTACTATGAGCAAAGATATTGAACAATAAATCCCTAAAGAGTGTGAAAAAAGTATAAGGGGGGTGCTTTAAAAAAATGATAAAAATCGCCGTTTTTGAGGAAATTCTTAGTTTGTCTTCTTCTGGTGAACTATTTGGGAAGTTTAAGCCGTAACTTGTTAAGGCTTAGATACTAAATTGCAAAACTTTATTAGTGGGCGTGGCACTTGTAAATTTTAAGACTTGTATCTTGTAGTCTGACATTTCTTTTTTCACCTGCCACCAATTTTGTTCAAATATCTCCAGTGGTTCAGGAGTTATAATATTTTAAAAAATTTCTTTTTCACAAAATTACCTCCTGCTAAATTCTGTACGCCTGGTAGAAAATCACGTCTTTCAGATAAATTTTAGTCAAACATTTTTACGATTAAAATTGGAGAAAATTGTTTATAACTTTTTTACTTTTAAAGATATTTAATTGAAATTTAGTTTACAAGAGCAACAAAATATGGGCTTTCTAACCATACACAAACTTTGGAGGTACACCTACTGTGAGCAAAGATATTGAACAATAAATCCCTAAAGAGTGTGAAAAAAGTATAAGGGGGGTGCTTTAAAAAAAAGATAAAAATCGCCGTTTTTGAGGAAATTCTTAGTTTGTCTTCTTCTGGTGAACTATTTTGGAAGTTTAAGCCTTATTTTGTTAAGGCTTAGACATTAAATTGCAAAACTTTATTAGTGGGCGTGGCACTTGTAAATTTTTAAGACTTGTATCTTGTAGTCTGACATTTCTTCTTTCATCTGCCACCAATTTTGTTCAAATATCTCCAGTGGTTCAGGAGTTATAATATTTTAAAAAATTTCTTTTTCACAAAATTACCTCCTGCTAAATTCTGTGCGCCTGGTAGAAAATCACGTCTTTCAGACAAATTTTAGTCAAACATTTTTACGATTAAAATTGGAGAAAATTGTTTATAACTTTTTTATATTTAAAGATATTTAATTGAAATTTGGTTTACAAGAACAACAAAATATGGGCTTTCTAACCGTATACAGACTTTGGAGGTACATCTACTGTGAGCAAAGATATTGAACAATAAATCCCTAAAGAGTGTGAAAAAAGTATAAGGGGGGTGTTTAAAAAAATGATAAAAATCGCCGTTTTTGAGGAAATTCTTAGTTTGTCTTCTTCTGGTGAACTATTTGGGAAGTTTAAGCCTTAATTTGTTAAGGCTTAGACATTAAATTGCAAAACTTTATTAGTGGGCGTGGCACATGTTAATTTTTAAGACTTGTGTCTTGTAGCCTGACATTTCTTCTTTCATCTGCCACCAATTTTGCTCAAATATCTCCAGTGGTTCAAGAGTTATAATATTTTAATAAATTTCTTTTTCACAAAATTACCTCCTGCTAAATTCTGTGCGCCTGGTAGAAAATCACGTCTTTCAGACAAATTTTAGTCAAACATTTTTACGATTAAAATTGGAGAAAATTGTTTATAACTTTTTTATATTTAAAGATATTTAATTGAAATTTGGTTTGCAACAGCAACAAAATGTGGGCTTTCTAACCATATACAGACTTTGGAGGTACACCTACTGTGAGCAAAAATATTGAACAATAAATCCCTAAAGAGTGTGAAAAAAGTATAAGGGGGGTGCTTTAAAAAAATGATAAAAATCGCCGTTTTTGAGGAAATTCTTAGTTTGTCTTCTTCTGGTTAAGGCTTAGACATTAAATTGCAAAACTTTATTAGTGGGCGTGGCACTTGTAAATTTTTAAGACTTGTATCTTGTAGCCTGACATTTCTTCTTTCATCTGCCACCAATTTTGCTCTAATATCTCCAGTGGTTCAGGAGTTATAATATTTTAATAAATTTCTTTTTCACAAAATTACCTCCTGCTAAATTCTGTGCGCCTGGTAGAAAATCACGTCTTTCAGACAAATTTTAGTCAAACATTTTTACGATTAAAATTGGAGAAAATTGTTTATAACTTTTTTATATTTAAAGATATTTAATTGAAATTTGGTTTGCAACAGCAACAAAATGTGGGCTTTCTAACCATATACAGACTTTGGAGGTACACCTACTGTGAGCAAAAATATTGAACAATAAATCCCTAAAGAGTGTGAAAAAAGTATAAGGGGGGTGCTTTAAAAAAATGATAAAAATCGCCGTTTTTGAGGAAATTCTTAGTTTGTCTTCTTCTGGTTAAGGCTTAGACATTAAATTGCAAAACTTTATTAGTGGGCGTGGCACTTGTAAATTTTTAAGACTTGTATCTTGTAGCCTGACATTTCTTCTTTCATCTGCCACCAATTTTGCTCTAATATCTCCAGTGGTTCAGGAGTTATAATATTTTAATAAATTTCTTTTTCACAAAATTACCTCCTGCTAAATTCTGTGCGCCTGGTAGAAAATCACGTCTTTCAGACAAATTTTAGTCAAACATTTTTACGATTAAAATTGGAGAAAATTGTTTATAACTTTTTTATATTTAAAGATATTTAATTGAAATTTGGTTTGCAACAGCAACAAAATGTGGGCTTTCTAACCATATACAGACTTTGGAGGTACACCTACTGTGAGCAAAAATATTGAACAATAAATCCCTAAAGAGTGTGAAAAAAGTATAAGGGGGGTGCTTTAAAAAAATGATAAAAATCGCCGTTTTTGAGGAAATTCTTAGTTTGTCTTCTTCTGGTGAACTATTTGGGAATTTTAAGCCTTAATTTGTTAAGGCTTAGACATTAAATTGCAAAACTTTATTAGTGGGCGTGGCACTTGTAAATTTTTAAGACTTGCATCTTGTAGTCTGATATTTCTTCTTTCATCTGCCACCAATTTTGCTCAAATATCTCCAGTGGTTCAAGAGTTATAATATTTTAATAAATTTCTTTTTCACAAAATTACCTCCTGCTAAATTCTGTGCGCCTGGTAGAAAATCACGTCTTTCAGACAAATTTTAGTCAAACATTTTTACGATTAAAATTGGAGAAAATTGTTTATAACTTTTTTATATTTAAAGATATTTAATTGAAATTTGGTTTGCAACAGCAACAAAATGTGGGCTTTCTAACCATATACAGACTTTGGAGGTACACCTACTGTGAGCAAAATTATTGAACAATAAATCCCTAAAGAGTGTGAAAAAAGTATAAGGGGGGTGCTTTAAAAAAATGATAAAAATCGCCGTTTTTGAGGAAATTCTTAGTTTGTCTTCTTCTGGTTAAGGCTTAGACATTAAATTGCAAAACTTTATTAGTGGGCGTGGCACTTGTAAATTTTTAAGACTTGTATCTTGTAGCCTGACATTTCTTCTTTCATCTGCCACCAATTTTGCTCTAATATCTCCAGTGGTTCAGGAGTTATAATATTTTAATAAATTTCTTTTTCACAAAATTACCTCCTGCTAAATTCTGTGCGCCTGGTAGAAAATCACGTCTTTCAGACAAATTTTAGTCAAACATTTTTACGATTAAAATTGGAGAAAATTGTTTATAACTTTTTTATATTTAAAGATATTTAATTGAAATTTGGTTTGCAACAGCAACAAAATGTGGGCTTTCTAACCATATACAGACTTTGGAGGTACACCTACTGTGAGCAAAAATATTGAACAATAAATCCCTAAAGAGTGTGAAAAAAGTATAAGGGAGGTGCTTTAAAAAAATGATAAAAATCGCCGTTTTTGAGGAAATTCTTAGTTTGTCTTCTTCTGGTGAACTATTTGGGAATTTTAAGCCTTAATTTGTTAAGGCTTAGACATTAAATTGCAAAACTTTATTAGTGGGCGTGGCACTTGTAAATTTTTAAGACTTGCATCTTGTAGTCTGATATTTCTTCTTTCATCTGCCACCAATTTTGCTCTAATATCTCCAGTGGTTCAGGAGTTATAATATTTTAATAAATTTCTTTTTCACAAAATTACCTCCTGCTAAATTCTGTGCGCCTGGTAGAAAATCACGTCTTTCAGACAAATTTTAGTCAAACATTTTTACGATTAAAATTGGAGAAAATTGTTTATAACTTTTTTATATTTAAAGATATTTAATTGAAATTTGGTTTACAAGAACAACAAAATATGGGCTTTTTAACCGTATACAGACTTTGGAGGTACATCTACTGTGAGCAAAGATATTGAAAAATAAATCCCTAAAGAGTGTGAAAAAAGTATAAGGGGGGTGCTTTAAAAAAATGATAAAAATCGCCGTTTTTGAGGAAATTCTTAGTTTGTCTTCTTCTGGTGAACTATTTGGGAAGTTTAAGCCTTAATTTGTTAAGGCTTAGACATTAAATTGCAAAACTTTATTAGTGGGCGTGGCACATGTAAATTTTTAAGACTTGTATCTTGTAGCCTGACATTTCTTCTTTCATCTGCCACCAATTTTGCTCTAATATCTCCAGTGGTTCAGGAGTTATAATATTTTAATAAATTTCTTTTTCACAAAATTACCCCCTGCTAAATTCTGTGCGCCTGGTAGAAAATCACGTCTTTCAGACAAATTTTAGTCAAACATTTTTACGATTAAAATTGGAGAAAATTGTTTATAACTTTTTTATATTTAAAGATATTTAATTGAAATTTGGTTTGCAACAGCAACAAAATGTGGGCTTTCTAACCATATACAGACTTTGGAGGTACTCCTACTGTGAGCAAAAATATTGAACAATAAATCCCTAAAGAGTGTGAAAAAAGTATAAGGGGGGTGCTTTAAAAAAATGATAAAAATCGCCGTTTTTGAGGAAATTCTTAGTTTGTCTTCTTCTGGTGAACTATTTGGGAATTTTAAGCCTTAATTTGTTAAGGCTTAGACATTAAATTGCAAAACTTTATTAGTGGGCGTGGCACTTGTAAATTTTTAAGACTTGCATCTTGTAGTCTGATATTTCTTCTTTCATCTGCCACTAATTTTGTTCAAATATCTCCAGTGGTTCAGGAGTTATAATATTTTAATAAATTTCTTTTTCACAAAATTACCTCCTGCAAAATTCTGTGCGCCTGGTAGAAAATCACGTCTTTCAGACAAATTTTAGTCAAACATTTTTACGATTAAAATTGGAGAAAATTGTTTATAACTTTTTTATATTTAAAGATATTTAATTGAAATTTGGTTTACAAGAACAACAAAATATGGGCTTTCTAACCGTATACAGACTTTGGAGGTACATGTACTGTGAGCAAAGCTATTGAACAATAAATCCCTAAAGAGTGTGAAAAAAGTATAAGGGGGGTGCTTTAAAAAAATGGTAAAAATCGCCGTTTTTGAGGAAATTCTTAGTTTGTCTTCTTCTGGTGAACTATTTGGGAAGTTTAAGCCTTAATTTGTTAAGGCTTAGATACTTAATTGCAAAACTTTATTAGTGGGCGTGGCACTTGTTCATTTTTAAGACCTGTATCTTGTAGTCTGACATTTCTTCTTTCATCTGCCACCAATTTTGTTTAAATATCTCCAGTGGTCCAGGAGTTATAATATTTTAATAAATTTCTTTTTCACAAAATTAACTCCTGCTAAATTCTGTGCGCCTGGTAGAAAATCACGTCTTTCACACAAATTTTAGTCAAACATTTTTACGATTAAAGTTGGAGAAAATTGTTTATAACTTTTTTAATTGTAAAGATATTTAATTGAAATTTGGTTTACAAGAGCAACAAAATATGGGCTTTCTAACCATATACAGACTTTGGAGGTACACCTACTGTGAGCAAAGATATTGAACAATAAATCCCTAAAGAGTGTGAAAAAAGTATAAGGGGGGTGCTTTAAAAAAAAGATAAAAATCGCCGTTTTTGAGGAAATTCTTAGTTTGTCTTCTTCTGGTGAACTATTTGGGAATTTTAAGCCTTATTTTGTTAAGGCTTAGACATTAAATTGCAAAATTTGATTAGTGGGCGTGGCACTTGTAAATTTTTAAGACTTGTATCTTGTAGTCTGACATTTCTTCTTTCATCTGCCACCAATTTTGTTCAAATATCTCCAGTGGTTCAGGAGTTATAATATTTTAATAAATTTCTTTTTTACAAAATTACCTCCTGCTAAATTCTGTACGCCTGGTAGAAAATCACGTCTTTCAAACAAATTTTAGTCAAAAATTGTTACAATTAAAATTGGACAAAATTGTTTATAACTTTTTTACTTTTAAAGATATTTAATTGAAATTTGGTTTACAAGAGCAACCAAATATGGGCTTTCTAACCATATACAGACTTTGGAGGTACACCTACTATGAGCAAAGATATTGAACAATAAATCCCTAAAGAGTGTGAAAAAAGTGTAAGGGGGGTGCTTTAAAAAAATGATAAAAATCGCCGTTTTTGAGGAAATTCTTAGTTTGTCTTCTTCTGGTGAACTATTTGGGAATTTTAAGCCTTAATTTGTTAAGGCTTAGACATTAAATTGCAAAACTTTATTAGTGGGCGTGGCACTTGTAAATTTTTAAGACTTGTATCTTGTAGCCTGACATTTCTTCTTTCATCTGCCACCAATTTTGTTCAAATATCTCCAGTGGTTCAGGAGTTATAATATTTTAAAAAATTTCTTTTTCACAAAATTACCTCCTGCTAAATTCTGTGCGCCTGGTAGAAAATCACGACTTTCAGACAAATTTTAGTCAAAAATTTTTACGATTAAAATTGGAGAAAATTGTTTATAACTTTTTCACTTTTAAAGATATATAATTGAAATTTGGTTTACAACAGCAACAAAATTGGAGAAAATTGTTTATAACTTTTTTACTTTTAAAGATATTTAATTGGAATTTGGTATACAAAAACAAAAAAATATGTGCTTTAAAAAATAATAAAAATTGCCGTTTTTGAAGAAACTTCTTCTTCTGATGAACTATTTGAGAAGCTTAAGCCTAAGGAATAAAAATTTTGCAGAATTATTCGAGATATAGGGCATTTTTCGATTTTGTTGACCTGTGCAATTATTCTCAAAAGTTATTTTTAAACACAACAATCAGGAATATGAGGTCCTGAAAATGACAAACTTACGCATCTATACCATTCTTTTTACGTGAGTGGTATAAAAAGATCAATGACCTGAATACCCTTCTTGAAAACTCAAACAAGACACAGAATCGGATTAATCAACTATCTACTCTATCAGTTACTGAGATTTTTGGTTTTACAAGAAGAAGTATATGGAACTTTATTTTAAAAATAATCTAGGTCTTAATGATTTTTAAGACAATTCTTAAATGTCTTAAATTTCAATTAATTAAATTTATTTAACAATTTAATTTACAGCATTTTTTTGTTTTGAGCGTAAAAAATTATTGTTTACATCTGAAAATTATGCAGCGTTTTTTAATAAAATGTAAATTAAATTAATAAATGTTTTTTGTTGTTTTTCATGTTGTGATTTTATTTTTTGTTTGTTTTTTTATTTAATTAATTTTTTTGTTTCATACTCTAATATTATTTTTTAGTATATAATTTGACCTTTTCTATTTTTATTTTTCTTATTTTATGGTTGTTTAACATTTTTTTTTATCTTAAAGCAGCATGACATTTTTAATAGTTGCTAATTGCAGGTTTCATTCATATTACGAGAACAAAAAAGTGTTAAAATTATGGGGTGTTTTGTAATTGAAATGTAATTTATTAAAAGTACATTTGCAGCAATTTGAACATAGAAACAATTTAAGCAATTATAATGTTTGAAACTACAGTTGGTTAATAAAAAACGTTTAACTGAAAGGGGACATTCTGGGATTTTAGGTATCAAATTTAAATAAATAAAGATCAGATTTTAATAAAACATCTTACAGTTCTGGAACTAAAGGTATTTAAAGAATTTATTTTAGCTTTTTTTCTCTCTCTTTCTGATTCAGGATTTGTATATTTACACCATTTTTACCATCTGTAGCTCATTTCAGACTTTTGCGGTTTGAGTACACAGCACCATAAACAAAAGGACTCTTTTCAAAAACAAAAGTCAATTGTGTGCAAAACCTTAAGTGTGAAATTTTAATAAAATAATAAATTGTGTAATTTTTTGTTTACACACTTTTTTGAGGTTACAGAATTATGTTATACAGAAAGTTGGTTGGTTTCTTTTGTTAAAATTATTAAAATTAAATATTTTACAGGAAAAGGAAAATGTTTTATTTTAGACTCTGTAAAGGTATAATAAATGTCATAAACATCAAAATAAACTATACTTCAGACTAAAATTACAAAATAAGTTACACCAAGTACTAAATTAATAAGTGCGAAATTAATTATATTTTACATCAGATATTAATCTTTCTTTTAGCTAAGTTTTGTTAGAAGAATGTTGTAAGATTCATGCCAAATAGTTATTTTAATAATGATAATTTTCTCATTTTATATTACTTTTCCTGAATCCTCATGGTATTTCGGTAATCATATCTTAATATTAGCGTGTATGTATATGTCAGTGAGCAAACAAATTAATTAAGTCTACAAACTTACAAACAAATTTATATAAACAACATTGAAAGCGAAAACATTAAATATATGTAGTATGTAGGCACATAAAAAGGATTAAGGATGATTCAGTTGTTGTAGCACATAAATATTTATGTAGTATTAAGTCTCCTACCACAACAAAAATAAAAATCAGAAGCTGTTTTAAAAGTAATAAAGTGCTAAATTAATTAAAATTTGCGCAGCACATTCATTAAAAATAAATTAAAGTATTTAGATTTTAAAGAAAAATATAAAGAATGAAAATAAAGGGAAGAATTAAGAAAGAAATAAGCTAACACTTGTTATAATCTCAGACACAGTAATAACTTTAGTTAAAGCAGATTATATGGAGGTAGCCACAATATGCTTACGAACGTATAACTGAGCGAAGCATCACAAGGCTTCACACATGACTGTGAAAACGTTGAAATAAATTAAGAAATTCCTCTAGCTCGTACGGATCGAAAAAATGTCTACACTTTTTTCTCAACTATAAAAAAACATCCCCCTCCAATGAATGTGACCAATTTTATGTTAGAATTTTAAATTTAGTCCTAAAATTCCAAATTATTAGAAGGGTTTCTGGTACGGTTTTTAAATTCAACCCCTTTAGGGATAAAAACTATATTTTGGTATCTTTTTTTTGCATCCTAAGTATCTTTTCAACCAATAGACATAGAAATAATTGTTTACATCATATTCCACAGTGGAAAAAGAAATATTATTTTAATTATCACATACCGATAACTAGAAAATAATTTTTAAAGTTAAAGTTTTGAAACGTGCCTTAGAAATTGCAAATTTTTCAGCAAAAAGCTTTATATATTATATTTTTTAGTTTTATTAAAGGAATTCGATATTTTCCAACATTTTCTGAAAGTTTGCACCTTAAGAAAGCTTGTAAGTTAAACTTTCAGAAAATTTTGATCGTGCACCCTTCATCCAGCAGAGATCGAAGGAGAAGCAGTGTCTCACATAGAAGATTCAGAAATATAAAAACATATAAAATAGATTAAAAATAAAGACTTGATAACTTTTTCACTCTCAAGGTGGTCAAATTTGTCGCACTGTAGCGCCTTCCTTGCGCCAGCTACAATATTCTCAAAGCTTATCTCCTTCTCTATTGATGTTCCGATTTAATAAAATTAGTTAAAACACAAAACTATCTATCTAATAAAAGATAAACAAAGTCCATATCTCTTTCGATTCCAAAAATAAACTATATTTTGAAATTGAAAACTTGTATTTTTTTTATGTTTTTACTTTGCTTTTTTTTTTTTTTTTTTGTTGAAAAAGTACGTTTTTTTCCTCTAAAATAAATACTTCTTTAAGAACATATATGTAACTATTTTATACTTTTCTCAAAAGTATCTTCAAAGGGAAGTTTTCAGAATTCAATACAAGGGAAAACACTCCATTGGACTAATTACATACCCTCTCGAATTTAAGCTATTTTATATAAAAAATTTTAACTTTGGCCATTCCTTCCAGAATGGAATCCAAGGGAATAAATTGAATGAGACTTTTCAGAGTATGATGAAACCAAAGATATAAGATGAACTGTGGTATTGTTACAGAGTTCTTTTGAGAAGCTAATTTTATACCACCTTCCTGAAAAATCATGTGTCTTTTAATCAGAATCAAATTACAAACTACTTGATAAAAATATTCAGGGGAATATTGATATATTTTTCAACAGTGGCAATTTTATTAACAAGTTTAGTTTGTATTCTTCCCCTAATTTTTTTTTTTTAATATTACTTTTAAATAATAAAAAATAATTTAAAAAATAATCTTATGAAGTTTACAAAAGTTACAAGAAAACTAAAATCTTTTTAATTTTTTATTACTTATTTTTTTTTTTTTTTTTGTATTGAAAAGATTACATAAAATATTTCTCATGGACTCCCATCAATTATTCAAAATGTTATCAATTTGGTTTATGAACTTTTCCAAAGAAAGTTTTACAGCGTATTAAATTACATCATTTTATTACGATTTTCTTGTCTTAATATTAAAAAATAACGTCAACTTTTAACTTTCATTTGCAAATCCTTAACATATTGCCACAAATCTCTATTTAATCTCATACTTGATTTAGTGTTTTTTATTTGTTTCCAACGATTAATGATTATTACAAAATAAAATCAAACCAAATGAAGAGAAGAAGCAAAAAGGAATGGCATGAGTAGATAATTTTAAAGTAATTGATGTGTAATAATGATATGGCTAAGAGTATTAAGGATTTCAATACACAAGTAATGGCAATATGTCAGATATATTATCAAAATAATACATCTGTCAAAAGTTGACAAAATAAATTTGTTTTTATTTATATATAAATATTTACTTTCTTATTATACCCTTCACCACAGGTGTAAAGGGTATATATAAGTTTGTCATTCCGTTTGTAATTTCCACAATTTTCGTCGGAGAGCAAAAAAGTTTATATTTTCGGAATCCTTGTAAGAAGCGATGACGATTGGACCATGTCCGTCCGTCCGTCCGTCCGTCCGTGTGTCGGTTGAAATGGCGTTTATGAAGCCCACCGATAACTGACATATATAATATGTATGTCAAACGATCGGAAATGCTTTCGAAAATTTTGCTATTGGAATTCAGCAAGATAGGTTCATACAATGCGGAGATATGTTCAAAAAACCGGTTTTTTGAACCGGTTTTCCAGTTTCTGAAGCCTCTGTATACACTACGGACTTCGTTTTTACAAAGAATTCTCGGACATTTTTTTCTGAATTTTTGTTCTGAAAAAATGAAATAAATCGGTTCAGTAATAACTGAGATATCGGACAAAACGCATTTTTTATTTTTTGAAGCCTTGGTTTAAGCTATAGATTTTTATTTTTATACAGATCGGTCACAAATATTTTTATAAAATTTCAGTTTTTTGAATCAGGAAGATCGGTTTATAAATGGTGGAGATATGCTTTAAAAACCGGTTTTTAGAACCGGTTTTTTAGTTTCTGAAGCCTCTGCATATACCAGGGACTTCGAATTTTTAAAGGGGGCTCGAAAATTATTTTCTGAATTTTTGTTCTGAAAAAATTAAATAAATCGGTTCAGTAATAACTGAGATATCGGGGAAAACGAATTTTTTATTTTAGAAGCCCTTGTTCAAGCTATAGATTTTTATTTTTATATAGATCAGTCATAAATATTTTTATAAAATTTCGGTTTTTTTAATAAACCAAATTCGTTCATAATCAACAGAGTTATGGCCCAAAAACAAATCTGTTAAGAATATAAATACACCAACAAACATGTATATTAAGTATTGTAATGACTATTAGTGACGTTTTTTGTTTTTTGTATAGACAAGTAGTTTAGTTATCAACAGCAGTAATATGATGAATAACAGTGTTGTTGTTGTTGTTCTTTGTATATGCAGTCTGTACAAAAATATATAGATATGGAATTGTAGTTGTTTATTTTTAAAAACTAAAACATATCTGTTAAGAATATACATAAATACATACACAAACATGTATATTAAGCATTGTAATGACTATTAGTGACGTTTTTTGTTTTTTGTATAGACAAGTAGTTTAGTTAGCAACAGCAGTAATATAATGAATAACAGTGTTGTTGTTGTTCTTTGTGTATTCAGTCAGTTTGTACATACAAAAATAAATATATATGGAATTGTTGTTGTTTCTTTTTTAAAAGCAAAGCCTGTTATAATTGTTTTTTTTTTCATATTCAAATTTTCGTAGTTTGAAAAAAATTTAGATTTAGAAAATATGCAAGCATACGTTAAGGCGAAAATTTTATTAATTGTCGGTAATATGGTAATATGATGTCGATAAGACGGTAAGATGGTAATATGGTGAAGGGTATCAAAGATTCGGCACAGCCGAAACTTTTTTCAATTTCATTTTTATTTACATTCAAATGTGATTACCCCTATTGTCTTTAATCTTCATCTTTTTGTAATTTTATAAATTTTTTTTTTAGAAATAGAAAATTTATAAATTAAAACAATCAATATTATTTTCGTAATTTTCCATTATAACATATGCCTATCTTAGTTTCTGTTAACAATGATGATGAATAAGTTATAAAATTTATTATTTTGTTATCTCCTATAGAGATGAGTTTAGGATAGAATATATTAAAATTAGATTTTTAGAATGTTATTGTTTGAGTGAAAGAAAATATAAAAATATAATTTCAATTACTTATTATAAATGAATAATGAATATCAAATTAAAAATACAATCATGTTATATAATTGGGGGATTCACAAAGTGTGCTATCATGTCGTATTTTCATATGTCGTAAAATATTTCAGTGTATAAAAAATATTGTTATTGCTTTTCCTTTGTAAAATTTTATGACATTATGACAATACGACATGATAGCACACTTTGTGAATCCCCCAAATATGTATGACAATTAAATTAAAAGAAACTTAAAATAAAAATAAATTGATTGTTTTATTATGAGCTTCATTATAAACTAAGTCAATTTTGTTTAAAGTAATTTTTACCTTTTCATATCAATGACTAATCAAATCTTCAAACTAAAAATAAAAATTTTAGAATGTCAGAATATAACACTTCTACCATATTTACCCAAAAAACAAAAATTATTGCTTTCTTACATACAAAATTTAACTTTCAGTCTCAATTTATTTCTGACATTTTCCTACATTCATCTTATACAGACTTTATGTTGTAACCTTCAGCATCTGTTCTCCTACATTTTCATAGTTTTCTTGTAAAGTATTTTAAGGTTTACAAAAAATTTATTATCTTCATTTTATTTTTAAATAAACATAAGTTATTCATTCATCCTTGTGGAGAGAGTTTATTATTTTTTTTTTTTTCAACAACATTTTATCCAATTTTATATGCAATGTGGGTAGATGTGTATGGCAATGTATGCAAGCATGTTGCATGCTGCATTATTCATTTTGTTAACTCAATTGAGCAAATAACATTTTTGTTTCACTTTTGCTAGCAGGGGATGAAAACATATTTAAAAACGTATTGGTAAGGGTAGAGAATATGGAATGTTTTTTTTTTTTTTATTTTTAAATACGTGATGTATTTTGCAAATAAACTATTTTTGTAACACATGTGATGGAGTGAGGTTTTGTAAGTTGTAAATAATTTTTATTGTTAAATAAAAAAAGGTTTTTCCAATGCAATCTGTTAACAAATTTTCAAATAAATTCTTATGAGGGGAAAGAGTTAATAGGGTAAATTGAATAAATTACTATGTTGATTGATTCCTAAGAGATTCTTTATGGAAGACCTTTGAAATGCTATTATTTTTAACATTTATTAGAAATATAATTCAAAAATTTGCATAGAAAATATATTTTTAGAAAAATTATAATCATTTCCCTTTTATTAATAATTTGCTTCTAAACATAAGTAAAACTCTTATGTTGAAGAACTTATTCCCCATTTTCATTCATCAAAAAAACTATTGAATAAAATATTTATTCATTAGCACGTATGAGTAATATATTTCTAATTCAATAATACTCATACGTCCCTGTTTACAATTCAAACATTTTATTTTATTATCAACATTAAATAAAATTTCTATCTAATATTGAAATCAATATACTAACATTTGATTTAATTTGTAGATATCTAGTAAACAAATATTTACAAAGGATAGAATAAATGTCTTAAGATAAACATACATCAAATTGTGGCAACAATAGAAAACTGTATGCATTGATGTCAATAAATACTTGAAATAGTTTGAAGGAAAAGGAGGTAAATCTTTCAATGGATGTAAAACAAAAGCTTCTATAATATTAGGAATAAAATAAAATGAAGAGATCTCATTCCGCATATTTAAAATTAACTTAAGAAGATTAAAGATAAATTGCTAATTGAATTAAGATACTTAAATTTCAATTTAATTTTAAAATTTCTATAATGCTAAATGAGTGTAAATTAAAATTTATTTTTGCTTAATAAATTCAAAAGTATAAAATCCATAAACCGACCACATTGGCTTTTATTTGTTCCCTCAATAAAAGTTTTCTAATTCCTACTTTTAATTGTAAATCCACCTTTCTTTTATTTAGTTTTACCTTAAAATTCCATTAGCAACATTTCTTTAAATTTCCTCAATCTTTTTTCAATACCACCAAAAATATTGCAAACAAATCTAAAACCGTACGCCGACATCATCTAAAAATCATGACAGCTAGAGAAAGTGTTTGTGAACAATTTTGTTCATTCATAGCAAAACTAAAAAATAAAAATATATCAGATTCATGACATGATTGCCAGTATTTTCACACTCAAACAAAAGAAATAAAGAAAACAACAGTCATTTGAAAAAATATTGTTCTGACACATGTCACCGACAGTGAAATGTTTATTTAGAATGAATAAACCGACTATACAATAAACGTGACAACCCAACAAACCAAGAAACGATACAGTATCATTTATGATATCATAATTTTAAAATTATATGATAAAATATCAAAATTGTATTTTCCTTAGAAAAAAACTTCAAACATTTTCAGAAAAATAAAATTAAATTGAAAATTTTTGTATTAGAAAAATATTTTATGTTATGCTTTATATGGGAATTGAATTTTTACAGCTAAATTTAGTGGAATTGCAAAAAATTAACGCGTATAAGATGAAGAAACCAATATCAGCCCGGATTCAAAGGGAGACTTGTATTCGGATTGCAAAAGTTTCGTATTACATGTAAAATGATTTGGAGCTGGATGAACTTTGGATTATTATGGCTATTTTATTAACTTTTGATAACATATTTAGAATATAATATATTGATCCAATCTTAGCATATATGTACGTATATATTTTGCAATATATTGCTAAATTATCGCGCTGCTTAAATTAAATGATATCATTACTAATATCGTTATCTTCAAAAATTATGATATCATTTTCGAGTGTACCTTTTAGAAAGCAACCTATATCATTTTAGAATTATAAATGATATCATTCTCGGGCTTCTATATCACCGAAATGATATCGTAATGATATCATTACGATATCATTTGGTTTGTTGGGAATACATTACATACCAAAATATTTAAGAGAGAAAAACAATTTATTCAATGACTCTTGGAATGAAATGTATTAGTTTGATTGGAGTGAATTCAATAATAAGGACTTGTCATATTTTTTTAAGCAAATAAAAAGAAACCACAGGTAAAATAGTGCTAAGGGAAAGGAAAGCACAGTCCAGAAAAACTCAGTAGAAACACTTCAACATCATAACCATAGAATGGAAAAAATAAAAATTGTAGACTAGACTGCAGTCTAATGTTAGGTGTAGCTTTCCAGTATCAGAGTCAACGGGGGACCTGAGGACCGACTTATGTTTAGTTAAAAAGTACTTATAATGAGGAATAATTAAAAATGGATTACCTTATTTCATAACAAATTTTTATATCGATTAAAACATTATAAAATTCTTCATGACATTGCACATAAGGACAGCTATAAGGAAACCTTTGGCAATAAATCAAAATTCAAAAATGCGTTTTATGATAAAATTCCTATATAACTTTAAACAGGACATTTTTTACACAATGTTTGATCACAACATTTCTGGTCGTGATTGAAGTCCAAACTGAAAGTACACATTAGAGTCAGAAAATATCATCAGACATTATAATGGAAATAATAATTGTTTTCTATTTATTATAGCAAATTTTGTTAAGAATAAGTGTAAAAAAAGTAAGCAAAAAAGTAACATAAATATCTTGAATTATCCGTAGCACTTATGTAGGCTTTAAAGATCAGAATTTCCATTTATACATATATTCAAATTTAAAATTTTTCGATATTTTGCGAAATGTTTGATGGATCATTGAATTTTTTAGACATGCAGCTCACAATTTTGAAAATAAATGAATGAAATTTGGTGTAAATAGTTTTTTTGATAGAGGAAAAATGATTACTAAATTTTAAAACAAAGATATTCCCGTTATAGAAGTTAGATAATTACATATGACATATTTAGAGTCAGATTTTGATGAAATTTTGCAATACTACATGTTTGGTAACCATAAATTATTCTACCAAATTTCAAAGGAATTGGGCCACAATAGACCACAGTGTCCATAAAAAGTACTTCTCAAATTTACGTTTGCATTAATATTGTTCGGTGGATTGTAATATTAAAACATATTTAAAATCTAGAAAAAATTATCTTTTTTACGATAGCAATCACTTATGTTAAAATACCGCGGTTTATTTAATGCCACGTTTGGTATACCTTTGCCCCTATGTGCATTGTACAAACTTTAAAATAAATTTGTTTTTCAAAATTTACATGTATATTCACCGAAAAAATAATTCATAATTTTGTTATGGCTGAAGGATATAAGGACATAGGTAGACAAAATTAAAATTTTTTTACTGCGGAACGGTAAATCTTAGTTAATTCGGATAAATAATTTTATAATAAATTAAATAATAACCAAATTTGTAAAAATATATTCATACATATTGTATATAAATTTAAATATTCTTCTCATGATCTATCTGATCTGATTTTTTACAATTGATATAGATAAATATGTTAACAAAAATACTTTTAAAATTATGTTGAAGAGCACAGATTTTTTATAAAAGAAATATTTTACCTTACTAAGCGTATGATTAATATCAATTAGGAATTGTTCTGGATTTTTTCTAATTGTTTGGATAACTAGAAAGATATTTTATTTATTGTGACAGTTTGTGATTAGCAAGAACTTAGTTAATTAATTCGCATAATATTTGTTAAAATTGAATCTCTTTAACATTCGACATTTAACGCACAAGATGATGCTACGAAATTAATGACTTTTATTTTACTGAAATTGGTTATGACAGGTCCATTATCACCCAGCTCCCATACAAATGCCCTCTCGGAATAGGGGTTTAGTAGATATGGCAATATTCAAATGAAATTCGGCGCAGAGAATTTTTGTATAAGTGTTCATTTTAGTGGCAAATTTCAGCAAGACTGGCCAATAATTGGCCATATCTACCATATAAACCTCTCTTTCGGAAATTACATTAACGTGCATAAATCCCGTACGAATGATAGTATCAATTTAATATTTTATATAAGTAGAACAACATTGCCAAATTTTATGAGAATCGGTCCATAATTTACCAAAGCCATTTATAAATCCACTTCAGGGAATCATTCTAAAGGACATAAAATCATATAGATGTTGTATCAATGCACTGTTCTGTATTTGTATATTTTATTTTACATTTAATGAAAGTGTGGGTCTACAAATGGATCATACACAATGGTGCAGGGTATCATATGATCGGTCTTGACCGACTATAGTTTCTCGTTTTTTTAAATGTTTGTTTTTATACTACTTTCCTTTTTAAGCTGCACTTAAAAGCAACAGAATAGTCTCTAAAAATAAACAGGATGCCAGCTATTATATATCCTGTAGCGTTTTTCAAATAGCAAAACTTTCTATAGGAAAAAATGCCACAAAAAGGACAATACAGTAAAGAGGATATTAAGCTGTTGCTGTAAAACAGTTAAATCATATTAACTTCTTTTTGCCAACAATACAGCATTTTGCTAACAATAACTTGTAAAGAAAAAAATGTTTCAAGAGTAGAGAAGAGAAAAAAAAAGAATTAATAATATTTTTTGCTTCTCATACCTCCCTGGGGATATTTTTCTATGTGTTACACAACAATCAATAACACATTTCCGCTTGTTTTTTTCTGTCGTTTAAGTGCTTTCTTGGAAAAATACTTTGGAAAATTGGGATTTAAAAGCACAAAAAGAAATTGATAGAGTGATAATGAATAAAGGGAACAGTTTTTACTGACCCATTTTTCACTTATTCTTTATTCTTTGTCGGTTAAACAGGCTTTAAGGAATTCATTCAAATTTCATTGCTATCCTTTTATATATTTTATTTCTTTTGAATGAAAACAATTTCGGATTTGTGATTTTTTTATTATATTATATTATAATATTCTTTTGACAATATTTGTTTAGATCATTTACATAATTAAATTATAAACTTACGCATTATGCTTTAACACATTGTTGTAAACACACATGTATGTAAATTAGGCCTGCTCAAGAAAACAAATTTCACTGAAGATAAACGCGAAAGCCTAGATCAAAGGCTGTTTTATTACAAACGTGTGATTTTATTACAAACGTGTGATTGTGTGACTATTACATCCTTTTGCCATTAAAGTTGAAGACATATCCATCTCCTTTATGTTTGATTTTTATTTACACTTTTTATTTACTTTACACTTGTATAATACACTTTTTCCTGTGCCTATCTAAAATTTAAACAAATGTTTTTATATTCGTCCTTTCGCGCTTTTTTTTTTCTTCTTCTATTTTTGACATAGGATTCCTTAAAATTTTTTCGACATTTTTGCTACGCCAACAAAATACTAAAATATTTATAACAAAAGCAAACGATTTATAATTTCTTTATTATGCCACATCAGCGTCTTATTGGTTAAAATGACACATTTTAAGCAATATTGAATTATTTAGTTATAAGAGTGAAAAAAAGGAGAAATGTGACAAGTGTTTATTATAAAAAAGAGCTTGAAAAAAATAAATATATTAAATTTAGCTTCTTATCTGATTAGCTTTATTTATTTTGTTTTTTTTTATCTATAATTGGAAAATCTTTTATTTAGATGTAATGAAAATGTTAAATTTACAAAAGTCTTGTTAATCAAATTTATACGGGCATTTGATAAAATTAAACTTCTTAAATAAAAATTTCATTAAACGTTTTCATAACACCACAAAGTGGGGCAGAAACGAATTCTTTTGGAAGTAAATCTGTATCTTTTAATCTTTGCATAAAATTTCACATGAGATTGTACAATTTTAAGTTTGGAAGAGAGATCACACACACCCTCCAAGAACTGTATCTATTTGTATTCAAAAAGGAGAAGCTCTAACATAAACAATTTTTATCCACTTTTCAAATTATCTTTTTTATCCAATCTTATTAAGGCTCTCGATATGACATTAAAAAACGAGCTTGTTTATACTATTTAGCTTTTATATGTAGTTTTCCGGTTATTTGCAGTTTTTTCAATATATAAATTATCAGATTTTGTAAAATTTTTAATATGAGGAGTAAATTTAATTTTTCTCTGTCTAACACACAACATTTACATTTACGAAAACTATTGTCAAATTAAGTAATGTCCAACTCTATTAACATTCGAAAAAAGATTAGAATTTTTAAATTATGGGTACCATTAAATAGGGCTTTAATTATTTATTTATTTTTTAATAAAAAAATTTTATAAAATTATTTTTTTTTTTACAAAATTTTACTAAAGAATTTTGAGATTTCTTTAGATTTTAAGATTTAATTTTAAAAAGAAATGAACTACGTAATCAAGTAAACAATTTTATAAAAGGCTCAATAGCTTTTTTTTTAATTAATTTTAATTATTAATTTTTGACGTCAATAAAAATTTAAAATTCTAATCGCATGAATAAAAACGGAATTAATAAAATTGTTACAAAGAAAGAAAATGATTAATTGAATTCTAAAATTAGAAATCAATTTGTTTTCTTTTCCTTTTTTTAACAAAGACAAATATTTAATTTTGGCAATTAAAATATATGACAACTCCTTGTAAGAACATAAAGCAGCTGGAAATAAAAAAAGAACAAGTTTTATTTTAACATTTTAGCCAACAATGCCACATACTGTGGCATAGATGAGCAAATTTAAGTGTGATAAGATTTTTTTGAAAGTAAAGTTAATTTAGCACTTTGTCTTAGTTTTATGTAGTAGATAGGGTAGTATGGCACAGTGGTGCTTATTACAATATTCTAAATTCTAATCAATGAAAAATAGATGAAAGTAAAAAAAAAAACTTTTTCATATTTGAAGTCGTCGGAGTGAACAACCTGTAGATAAAAAATATTCAACAATATGGTTTCAAGTTCTTTGGAATTTTGAAATATCTTCTATTATCTTTTTTTATAAATTTTATTCATAAAAAATATAATAGAATATTAAATAATGTATTTTTTAAATTTATGTTTTGAAAAAAACATTATTAAATATTTTAATTTTATTAATAGGCATTACTATTTTTCCTTCTTTTCAATAACTTATGTTACAAATATTGCTTTCTTCTGCTTAATTAATTCCATCAAAAGTTAATATTCATAGTTTTCCCATAGAACAATAATATAAGCAGTATATATTTTAAATGTCATAATAAACTCATTCAATTACTAAACACCAACAGCTAAATTTAATTATTTATTCTTTGCTCTTTCATAAAATTACAAACAAGAATGTAAATTAAAATCACTATATATTTCTAAACTTTTTAATTAAGTTTGCCTTTAAACTCTTTTATTTTGTATTGGGAATATTATGCTTTTTGACGATTTGATAATTCTTTGCATGACTAAGAAGTTAGCTGGCAATTCTGCTATTTATCGATTCAATGAAGGTACTGCAGTAGCAGCAACAGCAGGAGATAAATAATAGGAATTCACAAGCTAAAATGCTCTATTAGAACACAGTCAGTGTTGTTTTTTCCTCTTGTTTGTCTTCATTATTTATTTTGGATTTGTTGTAAATATTAAGTAGAAAGAAAAACGAGAGAATTTTACTTTTGTTCTTACTCAATTGGATAATCAGATTAATTAAGATTTTGTAGTGCGGAAAAGAAATCAAAGATGTAAAATTTGGTTTAGTTGAATTTATGATTTTATTAAATAGACACAGAGGAGACGTTTCTTTCTTCCTAGTTTTATTATCCTCTAAAAGATATTGACTTCAATCTTTATACCATAAACAACCGTACATGATCTAAGACCTACCTTAGTTTATACCAATTGGCTTAGAATCACTTTCTGAGTCGATTTAACGATATCCGTCCGTCTGTCTGTTCATGTAAACCTTGTAATCAAACTACAGGTTTCAATTTTTAATATAAATTATTGAAATTTGGCACTCAGGTTTCTTATAGTCCAAGGCCGAAATCTATTGAAATTGATCAGTCCATTATTTTACCTAGCCCTCAAAGAAATGTCCTCCCGGAAGAGGGTTTGAACGAAATTGCTAACGGTCCATAATTTATGGTTATGTTAAAGAGACACAAAGGAAACTACAGACGTTTTCCTTCTTTTAGTTTTAATGTATTTTAAAAGGTATTGATTGCAGTATTTTTGTATATAATTTAGAATTACGTTAACTAGACAAGTGCAGCTATCTGGAAAAATTAGAGTCCATAGTTTTTCTAATTTTGGGATCAAAGTAAAATTTAAAAAAAAAAAAAATAATAATAATAATAAAAAATAAAATTTTGGTCTTTAATAAGATCTTGCTTACTCAAGATTTCTAAATAAATTTTTCAGCGATTATTGACTTTATCATGGGAAAGTGTAGAAAAATTTAAGATTTTTTAAACTACCAACTACCAAAAAATCGGCGAAAATGGTATTTTTTTGAATTTTTCCATAAAGTCCCCATTTATTGCAACTCTTTGTTAAACATTAGAGTTTTCGGAACCTTTTATGCATAATTTTCACAGATATGGGAAATTTTTTCACCAACACAGCACTTAGGTCTCAATTTTAATCCTAAAAATAATTTAATCATTCAAGAAATAATCACTTCTTGGATTTGAAAGCATGATTTTCGGATCGAAACTCCATTGGAAACTTTAAAGCAACATTGTTGCATTGGACTTAATCAGAAAACTATACATTTGGAAGAGTATACCAACTAAAAGGAACAGTAATGAATATGAAGGAAATAATTGAGAATAAAATTACTGCAAATAGTAGTGGAGATATTTTTTCAGTTGACTTAAATTTAGAATGCTCATAGCCAATATTAGTGAATATAATTTTTACATTTTATTCATTCAGTTTTACAAATTTTAAAGATTTTTGTTAAATGAGTTTATTGTTATGAAACAATTATGAAAGAGAGTGAAAATAGAGTGCGTTTACAGTTGTTACAGATACTGTTTTTAAGTCATTTTATATGAAAGCATTCGTGATTGTTGTGATTAAAAATAACTTCTGGGAATATATTTCTTTCTGTATGTTGAAATGGATTTTTTAAAGCCCATAGCCCAATAAGTACATTTCACTTTTATCACATATGTTGAAAATCTTAATTGTTAATGAGTTTTTAGTACAATTTAAATTTTTTTTTCTCAAATTGAATAATATTTTCTATTTCACATTCAACTTTTTATAAATGTTTTTCTAATGGTAAGCTGTGGTGTTAAATAATATAAAGGAAGTGTTCATTACGTACTTTTTATCACCCATTAGGCGGCATTTATAATAAAAACTAAAATAGTCTCAACAAGTTTGCTATCACATATTTTGTGGCGTTCCTATAAGGTACTTTTTTTTAGTTCGCATGTCTTCAGGTCCTTTTTTTTAACTTTTCTGACCAAAAAAAAAAAATACTGAATAATTTGAGCCACATTCCATCCAAAGTTGTAGAGATTTACTTTTAAAATTCTTAATATTTTTTCTTTGATCCTACGGATCAGATTATTTTCGGTGATCATGGACTCTTAGTATTTTTTATGACCCAAGTAACTGTATTTCCCCACTGCATTGTTACCAATTATTTTATATGTTTGACATGTACGATAGTTATTTTTTTCTTTTTTATTTAATGTGTTTAAACGAAGTTTATTAAATTTTAATTTAAAGAAGAACTATTTACGCTATTACGACAAAATTTAGAAACATGGTAACATGGAGAATAGTAGTAAAAGTACTTAAAGTATTCAATATAAATCAATTTTGTTGATACTATTTAGTAAAATATATTATTCTCAAATTTTCTTAAAATATTTTATTATCTGTGTTTAGAAAATAGTACAACCTTCATTATTTATTTCAGCATTCAGTATTTTGTACACTGTACTTAGTTGTAATAGTAGCCAAGAATTTTAAAATACTAATGATATTATTCTTCAACAGCACTTAAGTGTATATCGTACTACATATAGTACTTGTTGATTTGTCTTGTTTTCATTTTATGACCTTCAACTTAACCTTGAACTCTTTACCGCACAATATACTAGGGAAGCAAAAAATATGATTAGATTAAAAATATGGTATGTTAGCTTGGTCTCTCCCAGTTATTTGCCATCATACGTTTTGTTGGCAAAGCAAACAAATGAAAACCACCTCAATTTGTCTGGTAAAATCAACAGCCAAAGGTTGTTTCTAAGAAAAATTTGTACCTATGTATTTTGGCTTAAAAACCAAATTTGAATTGTTTTTCGGTAGAGAAATTGTAATAATATTTATAAATGCGTTGTGGTAAATGAAAAAATTGAAATGCATTTCGAAGAAATATATAATTTAGACAATGAAATAAGATAAAGTAATAGAAATTAAAGGGAAAAGAGAGAAAAATATAGATATAATGACGATTTTTGTTTTTATTAAAATGGTTTGAAGGTTATAAAAACGTAGAAGTAGTATGGGTTTAATAAATATTAATCATACGTTGGGAGGAAATAATTGAAAGACTGAATTAAAAAAATATGAATTGATAATACCACAGTCTTTTTTTCAATTAACATTAATGTTTCATTTTGCATCGAAATTTAATAAATTTATTCAAGCAAAAATGAAATAAAATAAAATTTAACTATACTTTTATATCCTATATACATTTTTAATTCATCTAATCAACTACTTGATTGATTTAATTAATTTATTAATTGGGAATTTTTTTCTGTTTTGTATTTTTTACAGTTTTTAGTAATTGATATAATCATTTTGGTGAGAGGTGCAAATTTAAACAAGTTTATAATTGAATGAATTATTTTCATATATATGTAGGAACTGGAGGGGAAAGATGGGAGGATCACCGAGGTTTTGCTGGACAGAGACGTTAGTTTAGAGTTTTAAGGGTTGGGCTTAAGCAGGACGGGATAAGACGGAATGGGAACGTGGGTATAAAAGACCGACAAGTTTGGACGAACGGGGAGAGTTACTCAGTGTGAGTTGAACTGAGTGGAAGTAGCATTGACACAAAAAGAGTTTGTGTTAATGCTAAGTGTTGTAAATATTGTGAATAAATAAATGTAAATATAAAGTTGAAAGTCTGTGTATATAATTTAGAATAGAGTAGATAGAGTGTGACAGAGGGAAGTCACAAAACCCTAAAGTGTTCATCAAAACGCTTTCGAAATCTACATATATTTGCTAATTGGTGACTTTTTCCTGTGTAGGGTTTAAAAGTAAAAAAATATTAAAATATTGATATGAATTTAATATTGCTTTTTTGAATTAAATTCTTAAGTTATTTTTTTCTATAAATAACACTGTTATTTTTTAAATTTGAAACATTGAACTAACGCCAGCTATAAATCATTTAACTGAAAATAGTTCTAATTTACATTTAATTCTTATCTCTTTTACTTTACATTTTCTTTTGTATTCACGAAAATAATCTCTTTAGCAACTAAAAATATTACACATTTTAAAACTTTTAAATTAAAAAATATTCTATATGTTTGTCACGTATTACTGAGATTATGAATAGTAAATATATTCTTCTTTTTAAATTTATGCCTCACGCACTTCTTGTTAACTCAAATAAGCCTTTATATTCAACAGTAATATTTTATTCTCTTGTGTAGCCTACAAGACTATTGCTTAATTTTTAATTTTCAAGTATAGAAAATAAAATTAAAATACTATACGACTTTTGTATTCAAATAAGTAGGAAAACTTTGAAAAATTGTTGTGTAATAAAGAGGCTTAAGGAATTGTAAAAAGAAGAATATTCTTATTACTGCGAATTACGTAATAATAGGAAGTTAGAATCCTTTGATTATAAGCTAGAAATTTTTATTTGTATTGCTTCTAAGCTTTAAAGTTAAAAGCTAGTTTTTTATTTTTTTTAATATACTTAAATATTTTTATCCATTTTGTTAATTCTTGACATAAAATTTTCTTTGGTTTTTTATTTAAATTTCTTTAATATAAATTATTTTATCACTTTCTACTTCTCCCTCTTTGTTTGTTTTAAGGGTTATTGACATTCAACAACTACTAAAGTAGCCTTAAAGTATGTTTAGCAAAAGTTTTTCTTTTCTTAATTTATTCTTTTATTACAGTGATTAAGTTTCGTGGAGGGATTTTAGATAAGTGTTGGAAGTTATTCGAATAAAACAGGGAATAGTATTGAAGAATATTCAAGCAAGTCATATTATTTTTTTTAGCTATAAAATTATATAAGTTAATAAATAAATATTTTTCTTCTGAATTTCTACTAATTCAAATCGTTTATCTTTGGACTCAATAGAGATAAAGATTTCAAAATTCCTTTATTCGATAGATGATTTTGTTCTTTAAATGACAACAAAAAATATAATAAAATCGGTTTAAAATGTTGGGATGTTCTTACACGCATATGTATATGAAAAAACTTGACCAAGATCATAAAAATCTCGTAAAATATATAAATGTTATTTTTCGCGTAGTAGGTAATTATTGCTGGAGAATTATCAAACGACAGATAATTGAATAGTGGTTTAATTTTTTATTATGGCAAAATCTATAAAATCAGGAATTTTCAAAGGATCAGTAGGCCAGTATGTTGGTTGGCAAGGAAATACAAAATCAAAGTAATTTTTGTTTCAACAAGAGTTTGTTATAGCTAACTACCTCTAGAAGTCATAATTCGGGATATGTGCTTTGCATTGTAGTTACCACATACCCTGAATTATCGAGAATCGCGGGGAAATATAGTGAGGTTACTGACAAATTTCTTGTCGGAGATTCGAGGCGAATGCTTGAATTTTAAAATTCTGACCATGTAAAATTTGATCAATCACTGTGTTTTAGAGTATCCCTTGGAAGCGCCTTTTTGTTATGTAGCTGAAAGGGAACCGAAGATCAATTTTAAAAACTATTTTAATATTTTTTACATTTTGAATACATTAAGAGCTCATTTACATTGGGGATTTTCCCTGGGAAAAATCGCTGCAACTTTTACGTTTGTACGCAAAAGATGTACAGGAGCAAGCGGGGTAAGAAAAGTTGCACGTCGTCGCAAAGCTAAAAATTTCATGAAATTTATTTTTAATTTTTCTGTTTTGTTGTTTTTTGTCAAACATTTTTTAAAAAAATTTCACAATAGAAATTTATGTGTGTAAATATAGAAGGGATTTTGAAGCAACTTTAAAACAAAATATCATAAACAAACCCTGCAATAATCACCAATATAAATAGGCTCTAATAGACATCGTTTGAGGGGTCTTCTTAAGATTTTTTTTCGAGACACTGTCTGTACGTCGATTTATAAATATTGGAGAAGCAATTTTCAGTTGCTAAATGAAATGCAATCACTATTGTGCTGTCAACATTGTTACAGGAATACAGATTTTTTCAGAATATATATCAGAGGGATGCCAAGGATAAGGTTGCTTAAATCAATAGGCAAAATGATACTCAATATAAGTAGAGAATCGAATATTTTTGGATATAAATCTATAACTTAGAATCCGTTTAGTTGGTTTTACATAAAATTTAAAAAAATCGTAGCTGAAGTTTCTTATGGTACAATGAATTTTTTACATTCCCAAATGATCACACATTGAGATAAAAAGGGTCGAAAATGGCGCTTAATTCAGGGAAAGTTGATAGTAATATTTTAGTGATCAGGTTTTATTTTTTAGTTATTGTTAGGTAAAAAATGCATTTTTAGAATTTTATTAATTTTTTATTTTTTTTTTTTTTTTTTGGCAAAATGGTGATGTCCGTCCGTCTATATATTAAAAAAAATAAATGAGTCGAAGATTTTGCATAATTCAGGGAAAGGTGATATCAACACCATGATCTCGTTTAATTTTCCTATATATTAGTAAGAAAAACCAATTTTGGCAGAACTTTAATGTCCTTCCGTCCGTATATACATTTGGGTTAAATGTGTCGAAAATGTGCTTAATTCAGTATAATGTGATATCCAAATTTTGATGATAATGTCCTATTTTTTCTATTTATTAGTAAATAAAACATAAATTTTCAGAGTTCTAAAAATTTGTTTGGCAGAATAGCAATGTCCGTCTATACATTTGGGTTAAATGGATCGAAAATGGCGCTTAAATCAGTTAAAGGTGATATCAATACTTTAATGTTTAGATTTAGTTTTTATATTGGACAAGAAGTAAAAAACGTAATAATATTTTTAAAATTTTAAGATTTTAGAGAATTCCAATAGCCGTACTTCCGTCCGTCTGTTTGTTAATTTTTGTAAACTTGCCAATTCAAAGTCGTTTATTTTTGACTTAATGAAGATATTGACTTCAATTGATAATTTTGTTCTTTAATTAATTACAAAAAAATATGATAAAATCAGTAGAAAATGATGGGATATATGGAAAAGATTTGACGAACATTTTGCAAAGTTGAGGTTATTGAAATTTCAAATGCATATATCTTAAAGAATGTAAAAGAGAAATATTAAATGCAAGCATGATTTTTAAAGGATCTATTAAGCACTTTAATGTGACATAAAAATCTTTTCGGGTAAAAAAAAAAAACGCTAGTGGTTATACATTTTCCATGACATTAATAGCCTATTTTGAACACCTAAAATGTATATGAGACCCTGCTTCATAACTTACTGTTACTGTCCTCTGTTATGCCTATGTGAAATTTTATGTAAAGCCATCCAGCCGATTAAATTACAGATGTATTTCCATTCTGCCCCACTGTTTAATGTTTGATAAAGCAAAGAAAATGTCTGTATTTTAGGACAATTTTCAAAAAAAAAAAAAAAAAAAAAAAAAAAAATAAAATAAAATAAAATAAAAATTAACAAAACTATTAGCATAATATAAAATTAAAAAATATAATAATTAATACTAGAAAAGTACACTTAAATTCCTGGATTTTATGGTTCCATTTTTAATTTGTACTTTAAATGAATTTTTATTTGAAATAAATACACTGAAAGTTGCTGAAAACTTAATTTTTTTTTTCTCTTTTTCAAAAATGTAAAAAAAATTTTAAATTTTACAGCTACTTATAAGAAAACAACACCAACTATCTTGCAGATTTTAATTGATATTGTTACATAATATTGTCAGTTTTTATTCGGTACCCAACTTTATTACAAAAATTTTAATTTAAAAATTCAATTAATCGCTATTTTTGACATATTTTACCCCAACGTGGATCGTGTGGGTCCCTTTTTCGAAACTCTTATATGTCAAGAATGTTTTACTAAAATTATTCGTAGATTTTTCAACACCATTTTATCATACTAAATTATATTTACCACAAAATTATGTTACTTATTATTCAATATAGTCGCTATTGTTTGTCTAAATGTCTCTAAGGACATTGTTTTCTTTTTACTAAATTCATCATTATATTGTAATTATTTTCAAAAATATTTATTCAAGAACTGAAAAGAAAAAAAAGGGACTAATGAACAAAAGAAAGAATAATGTTAATAATCCGATTAACAAAACACGGACATAAATTGTGCTGATTTATAATTTTTTTTATTGCAATCTTGCTTTTTTGGAAAGTGTATTAGTAAGTATATTTGAAGAAATTATAAGCTAAGTATTTTATTAGATATAGAAAGCAGATAATGTACTAATAAATTATAAAAATTTAAGAAAATTATATTAAATTATTAAATTAAGTATATAGGTACTTGGTAAAAATAGTATTATAATTCCGAAATATTAGCAGTTTTATTTTTTATTATTTTCCTCAATTTATTTTTGATGAAGGTACTAATTTTTCTTTAGGGTTTTTCCAAAATAAAATTTTCCTTATTTATCTTTTTAATACTGCAAACATATATGTCCTTAGTTCTAATGAATAACGTACCTTCTTTATTTAAGAACCTTAATCATATTTTCTTAAATACAATTCTCTTTCCCCTTAGTATATCTCAGGAAAACTTAACAATAACTCCTTTACAAATAATTTTTCTATTTCTTTTTTTCTTCAATATCCCACTATAGTTTTTACAAATCTTTAATTCCTTACACGTTTTGCTTACAATTTTCCCTCATAATAACTCTACTTACAATCAAATTGTTGTCATCATTCTTGTTAATAGAGCAACATAAAACTTTTGTTCTATTCATTGGCATACTTTTTCATAAAATTCATTTATTTAGTTTATACATTTAGATATTTTCTAGTTTATTTTATTATTACCTTCATCAACGTTTACAAGTAAATAGATTTTGTGTCAAATGCTGTTCACGTGCTTATTTAGTTACTTAAAAAAAGATAAAGGATATAAGAAAGTTTGCTTTTCTTTGCTGGTTTAGTTATTTATGAATTTTTGTATATTTTATGAGTGAATGATGGTTAAGTAAATAATTTTTTTGACACTTTAGTTATTTGTATAAACAATAAGGTATAAAAGAAAAAAATTGTTTTAAGAAATTATTAAGAAACTATTAAGGTGGTAAAAGTTATTTAGTTAAAGATGAGATCTTTTAATTTAAATAAAATTGTGATTTATTTTGTAGGAAAATATTTAAATTTAAATAAAAGTAGGAAATAAAATTGGTTTTGTTAAAAAATCTCTACTTGTAGTCGATTAAAAACACTTTTTGCGTATGAGTAATATTAACTCATAATCATACGCCTTCAATGGTTCCAAAACGTTGCACTATGGTTTCGCCGACCACTTTTCTTGGCCAAAACTAATTTTGGTAACATTTTTTATTTGTGATTTAATTATCGTTGTTTTGTAGTAAACACTTCAAAACGCCAAAAAATGAAGTCCTTTCCTACTTTTACTGTTTTGTCTTCATAATACAGCAGGTCAAAGTTCAGTTTCTTAAGCAAATTTAAAATATGTATAAAAGAGGTACCTTTTTTCAACAGTTTTCAATACTTTATAATTATTGAGTACAAAAATTTTTTAAATAAGTTTATTGTGAAAAATAGATCTTAGGATAAGTACTTTTATAATTGAATATGAAATCAGTAAAAATTTTTTGTTATCTTAGAAAAATACAGCTTGTTTTACGTTTTTTTTACGTTTCATTAAACTTGCAAGTTTTTGGTTAAAATTGGTAAAGAAAAACTCAATGAAAATAAATAAACATATATCTGGGCCATATTTTCCATATTATCTCGTTTTGCGATTTTTGGCGATTTTCGAGAAAATCCATCTTTTCCGCATAAGTTAGCATTGGAAATTCTTATCATTTACAAGGTTTAACCAACGAATAAAAAAAGCCAAGATTAAAAAATAAAATAGCAGATATTACTAAAACATAATTGTGTATCAAAACTAATGCTGCTAAAGAAAATTTACGCCTTTGGGTTGAATTATAAGTGAAATATGCTAAAATTTCCTTTGTAATGACTTTACTTCTGACACGTAAAAAAATTTAAAAATTAATTCATTTCATTAAATTGCTTTGATTTTCACCAAAATCATATTTCAAACAAGACAACATGTTTTTTTCCAATTTGGTAATTTTGGCCAAAAAAAAGTGGTCATTGAAATCATAGTGCGCTGTTTTGAAAATAATTCTCTATCTTAAAAATCTTTGGAGATATTTAAATAAAATTCCACACGTATGGAGCATTGGTATACTTGAATTCATTTTAAGGATCACAGATTCCTAACGCGTCAAGGGGATGAAGGATAGACCTTCAAAATTGGTCATCTCAGATATCTTATTTTTTATTATTAAAATCATGACTTTTTTTTTTTTTTTTTTTTTTTTTTTTTCTTGATGGGTATACTCAATAAAAAGTTACATATACATTTTTGGGATATTTTTCAAAAAAAAAAAAAAAAAAAAAAAAAAAAAAATTGGTAACATTCTTTAACATCTAATATTGTTTTTTAATATTTTTTTGGTTTCGGATCATAGAATTTATTTAAGTTTCACTTTTTATTTTTTTTTTTTTTTTTTTTGGGAAATAAATCTATGTATATCTATAATAAATCTATGAACATAGAATATTTAAAACATTTGGAAATTTTACGCTTCCTATCCGATTATAAATCTCTTCCTTAAGGTAGCATAGTTTTGGTTCTGTAAAAAATATTGACTCCTTTCTCTATATAATAAATTCATTTTAAACGACTTTCTTCAATTGCATAAGAAACATATTAGCATAATATTTTCGCCATTATTTCTTATGTAATGTATAAAACATATATCGATCTTTTACTCCTGAAAAAAACATTGAAAAAGCTTTACAAATAAATTTTTGTCAATTTTTCAAAAATAAAAAATATTAAAAAGGTATAAAAACCAAAAAAATAATGTTTTGTAAAGTAAAACTCCGCCTATTTTCCAAAAACTAATAAAATATTATAAGAATAGAAAAATATACTTATTTACCAATTCATTGATGTATAATATGCATATATAGATCATTTTAAAAGCATTATATCATGGTCTCAAACTGACAACTTAGGTCAACTCTCACCAAATTCATTGTTTTACAATATTTCCATATGTGCGTATACGTAATAAACAATTGTATTGGCACGTTTTGGTTGTTGAACGAGATAATATTCGCAATAATCGCTTATATTTATTAACAGGGCAAGTTTTTATATGCACAAAAATAATTGAAATATGCGCTTGAAAAAGCACGAAAAAATGGTAATATGCACAAAAATATGCAAAAATAGCATGAATATGTATATAAAAACCAACGAATTTATGCATTCTTATATATTAATGTGTAGAAAATATGCACAAATATGCATTTTTTAACTTTCATTCTCTAATAAATTTCAATGTTTATAAAAATATAACTATTTCAATTTTAAGTATCATATTTGACGCTTCTGAATTTTTTCTTTACAATAATTACAATGTAACATAACATAATTTATATAAAAAAAAAATTTAGTTAACACTCTTTCTGATTTTTGCAATTGAAACAAAATTTTCGTAAAAAATTGTTTTTGTTTTTTTTTTTTTAGAAACTATAAATATTTTATCTTTAATAAAATCTTTGTTAGTTAAGATATTTTCGGTGATTCGGTGTAGAGTTTATTGTTAAAATGATGTAAAAAAAGATTTCTTTAACCCTTCGTCATACAGATGTTTCAATTGTCACATTCGTAACAAATATGGACTGGCCAGACCAGTACGGCATTTCTATATATTCAAATGAACATTTTTATGATTTTTTTATATTACTACATTTATATAACTATATTCTACCATCACTACCATAAAACTTTCCAAAATATAACTTTTCTCCATCGTTACACTTAATGCTTTTCTCCCTGTTTTGGGTCTTAAAACACATACAATATTTCTTTTCAAACATTTGATGTTTTATAGGTATTGCTCTCATAAGACGAAATATGAACGAAAAGGTGGAAAATAATAAAATAATTTGTGTAAACTAATGAGATTTCAGTTTAAAAGGTTTTAAAAGAATAATTTACAATATAAAACGAACGGATAACATCGTTGAACTACATAATTTTCGTACAAAATGTAACTGGTCCAGCCAGACCATATTAGGTACGAATGTGACATGTACACCAATTTACCCTTATAACTATCTTTGTGTTAGTTTTATCATTCTGGTTAACGTTAAAAAACAAAATTGTAGGAGGGTACCTGGAATTTAAAGTCTCTAGCTTAATTTTAAATATATGAAATTTACATTTAAATCTGCAATTGGTCTGGCCAGACCAGTTTGTATAACGAAGGGTTAAAGGGAATCTCACAATTCTCAAAAAAAAAAAAAAAAAAAAAAAAAAATCCGAAAATCCCAAAAATGGGAAAAAACTAATAAAATTGGTATATATGAAGAAAACTGGTCTAGAAACTTGCAAGTTAGCTAAAATTTCAAATGCAAATAACCCGAAAACTATAACAGGTAAATAGAACGAATGAGTATATGAAAATAAGCAAGTGTTTAAAAATAGTTTATGACAGAGGTACTTTAATTTCAGCTACCATAACTCCGCTCCTGAAGGGTATATGGGGTTCTGCTGCCAAAATTAAAATTTAATACTCCTTCGCTACGCCTATATACGACTTGATGTAAATCCAACCAGCCAATTAGAAATTACGGATTTATTTCTAAAAATTTTCGATTCTGGTTACGAAGTGAACCTATCGATTTCCTCGAAACTGCAAAATTGAGGTAGTAATAGATAAACAGATAACAGATAAATATTTAAAATAAGGAATAAAAAATTGTCAACCGTTTCAAAATTTTCAATGTCAGAGATACTCTACTTTGAGCCCCCATAGCACCGTTTCTATGTGGGATTCCCCTTCCAAAATTAAAATTGTACACCCCTTCGCTACGCCTATTTATATGTAAATCCAGCCAGTTGATTAAAAGTTACATATTTATTTCCAAGAACTTTTTATTCTGCCCCACTGTGCAATGTAAAAGTAAGTATTTTATATCTTATTGGTTATATTGTTCCTTTGAGGATTTTTAATATAGTGAGACTTCGATTATCAGTAATGGTTGGGAACAGAAGCATTCTGGATAATCAATTTTCCCGGTTAATTGAATAAACATTATAATTAGTATTTTTAAACATTCAAGGATTTAATATAAATATTTAAATAATTTTTTTTTTCTACTGCTGATAACGAACCCATTGTAAAAGTAAATAATTAAATTAAACTAAACATGCATGTAAATATGCTTCTGACTCATCTAATTCAAACAAGGTAATTTCCTTTTTTCGTTTTATTCGCATTGTGTTTGATTGTTCAAAAACAATCGAAAAAAAAATTATGTTTAGAATCCGGAAAATAGAGGTAATCACGGGTAATCGATGCAAAAAAATAAAATAAGTGGATGAAAAAAAAAAAAGAAAAGAATTACAAATTTTCTTTCCCGGATAATCGACATTGCCGCTTAATCGAAGCACGGATAATCGAGGCCCCACTGTACATCTAATTACTGAAAACTCCTAAATTACAATACTGAACTATTGGGAATTTTTGTTTATTCATATTTTTTAAATAATTTAAAAATTCCTTGATTTTAGAGTCATCCTCTTTTACTTGGATTTTTTGCACAACAAAGCGAAGTTATCTTGAATGCTAAAGGTTCTAGTACTTTTTCTAGTTCTAAAATATTTTTGTTTTTATATTATTCATTGTGTGATTCCATATAATAAACTACTTAATAATTCTATACAAAGAAGTTATTAGCAAACCCTTTCTTGGCTGTGTTACTTAGCGGTGTTAACAAAGAAGACAAAAATGCGATACGAATGGTGTTTATAGCAAAAGGATATAAGAAAAAAGCAACATATTGAAGCCAAAAAGCAGAAACAAAAAAGAAAAAAGTTTACTGCTATAAATTGGAGATCTTTAACTCGTTGACTTGCTTTTTATAAAAAAATCGGTTAATAAAAAAAACAATACTAAAAAAACTTTTCTTTGCAACACCAGTTCACATTTCCTCCGGTATCGAACTGTTTTTATACCCTTCACCAAAGGTGTAAAGGGTATATATAAGTTTGTCATTCCGTTTGTAATTCCCACAATTTTCGTCGGAGAGCAAAAAAGTTGACATTTTCGGGATCCTTGTAAGAAGTGATGACGATAGGACCATGTCCGTCCGTCCGTCCGTCCGTCCGTGTGTCGGTTGAAATGGCGTTTATGAAGCCCACCGATAACTGACATATATAATATATATATCAAACGATCGGAAATGCTTTCGAGAATTTTGCTATTGGAATTCAGCAAGATCGGTTCATACAATGCGGAGATATGTTAAAAAAACTGGTTTTTAGAACCGGTTTTCCAGTTTCTAAAGCCTCTGTATATACTAGGGACTTTGTTTTTACAAAGAAGTCTCGGACATTTTTTTCTGAATTTTTGTTCTGAAAAAATTAAATAAATCGGTTCAATAATAACTGAGATATCGGACAAAACGCATTTTTTATTTTTTGAAGTCCTGGTTTAAGCTATATTTTTATAATATTTTTATAAAATTTCGGTTTTTTGAATCTGCAGGATCGGTTTGTAAATGGCGGAGATATGCTTTAAAAACCGGTTTTTGGAACCGGTTTTTCAGTTTCTGAAGCCTCTGCATATACAGTGGTGGCCACGAATTTAAGACACGACATGTAACGAACTAAGTTGTGATAATTATTACAACCCTGCAATATAAAATTAGATTTTGTTAATTTTTCAGTGTACCCTGTAATGTTAAGATCAATTACCGTTATTTGGTTTTGTTTGTGTATACATTTTGTTGCTGTTTTTATTATATTTTCGTAAAAACGTGCTTTTGAAGCTGGTCACGAATTTAAAACATATAAGAAATATTTGGTTTTTAAGTGATTTTTTGGTGTTTTTTGAAGCTAAAAGGTAAGTAATGAATGTTTTATTCCATTTAATGTTAGAATACATCAAAATATTTAGTTAGAAATGGCCAGAGGTACTTGGAGTTCGGATGCCGAGCGAAAATTGATCCAACAAATGAATACTGATGGAAAAACAGTAATGGAAATTTCCAAGCTACTAAAATGTTCCAGATCCAAGATTTACAATGCACTGGAACACATCAAGCAACATGGCACTACCAAAAATGTCAAACAGCACCCTAGAGCCCGAAAAACTACACCCAGGGAGGATAGCTTAATTTATAAATCAGCTGCTAAAGATCCTTTCAAGAGCTCAAGTAAAATTAAAAATGAGATTTCATCGGATTTTGGTATTAATATATCGTCCAGGACAATAAGAAGACGTCTGAATGAGAAGAACTTACGTGGGTGTATTGCACAACGTAAACCACTTGTGTCAAAAAAAAAATATTAAATCCCGACTAGCGTTTTCAAGAGAAAATCTCAATAAGCCGATGACATTTTGGAAAAATATACTTTGGAGCGACGAGTCGAAGTTTTGTCGCTTTGGTTCTGATGGAAAACAGTACGTATGGCGTCCTCCAAACCTGGAGCATCACCCAAAGTACACCCTTAAAACGGTTAAGCATGGTGGTGGAAATGTCATGGTGTGGGCAGCATTTTCCTGGCATGGTGTAGGTCCCATTCAGAAGATTATCAATAAAATGGACCAGCATATTTACAAAAACATACTGACAAGCATCATGATACCATTCGCTGAAGACAACATGCCTCTAATGTGGAAATTTATGCATGATAATGACCCTAAGCACACTTCACGCCTAGTGAAGAGTTGCTTAGAGGAAAATAATATCACAGTTCTGAAATGGCCAGCTCAATCCCCGGATCTCAATCCAATTGAGAACTTGTGGAATGATGTTGAGGAGCATGTACGAGCAGTAAAGCCAAAAAATTTGACTGATTTATGGGAAGAAATTCAAAAGGCTTGGTATGCCATTCCAAAGGAGCGCTGTATGGCCTTAGTTGAAAGTTTACCCAAGAGATGCGCTGCTGTGATTCAAAATAAAGGATTTCCCACCAAATACTAATATTGTTTTATGAAGCTGAGCTTTACTTTTGTGAATTAACTTTTATTTTGCCTATGTCCTAAATTCATGACCAGGCTTAAACTTGTATTAATCTGTATAATATGTAAATAAAAATTGGAAACTAAATATAGGTAACAAACTATTGTTGATTTTTTTTCATAACATTACTAGGATCTTTAAAAAATAACATGGATCTAAAATTTGTTCGATAAGATGTAAAAATTATCAGAAATATATAAGTGAAATGTCGTGTCTTAAATTCGTGGCCACCACTGTACCAGGGACTTCGAATTTTTAAAGGGGGCTCGGAAATTATTTTCTGAATTTTTGTTCTGAAAAAATGAAATAAATCGGTTCAGTAATAACTGAGATATCGGGGAAAACGAATTTTTTATTTTTGAAGCCCTTGTTCAAGCTACAGATTTTTATTTTTATATAGATCAGTCATAAATGTTTTTATAAAATTTCGTTTTTTTTTAATAAACCAAATTCGTTCAGAATCAACAGTTATGGACCAAAAACAAATCTGTTAAGAATATAAATACACACACAAACATGTATATTAAGCATTGTAATGACTATTAGTGACGTTTTTTGTTTTTTGTATAGACAAGTAGTTTAGTTAGCAACAGAAGTAATATAATGAATAACAGTGTTGTTGTTGTTCTTTGTATATGCAGTCAGTTTGTATATACACACATACAAAATAAATAAATATGGAATTGTTGTTGTTTATTTTTTAAAAGCAAAGCCTGCTATGATTGTTTTTTTTTTCATATTAAAATTTTCGTAGTTTGAAAAAAATTTAGATTTAAATATGTGAAAATATGAAAGCATACGTTAAGGCGAAAATTTTATTATTTGTCGGTAATATGGTAATATGATGTCGATAAGATAGTAAGATGGTAATATGGTGAAGGGTATCAAAGATTCGGCACAGCCGAATCTTTTTTCAATTTCATTCATAATCAGGTTCCAATAAGTGCATGTTGAAAGTGATGGTACCAAAATTAATTCGTACAGGTAGACAATTTTATACCTTCTGGTATTAATACAGACAAAAGTCGTTCAAATAGATGTTGAAAATATTATTATTTTGTCTAAAATTTTTAAAAAATGTGCTTTTCTTTTAGTAATAAGCATAAAAGCTTTAAAATTGGAAAAGTAGCATAAATAAGCAAAAATATAACAAAAATGCATAAAAGGTAAAAAAAAGGAAACAAAAGATTATTAGCAATATATACAAAACGTTCCGTGTTGTCAAAAGCCATATATTAAGATCACATCGCATAATAAATACAATTAGCATTATTGACAAGTTTCATAGCCTTTTAAATTTAACAGATTATGAATCATTTTTGTAAATTTCTAGGTGTTCTCTGATTTTATGATTATTAATTTAACAAATTATGCAAATTGTAACTTATATAAACACAAATATGTAATTTAATTCCTTAGTTATTGTGAAAATCGAAAACAGATTTAATTTTACATTTATTTACCTACGCAAAAATTGTATATCAAGCCACTAAATAAAATAATAAAACGAATCATGTTAATTTAACATAAAAATGTTAGTATAACAATAATATAATGTTAACTGTTATAAAAACTGAGAATTAATTTCTCTTGCTTTCACTTTTATTTTTTATCTTTTTGTTTCCTTCTTCCCTCTACTCAGTTTATCTAAAAAAAAAACAGCTGTTGAAAAACAAAAAGGATTTTAAACACATGTATAAGAAAAACAATAGTTTGTATGTAGGTATTTTGTCTATAATAAACACACACAAATAAAATGTTGGAAAACAAACTAAAAATCATTGCAACTGTTGCCTTTTTACCAATACATTTACAACACACACTCTCTTTTTTATGGTATTTGTTGTATAAATATAAAGTGTTCGAAAGCGGGAAACTTTAGTAGCAGTTTGACTTCCGACCGATTAAAATGATGTCTTAAAATTAAATAACGGACAATTAGAAAACGCGCTTGAAAAGTGAAAAGAGGAAAATTTATTTAAAAAAGAGATAAAAATATAAGAGATATATTTTTAAAATGTATGTTAAGTAAATTATTGCTAGTTATAAAAATTATTTATATTAGTTAATAAAATCATTTTGTAAGTGCAAATTCTTTAGAAAAATAATGAAGAAAAAGAAAAATTGCTATATATTTAAAAGTGTATTTATATGAAAATCTAATAAGATAAATTGATGAATGTGAATTAATTTACGCAAACAAAAAATTGTGCAGTATAAAAGATATATTTTTTAATATAAAAGAAATAAATTTTAAAAGCTTAAAGTAAATGCTGAAGATTTAATTAAAATTATAGAAAATTAAAGAAGAAAATTAAATTTAACAAGCGCAAATATTCGGCCCGGCCGAATCTATATACCCACCATCAACTTTTTCACATTTTAATTTATATGAGAGAAGGAGGTAAAGTGGGCAGTAAAGTGGGCGGGAAACGCCCATTTTTTGTTTCCGAGTTTGCATTAGTCCTTGAGCTATTTGAACACAATTTCATTGATTTTCGCCTTATATGGGAAGTGGGTGGACCACGCCCATTTTTGGCTTCCGAGTTGATATCGATCCCCAAATTATATGTAAAAAATTTCGCAATCGTACATGCTTTTGTTGCAGAAATATCAGCAGAAAAGTATAAAACGGACACCCTGTGTTTCTAGTTTTTAGGAGGTAAAGTGGGCGGTAAAGTGGGCGGGCCACGCCCATTTTTTGTTTCCGAGTTTGCATTAGTCCTTGAACTATTTGAACACTATTTCATTGACTTTCACCTTATATGGGAGGTGGGCGGTAAAGTGGGCGGACCACGCCCATTTTTGGCTTCCGAGTTGATATCGATCCCCAAACTATATGTACAAAATTTCGCAATCGTACATGCTTTTGTTGCAGAAATATCAGCAGAAAAGTATAAAACGGACACCCTGTGTTTCTAGTCTTTAGCCCATAACTTTTTTGTTTGTGCACCGATTTTGCCCATTTTCAATCCCAAACAAACCTTATATAAGACAAATATTTGTGCCAAATTTCGTTCGAGCGCTATCCAGCTTTCAACAGACGGACAGACGGACGGACATAGCTAGATCGACTCAGAATCTAACCAGGACCCAGAATATATATACTTTGTGGGGTCTTAGATGATTCCTTCAACATGTTACACACGGAATGACAAAATCAATATACCCCCCATCTTTTTGATGGTGGGTATAAAAATATCAAGTGAAAATTTATGAAAGTCAGAGAAATAAAAATCACAAAAAAGTGGCAACTTTGAAATATAATAAAAAAAGATTTAAATAAATTATTATTCGGTGAATAACAAAATATTAGTTAAATAAAAAATTAATAAAAATTATTAAAATAAGAAAAATATAAATTAATTTCTAAAGCTAAAAATAATAAAATAAAAATAGTAGTGATTTTTAACAAAGTGTACGTGTTTCAATTAAATATAAAAAAAAAAAAAATTCCAAAGAAAATTTTTTGTTGGCTTTATGTTAAATCTATTAAGAATTAAAAGTAATTAAAATTTATAAAATAAAATTAATATGAAAACATCGTTATGTTTTAAATATAAAAGTATTCACTATTTTATTAAATACTGTTTTCTATGAAATAAACAAAAAGTGAAAGTATTTTTGAATTTAGCAATTAAAAATATAAATAACCTAATAGGATTACCTGAGATAATATTTATAACATGGTTTACTGGTAAATAAAATATGTTTTAAAACTCGAAAAGTGATTAAATAATAAAAGAAAATGTAAAGTGAAAGTAAAGAAAAACATTCTTTAGTATATTTGTTTCAATATATTAATTAAATAAGAGGAGCCGCAGAACAAAATGTACTTTTTTTTTTTATTTTATTTTTTTAATTTTTGTATAATATGGGCTGAAATCTAATAGAAAAATTTTAGTCAGGAAATCTTTTTCCTCAAGAAAATTAAATATAAAAGAATCGACGCATAACAAATATTACTCAGCATATTCAATATTAAATATAATTCAAAGTTCAAAGCCATATATTTCAAAAAGCATTACTTTAAAAACTATCCAAAGGGTTATATTGATTAGGAAATCCTTTTCGATATTTAAACCAATTTTGAAAGTGGAAACTCATTAGGATTTGTAATAAATGAAAGAAAATTTAATATAAGTTATATCTTTTTACCTATTTATCTATAAATGAAAATGGACTTTTATTATTAGGACATACATACATATGTGTGATCTTCGTATGTTTAAACTTCAGTGAGCTTTCAACTTTAAACTTTGAGCTTTCAAAATTAAATATATTCACACATATCATAGCAAAAAATTAACGTATAATTAGAATTTTACTATATATAATTCAATTGTTTGAAAACAATTATTTTTTTCTTAGTTTTACTCCGCTTTTTTTTTAACCTGTAAGTAACCTGAGCCAAAAAGCTTGTGATTTAAGAAACACTTCCAATATGTAATATCTGTGCAGAATTTCATCAAAATCTAAGATTTCAAATCTAATTTCTGTCCGATTTAATATGCAATTTCCTTCTTGGATATTTTTTTGATGATTTCAAATCTTCTACAATAATATTAACGATTAAAAAATACATACACCAAAACGTACTTTTTCAATATTTTTTTAACCCATTTCTTACCACTACCCGATTCCTTTAAGATAAATTAATAAAATTAGGAATGGAGTCATTTGGAAATTCTTTTTCTCTCAATGATTGTAAAAAATATAGCCATTTGTAATTTGCTGACAACTGCATATTTTTTACTACATAAGTCATAAATAATATAGAATACAACTTTTTTAAGGCTAGAGTAAAAAATTCTATTGCACATGAAGTCTTACTTCAAAAAAATTATATATTCGTTCATCTATAAAGGTTTTCTTAATTATTTTGCATTATTTTAACATACTATATTACCTTAAAAATGTCCATATTTTCAGTGCGCCACCTTGCGTAATGTAGCTAAATCACACTACTCCTAATTGACCATTGATGCGTTTTCGCAACACCAATTTTTGGGAGCTTGGTGTTTCTATCTCCCTAAATTATTTGTCAACAAGTGAATAGTTTCATATTTCTTGATATCTTGGATATCGTTTGAAAGGTTATTCAAGATATTTTGTAAACTACTGGGAGTCATTGAAAACCACTAGCGGTCAGTCGGTTGGGTTGGATTCTTGTTCTTTGAATTCCTTACAGTCAATAGGATAAGGTTCCCATAAATATTTTATAGACTCCCTAAATAAAATAAGAAAAGAAAAAAAATGGACCGGAAGTTGATTTACTTTGCGAAAGCTGATGAAATTTAACCCAATTTGAATCAACTAGAATGTATTAAAAAAAAAAAAAAAAAAAAAAAAAAAAAAAACAATGAATATCTATCCATGGTAGTTTCGGATAAATGTGCGCCTCTTGACCCTCCCTACCATTGATTTTAGGAGCGCAAACTTACTTTACTAAAATCCCACACACATATTACTCTTTACACTTTCACATCACATTCCGTAAAAAAACAGTACTAAAATTATTTTTCCATTTCAATCATTTTAAAATTATTTCCATTTTATTAAATAAATTCTATAATCTTACTATGTTATATGAATTTTCTTAACCTCCCGGTCTTTAACACATTATATGAACTTATATACATATAAATAAGAAAAATGAAAATAATAAGATTCGATAATAAGTTTATATACAATATAAATAAATAAATTATAAAATGTATGAAAATACCTAGAAACATCAAAACAGAAAAAAAAACAATATGCAGAGCTGTAGGGTTACGTGTAATTTTGGTTAATAATAAGAACACAAGAATCAACAGAGTAATAAAAGAAATTAAATTATTTCACTCTCTGATCGCAACATGTTTCGACGTATAAAAAAAACTTTTATAACAATGTTTAAAACAATGTTTAAACAATGTTTACCAGCCTCGGAATATTGTTAATTTCTTTATTAATGATAATAGGTAATTGTTGATAAAGATTTGTTTCACTCACCCAAAATTAAATCTTAGTAGCAGCGGTTGATGAGGCCTCTTCAAATTCTGGTTCTTACTGGGTTAATTTTAAATATGTTTTATCATGATATTTAGGTGGTAAGGTGACAAATGAGTATTTCCATACAATATCTATATTAAAGTTAACTTAAAATATATAAACGAAATAATTAATATTTAATGTTACAATGGAACTTAAATTTCATAATGCATTGTAAAGCAAATTATTATAATGAAAAGGTGCAATATATACATATTTTTTAAAGATTGTTATTAATGGTTTTATTATTTAGTAAAATGTTTTTTTTTTTTTTTTTTGGATTTTATAGATTAGTATGAGTTTCAATAATTTAGGTTAATGTTCACATAGCATTATGAAATTTAGTTTGCTCTGTTTGAAATTCATTGAATAGTTACTGTGATGAAAATCTTTATACGACTATATATGTTTATTTTTATTTTTTTTTTTTTTTTTGTTTATTTCATTGTGGCTAAGGATTTCGCTGTCGGAGGATACCCGATGACACAAATTAATGGATGCGTACTTGAGTTCTTGTGAGTGCGATAATTACATTATGATCGCTAATGATGCAGTTAGGTTTATTTTTTTGTTTCTTTTTTGATTTCTTTCGTGTTGTGGTTTTCTTTTATTTTAATCAGTGCGTTTACAATTGACATGTATCTAGGCCACTAATGGATAGATTGGAAATGTTGATCAACTTGAGGCTCGAGAGAAAAAAAACACGGTGGTGGCTCAAATAATGAGACCACCACGAATATCATAATTGATTCTGGGTAACAGTCTATCTGGCCTGTATCCTAAGGCTATTAAGTAAGATTTTCTTTTAAATCTAAATATCTGATGAGCTTGTAAATTTTCGGAATATACAACCCAAACAAAATAATAATAATAATGCAGCGTTCCATAAAACTTGTGGTTTCTTGTTGCCACCAAGATTTACCTTCTGAGGTACAAAACAAGTCTGGAGTAATGGATTTTCTTCAAACGAATCCCTATAAATTTCTTTATTAATTTTTTAATCTTAAAATTAAGAAAAATCTAGATTATTACCTTTTTTCGTTGGGAAATTAAATAGAATCCCAATAAATATATGCAAAAAAATTGAATTAAATTACAAATTAAGGAATTTAAGACAATCTTCACTTTGGATATATTTTGATCTTTTTCGATTCACAGCTCGCCAGAAAAGAATGATAGGAAAATTTATTTGCAATTAACAGGCCTCACTGGTCCTGTTATAATTTTTTTCTTCATTCTTCATGCTTGGTTGATTGTCAAGCACGACAATTGCTCTCAAAATGTTGACAACATTGGTCAACAACATCAAGCAGAACTACCAAAATGCTATTAAATACATCTCAAGCATTCCTCATTATAAGTTTTTCAAGGATATTATATTCAAATAATTAATGTAGTTTTAATAGGTTTTATTAACTATAGAGTAATTCTTCCTCTTACATTTTTCATCACAAAAGAATGAACAACATTATACCAGTTTTGTACTATTTAGTCTTGCCATGAACCCATTGTTCATCAACATTAATTTGTGTCATACATTGATCACTGTTATTTTATACTTATAACAGAACATGAAAAAAAAACTATAATAAAATGTTGCTGAAACTAATTACATGCTAATAACATAAATTACATATGAGTTGGATTTTATAGTAGGCCACAATTATCCGACAACTTATTATTTAAAATACTAAATACTTAATTCTGAATAATAATTAGTATCTTAGAATAAATTAAAAAAAAAAAAAAAATAAAATAAAATTTAATAAAATTTTTATTAAATTATGTATATTTAATAAAAATTTTAGACTGCGGCGCTTCATTCTATAAAAATATTACAATTATTTTTTTACAAAATTATTTATCCATATTAACTAATTACTTTATATTTACAAATTCACTAAAATATATTTAACAAATACCAAAATCTAATGAGAGCAAAAAAATTAATGTTTTTTTTAATAAAAAAATATGTTAGCTTTTTTCTAACTTTATTTTTTGGGGCATTTAGCCTTTTCTGACCTTTTTTTTAAGTCCAATTTAGCTTCTTTTTTTCTGAAGTCCTGGCAACACTGGTCAGCACGTATAAATTTATTTGCCTACAGTACTACTTAAATGGAACTTTTGGGGGTACTAACAGTTTAAATATTTATAATAACGATGTTAACTTGACCCTTATAGAATATGAAAAAAAAAAAAAACACTTCATTAACTAATTTTTTCAAATATCTTTTAAATTTCAAATATTTTGTCAAATAAATAACGAAACCTTTACAAAAGTCCTGCAAGAAAAGTTTTTAAAACCATTAGCAACACTGTAGGGTACTATTACTTTGTAAATGTGTGTATTTGTAATATAATCGATAGACATCAAGTGAGATAATTTAACCACCCAAGAGAATTTACAATTTAAAGTAAAAAAAGAAAAGATTATTTTTTCATACCATACGAAAAAAAAAAAAGTAAAATAAAAATATTAATAAAAACAAAAAAGTTTTTGTTCCTTGTTTTTTTTTTTATATATAAAATACAACCAAAAACATGTTTTTATTTGATATGGTGTGTTCTCTGTGTGAGAGTACAAAGGCATTTGGTATAGTATGTTTAATTCATGGGAGGTTTTTTGCTTATTTTATGTTTGAGAACATACACATACATACAAACTTTTTAAATAGAGGTAAAAATGTACGTGTGTTTTACACACATTTGAATATATTTTCTAGCATAGACGTGGGCATAGAGAGGTATAAAAGAAGGATAATTCCTTTTGCAAAAGCATTGCATTCGTATAAGGAATATAACACAGTACGACATATAGAATAATAATAAAAGATTAAATTGTAATGATTTGAGCCATAATTAAAAAAATGTATTAAAAATAATCGCAAAAAAAAATTGTTTACAAAAATAACTCCAAAATGTTTATGGAAATTCCAAATATATATTAATTGAAATTGAAAAAAGATTCGGCTGTGCCGAATCTTTGATACCCTTCACCATATTACCATCTTACTATCTTATCGACATCATATTACCATATTACCGACAAATAATAAAATTTTCGCCTTAACGTATGCTTTCATATTTTCACATATTTAAATCTAAATTTTTTTCAAACTACGAAAATTTGAATATGAAAAAAAAAAAACAATCATAGCAGGCTTTGCTTTTAAAAAATAAACAACAACAATTCCATATTTATTTATTTTTTATGTGTGTATATACAAACTGACTGCATATACAAAGAACAACAACAACACTGTTATTCATTATATTACTTCTGTTGCTAACTAAACTACTTGTCTATACAAAAAACAAAAAACGTCACTAATAGTCATTACAATGCTTAATATACATGTTTGTGTATGTATTTATGTATATTCTTAACAGATATGTTTTAGTTTTAAAAAATAAACAACAACAATTCCATATCTATTTATTTTTGTACAGACTGCATATACAAAGAACAACAACAACAACACTGTTATTCATTATATTACTGCTGTTGCTAACTAAACTACTTGTCTATACAAAAAACAAAAAACGTCACTAATAGTCATTACAATGCTTAATATACATGTTTGTGTATGTATTTATGTATATTCTTAACAGATATGTTTTAGTTTTAAAAAATAAACAACAACAATTCCATATCTATTTATTTTTGTACAGACTGCATATACAAAGAACAACAACAACACTGTTATTCATTATATGACTGCTGTTTCTAACTAAACTACTTGTCTATACAAAAAACAAAAAACGTCACTAATAGTCATTACAATGCTTAATATACATGTTTGTTGGTGTATTTATATTCTTAACAGATTTGTTTTTGGTCCATAACTGTTGATTCTGAACGAATTTGGTTTATTAAAAAAAAAAAACGAAATTTTATAAAAACATTTATGACTGATCTATATAAAAATAAAAATCTGTAGCTTGAACAAGGGCTTCAAAAATAAAAAATTCGTTTTCCCCGATATCTCAGTTATTACTGAACCGATTTATTTCATTTTTTCAGAACAAAAATTCAGAAAATAATTTCCGAGCCCCCTTTAAAAATTCGAAGTCCCTGGTATATGCAGAGGCTTCAGAAACTGAAAAACCGGTTCCAAAAACCGGTTTTTAAACATATCTCCGCCATTTACAAACCGATCCTGCTGATTCAAAAAACCGAAATTTTATAAAAATATTTGTGACTGATCTGTATAAAAATAAAAATCTATAGCTTAAACCAAGGCTTTAAAAAATAAAAAATGCGTTTTGTCCGATATCTCAGTTATTATTGAACCGATTTATTTCATTTTTTCAGAACAAAAATTCAGAAAAAAATGTCCGAGACTTCTTTGTAAAAACAAAGTCCCTAGTATATACAGAGGCTTCAGAAACTGGAAAACCGGTTCTAAAAACCGGTTTTTTTAACATATCTTCGCATTGTATGAACCGATCTTGCTGAATTCCAATAGAAAAATTCTCGAAAGCATTTCCAATCGTTTGATATATATATTATTTATGTCAGTTATCGGTGGGCTTCATAAACGCCATTTCAACCGACACACGGACGGACGGACGGACGGAGGGACGGACGGACGGACATGGTCCTATCGTCATCATTTCTTACAAGGATCCCGAAAATGTCAACTTTTTTGCTCTCCGACGAAAATTACAAACGGAATGACAAACTTATATATACCCTTTACACCTTTGGTGAAGGGTATAAAAACGGCTAGTAATATATATAGGTTTAATGTCTTTGCGTTTTATTTCTTACAAAGCTTTTTACTCCTTATAAACCTAAAAAATGTATATTACCAAAGTACTACACATAACGCCTTTGCGTTATACTGTTTACCTACAAAATGTCTAATATTTCAATGTATGTTAACGGATGTGGTCATGTCTGTATATATATTTTGAACACAATAAATTTGTTTTTGTTGTTATATTGACGTGTGTGTGTGTGTTTGAAATATTTTATTTTTTTGTGGAGGAAAAAAAAAAGTTTTTCAATTCTTTTTTTTTTTTTTGTTTGGTTAACAAAAATTGATTTCATGTTTTGTGCCTTGTTTAAGCCCCTTTTTAGAAAAGATACCAGAAAAAATGTTTAAATCAATAAACAAAAATTATTATTAAAATAAAAATCAATCGATATTTATATCATTAAAAATTCATAGGAGTTTTTACATATGTACACATGTACATCTATATAAAAATTAATGTGTGTTTGTTTGTATGTATGTATGTTTGTTTGAAGTCTATAGCCGCCTAAACGGCTGAACCGATTTTCTTGAATTTTTCACAGTGTGTTCTTATATGCCTGAAAGAAAAAATAGGCTACTTTTTATTTTGAAATTCCATGTGGGCGAGGTGCCACGCCCACTTACTAAATAACTATTAAAAGTAGTATATCTAGGAAATTGGTAATACTAGATTCCTCAAATTTTGCACGAACAACTTTGACATCTATATGAACGTTCCAGAAAAAAATAGGCGAACTAGCAATAGGGGGTGTGGCACATCCCACGCCTAATATTGCTTGCCAATACCAAATGCCGTAAATTTAGGAAACTATTGCAGTAACATTTCCCAAATTTTGTACAATAAACTTAAGTGTCAATGTGAACACTTTGTGCAAAAATGGGAGGAAAAGAAATAGTGGGCGTGTCATCTCTCATATAAAGTTGATACCAAAATTTTTATATCTGGGAAACTATAATAGATAGCTCAAATTTTGTACGACTATCATTAGCTTCAATATGAATATTTTGGACAAAAAATGATACACTAGCAATAGTGGGCGTGGCACCTGCCATATAAAGAGAATATTAAATTATCATATCTGAGAAAATATAACAGTTAGAGTTCTAAAATTTTGTCGGAGCCACTTTGGTATCAATATTAATATTTAAGAAAAATATAGGCGGACTAAAAGTAGGGGGCATGGTACCTCCCATATGAATTAAATGCAAAAATTCGTATATCTGGGAAACTATTGGAGTTGGAATGCTAAAATTTTTCACAAAGAATTTTGACATCCATGAAAACATTTGTCTAATAAATTAGCGGATTATGGGGGTATGGTCCCTCCCACAAAAATTAAATACAAAAATTAGTATATTTTTTTAATCCTTTAATGTATTTATGTATTTTATGTATTTCATTTCGGGGGGTAGCAAAGCACACCGGGTATTAGCTAGTTTATATATAAAAAAAATGTTAAAGTAGCACTAGGTCAGAATAAGTTAATAGGAGATAGTATTTTAATATAATATGTATGAGTAAAAAAAAATGTCATATCATATTAATTAAATGAACATGTTTCCTCAAATACTACAGACATTATTTATCTATTGGCAGTGTTTTTCAAATCATAAAATTTTAATGATTCATTTCTCTGCCGTAAATGGAAAAAGTAAATGTTAACGGGACGTAAGTGCATGGGTACTGAAAAAACGTACATTAAGCTTGTACTTTGCTGCAGTTTTGTATACATCTACATACATCAGTAATGTCCATTTAACATAAGTTCAGTTAATTTCTTGAAATCTAAAAATCGATAGATTTATTGGTTTTAAGTTTTAGAGATTTGTATATAAAACAAATTTTATTCTTTTAAAAGAACAATTTTTAATTTTTAATTATTGCGTAGAGTTGAAAAGTTTTATTTAAATAATTTTAGAAATATTTTAGTAAAGAAATCTAAAAACAAGTTGTCCAACAATTAACAATTTTTTTACAGCGATTTTTTACTGGGATTTAATGTACTGAAATAAAAAGCTGATAATACTGCATAGTGGGGCAAAATGTAAAATAAATGGTAATAAGTCTGTATCTTTGAAACCACTGAACCGATTGAGATGAAACTTTGGACATCGATAGAGGAGGAATTATTCTTTCAGGATATTGTGAATGAAGTCAGTAGCTGAAGCACGGACGGCGGTACAATAGTCGAAATTTGAACACCTCGAGGGTGGAAAACATTTTGGGGCATATAACTTTTGCATATATGAACCGATTTTAAATATTTGTTCATTTTTGAATTCTAAACAGCAAAAAAAAAAAAAATCATGCTTATTGTGATTAAATAACTCTTATATTTTAAATAATAATTAACTTCAAAACTTAAATTTTTCATTTTTAGCCTTGATTTTCTTAAAATAAAACAAATGCAAAATTTTATTTACAGGGACATTTAAAAAATTTGAGCCTAAATATTTTATAAATGGCTATAGATATAAAAATAATTTTTGCTCACCTTATAAAACATTTATTGAAGAATTTATAAATATAAAGGTCAAAAAAATATGTACTATTTTAATATATATTTATAAAGGTCAAAATTTTTATTATTGAAAATATTGTCTCGTGTGACTAAATTTACCGGTAGGCTGTCATAATTTTTTGCAAAACCTTTAAGAACATATGGAGCTATTTAATTTAATTTCCAGAAGTACCGAAATCAACAATAATTTTTTTTACAAAATAAAAAATTTTAACGTTTCATAAAAAATTTACCATTTTTGATGGATGTAGGATAGATTACCCATGAATACAAAATTTTTGATTTTACTTGCTCCACCGGCAGTTTCTGGTAGATGGGGCTAAAAAAATAATATATGTGCAAAAATTGGGTCGATCGGTCGTAAACCGGCCAGTCGACTTTGACCTTTGTCCTAAAACAAGGCTTAAAAGTAACTAATATCTTTATTGCGCTATAACTCTTTAATTCAACATTTTCCGATAAAATACTATATAAGCTTTTTTATTCAGAATAAAATGCAGAAATTTTTGACATATAATTTTTTAGACTACTATGACCTGTTGTGATGTTATTAGCAATCAAAGTAAAAATTTTTACATGAACTTTTTTTAAAAAAGCCCTGGTTTTAATATGGGCTTAGCCTGCTGGAAACGGTTTTTACTATTTTGTAGAGCAGGATTTGAAGTTTTTATAAATCGATACGTTATGTCACATTTGCTTAATATATTAGGGTAGATGGACCAAAATCTGAATTTGGGGTATCAATTGTTTACTTATTACACAAATATTGGTGCTAAATGTAGGGTGTAGCATGAAATTTTGAATCATTACAGATAGTATTTTTAAATTGCTATCGAATTAAATAGTCACTCGAAATTTAGGTGTTGCCGATTGACCAAAAATTATAAAAGTTGATATGTTAATATTTTGACACATAAACCACTTTTTTATTCCTCCTGCCTTAAAAATCGGCGAAATATATTAAACAAATATAACTTTTTTATTAACAGCTCGCAAATAGGTAAATAATTATGTGTAATATTAATAACAATTTTCATTATTATTCGTAAAAATTTAAAATTAAAACAGCAAGTGTTGATGATGAATTTCTAAATGTAGAATGGAAGTAATTAGTTTATAAAACTTTGTATTCAAGTAAATATTTAAATACCATGTATGTACTTCTTGATAAATACATTAAAACTGAGATTAAAAATTACAATTTAAGTGTTCAATACAATGCATTACGGAAATAAAATGGTTTACTTTTAATTAACCTTTATTATGTCATGTACCCTCAATACAGATAAATAATAAAATAAATTGCATAATTGTTCCTTTTTGAAAGGAAACTAAACAACAACAGACAAAAAATATTTCTGATGGAATCGAAACAAAACTAAATTCCGTTATTCTATGAATTTAACTCACATATGTTAATTTACTAGTTCTTTTGAAAATATCTTTTTATTTATTTCCAAGTTGTTGTTGTATATTTTTAATATATATCACCGATTTTTAAGGTAAAGGAGATAAAAAAGTTGTTTATATGTAAAAATATTAACATGTAAACTTTTATAATTTTTGGTTAATCGGCAACACCTAAATTTCGAGTGACTGTTTAATTTGATAGCAATTTAAAAATACTATCTGTAATGATTCAAAATTTCATGCTACACCCTACATTTAGTACCAATATTTGTATAATAAGTAAAAAATTGATACCCCAAATTCAGATTTTGGTCCATCTACTCTAATATATTAAGCAAATGTGACAAAACGTATCGATTTATTAAAACTACAAATCCTGCTCTATAAAATAGTAAAAACCGTTTCTAGCAGGCAAGGCCCATATTTAAACCAGGGCTTTTTAAAAAAAATTCATGTAAAATTTTTTAATTTGATTGCTTATAACATCACAACAAGTCATAGTAGGCTAAAAAATTATATGTCAAAAATTTCTGCATTTTATTCTGAATAAAAAAGCTTATATAGTATTTTATCGGAAAATGTTGAATTAAAGAGTTATAGCGCAATAAAGATATTAGTTACTTTTAAGTCTTGTTTTAGGACAAAGGTCAAAGTCGACTGGCCGGTTTACGACCGATCGACCCAATTTTTGCACACATATTATTTTTTTAGCCCCATCTACCAGAAACTGCCGGTGGAGCAAGCAAAATTAAAACTTTTGTAAAATCCATACATTTTATGGGTAATCTAATGTAGGATGAACGTTCGGAACTTTTAAAAATTAAACTTGCACGTTTTGTTGTCCAGTCTGCGACTTGTTTTCAAATTTTGATTTTGAATTATTTTTTCTTATTATCGAATTGAGGTAACTGAAAAATTTTTTAATAGAATAATTAAGAGAAAATTTCAATATATTTTTAAAAAAGTTTTAGATTTTTTTTTTTTTTTGAGTTATAGGGAAAAATTGCAAAAAGTCAAGGCCAAAAATAAGAAATTTAAGTTTTGAAGTCATATATCATTTAAACGATAAGAGATAGTTTAGCACAGTAAGCATATTTTTTCATTGCCTTGCTTAGGTTCTTATTTTCAAAACCTCCGATATGTTTTCCATCCTCAAGGTGGTCCACTTAGGCCCACTGTAGTGCCGTCAAAAATATTCTGAAAGCATAATTCCTCCTCTACCGATGTTACATCTAAATTGGTTCAGGGGTTTCAGAGATCCAGACTTATTACAATTAAAATAGTAATACAAAATTAAACAAAGTCAACTACAAAAATGCATTTTTTTTATCAACATTTTTGGATTCACATGTTTAAAATAAAGCTATAGTATCCAAAGCATCAAGGGTATTGAAGAAACATTTATTTTTTGAAGGTTTTTTTTTATAATCGTCACATATTAACATTTTTTGTGAAGGACATACAAACTCAATGTAAGATTATTGTTAGAGAAAAAGGTGTGTCTACAAGAGTAACACCTACTTATACTTTTCCCTAACAAATTTAGCTTGAACAAATATAACTGAAAAAAAAAAAACAGCATTCAAAAACAGAGTTTATCATAAATTGTGTACTTATGTGCCAAGTATATTTTCTACCATTAAAAGCCATAAAAATAAAAAAATAAAAAAAAAAAAAATAAGTCTGAAACACAAAATTACTTTTACATTGTTCTTATATTCATTGTAAACGTTTACAGGTTATACCTTAAAATACATAAATTGAAGGACATTTTTGTTAGACTCATTTTACTTGCAATTTTCCTGTTTTTTGTTTATTTGCCCTTTAAAACAAAATTGTGTTTGTTGTGAACACTTGCTGCTATTTTTTTTGTTTTTGGTTTGCTCTTACCCAGAAATTGCTATAAATAACATGGCTTCGCGAGAAAGAAATGTGAAAGGGTAAAATAATATTTTTTCTTCGCTTTTTTCAACACCTGTTAACTGTAAAGGACCAACAATTAATGGTCATTATAAAACAAGTTCACGTGAGAACACGAAGTTTTAAGAAAACAATTGAGTAACTAAGGAAAGTAAGGTAAAAGAGAGTATAAAATGAATGAAAATGTGTCGAAGTGAAAACAAAAGAAATTTATGTTTTTGTTTTTTAATTGTATGAAGTCTAGCTACTGTAAATTTCCTTCTTAGGATGTAAAAATTCCCAAACATTTTTGAATAAAATATATTGGTTAACTTTTGTCCTTTTGCTTATTAGTGCCGTTACTGTCATCATTTATTATTCCAAATATTAGTGATTAACCACCAAAAAGTTTTGAAAATAAAACACGAAAATCCTTAAAAAAAAAACACAGAATTATTTAATCACTTTTTGATTGCAAAATTATCTTTCATCAAACCCAAAACTTTTAATCAAAATTTAAATTTATTTGTTTATTTCTTTTCACTAGAATTCAAAATAAAAGTAATTACAATAAAAAGGATGATTTTCATAATAAAGTTCTTAAAAACAAACATCTTTTAATTAAATACGGTTTTATAAAGATCAACAAAAAAAAGAAAGCTAACAAAAATCCCTTAAAAAACAAACCTTTCATTATGACCGAAAATAAGGATAAAATTGTTGACAAGGATAATGATAAGGTTAAGAAAACGGAATATGAAATGGTAAGAGAAAAGGACAAGGATATTGAAACGCATGATAAAGATTTTCATCATCTAGAGAAAACAGCAAAAGAACAGTCAGTAAAAAATGAACAAACACATACCCAGCATGACAGGTGAGTTTAACAAAAAATAAATATAGAAAAAAGTATTTTCTCTATAAACCTATGTAAATACTTGCATTACTATAAATTAAAATAATCGTATATCTATTTTTATACCAGTAAATAATTATATTTGTGTGTGTAAATTGTATGTAAATCTTTCCTCCCACATAAAATCTTAAACGTATTTTGGGTAGATTTAAGATTTATTTAGTTGTACATTTTATTATGGCAAAAATACTTCTCTGTGTAAATAAAATCAAATGTAATCAAAATGTAATAGAAAATATATAACTGAATTTATTTATAATTTGTGAGGAAAATCCTTATAGAATACATGTTGATATTAAATAAATAAAATACAATCTCTAAGGGATTTACATGTGTGTTATTGGCTAAAAGACGTCATGGACACAATTTATTTTCAATAATATTTAAATACATTTTATTTCCTTATGAGTGTTTATTTTTAGAAAATAACTAAAGTCTTTATTATTGTTGAATATATTGATTGTAAAACTATATTCTTCATAGTTTAAGCTACTATTAGTTGATTAAATAAATATTTGTTTAATTTTTATCGACATTTAAAGAGTATATTTCCGCTCAGTTTATAAAAATTGTTTTAGGTCAGTAAATCCTGACCAAACAAACAAGTTTATTATGACAGACAAAATTAAAAAAAAAAATCCTTTAAAACTTTCTAGAGACACAATACTTTTAAAGAACAAATCACGTGCTTGATTTTTTTCGTGGTTAAATAACACTTATACTTGAAATACATACATAACATAGAAAAAATCACCAATCACCAAAATAATTGATTCAATTAATTTTTTTTTAAATTTGCACCTCTCACCAAAATGATTTTATCAATTACTAGTTAATAACTAAAAAATTAATAACGCAAAAATTTTTCAAAATAAAAAATTTATAAAATCAATCAAGTACAAATAATCTAAAAATCTTTAAAAAATATATGAACTACATTTTGATACTTTTCCTTCCCCTAATCAAAGTTAAAGACTGGAATCTGTTAGAATCTGATGGGATAATAGTGACTAAAGTATTAATTTAGTAAACTTTTTAAAACCAAAAAGAAACAAGCGAGAATGTTATATTTGGCTTGGCCGAATCTATATACCCAAAATCAGCTTTTTAAAAGTTTACGTTATTTGGGAGGTAGGCGGTAAAGTGGGTGGACCACGCCCGTTTTTTGTTTCCGATTTTACATTGGTCCTTGAACTATTTGTACACAATTCCGTTGACGTTCCACCTTATATGGGAGGTGGGCGGTAAAAGGGGCGGACCATGCCCATTTTTGGTTTCCAAGTTTACATCGAACCTCTATTTGTACAAAATTTCATTTTTCCCCAAAAATTAATTGAAATATCAATTAATATAATTAAAATTTTTTTAATTTTCCACAAAATACTTGCCCCGATAAAAGCGGAAACATGGAATTTAAATTATTTATTATAAAAATAAAATGTTTCATTACACGCTGTTACAGTGAAAAATCACTCGAGAAATGACATAAAGCGTTTATAAGCTCCTATTACACACAAATAAAAATATTGCTATATGAAAAATGTTCCGCATAAGCATTGCCACTACCTTTTACGTTCATAGAATTTTCGATGATAATAGTTGTATTTTTTCCATCTGGCACGACAAATAAGGAAATATATTTATTTGTGCAATTTTCGTATTAACAGTATGTTATTTATTTGCAAGTTATTTTTATTTGCAATAATTGTGCATGAAAATGTAATAATAGTTTTAATTATATGCCTTCTATATATAAGAAAACTAATTTTTAACCCTCCTTCATACAGATGCTTCAATTGTCACATTCGTAACAAATATGGTCTGGCCAGACCAGTGCTGTAATTTTATATATTTTAAAGGAAATTTTGGTAATTTTTCTATATAATTACATTTGTATAACTATATTCTAGCATCACTACTGCATTGCTTTGCAAGATATAACATTTTCCCATCGATAAACTTCATGTTCTTCTCCTTGTTTTGAGTCTACAAATGCATACAATTTTCCTTCTCAAACATTTGAGGTTTTATCGGTATTATTGTCATAATACAAAATGTGAATGAATAGGTGGAAAGTCATTAAATAATATGTGCAAAGTGATGAGAACTCAGTTTAAAAGGTTTTAATAAAATAATATACAATATAAAAAGAACGGATAACATCGTCCAACTACATAATTTTCTATACAAAATATAACTGGCCCAGCCAGAGCATATTTGGTACGAATGTTATATGTACACCAATTTATCCTTATAACTATCCTTGTGTTAGCTTCATCGTTCTGGTTTTTTCACTGATTGTTAGAAAACAAAATTGTAGGAGGGTACCTGAAATTTCAAGTCTCTAGCTTAATTAGAAATACATAAAAACAACTTTTAAATGTGCAATTGGTCTGGCCAGACCAGTTTGTAAGACGAAGGGTTAAACAACAACTTTTGTGCGGTGAAAGTTAATTTGCTTAGACTTTACCAATTGTTTAATAATTCATCAAACAAAACCACAATATTTCATTAGAGCGGGTCGAAAAAAAAGTTGTACCAGTCTTTTTTCTTTTTTTTTTTCTTTTTTTGTATGGAGACCGACCCGCTCTAGTATTTCATATATGTTCACAGACTTAGCTACTACAGATATTATTAAAGCCATACTTAACATTGACTTCTCTGTATTATAATTAGTGATCCTTTTTTTATTGGCTGCCACAGGTGATCATATATCCCCTACATATCAATATGGGTAGATGATTAAGGTTTTTCATTTAGGGAGTTTCCAAAGTCTTTACCTTGGTTCCATGAGAAAACCAATGAATAATAAATTGTTGTGTTTAATGAAATTTTACTTTGAAGGATTTAGTTAACATCCTTACTTTGTAAAACTCTTCATCTAATTTAAAGAATTTTACATATAAATTTGGTTGGTTTTTTTCATATTAAAGATATCAAATAATACACTAAGTTACACTAACTTATTATAGCCTGTCGTTATAAAACTTTAAAACAAAATTTACTGAAAAGTCACCTTACCCCTGACGTGAAAATAATGCAGACTTCTTCCTTACGCTTAGAAGAGGAACTTGCTTTACTCGATATAAATGCTTCTATTACCTTGAAACCCCTTGTAAAATGTTGACAATTTAGTTCACAAACCATGAGTAGAAAATAAATAGAATAGTAGTTTTTTTCTGTACTAATATACCAAATGACCAAAATGCCAAACTTTTTTCATAAGAATTTTATTAAAATTGTTAAATATCCAAAGAAATCATTGACTTGTTTTATTAACAACATAATTTCCTAAATACTCTAGTTAATTTCTTTAAGTGACTAGGTGAGCGGACAGTGACAGCTATGTAATAACTTAAAGTTATCGCCAACTGGAATACTTAGCAAAAACAGCATGTAAATGTTTGTATACGCTGTGCGCTGATAAATATACTACATTTACAAGTATATACTTGGTTTACACAACAGCTAAGTAACTAAGAAGGAAGTGATTGCAAAGTGGACTAGTAAAGATAGTTAGAATAAACTATTCTGGTAAAATTATGGTAAAATTATATTATATGATAAAATTGCTATAACAAGTTGACATTTTTCTTTGTTAGCAAAAAGTTGTTCATTTTTTATAAGGCGAACTAGGTTTTCGTATTTACTTTATATTTACATTATAACTTATAAACGTAGATAAATATTTACCCTTGTTTTGTGGAGTATAAATAAATATTTAATACTAGTACTATTAAGCATTAGCCTTCTAATGAATTAATCAATTTGTTTTTTTTTTTTATGGACCACAAAATTTGCATTATACATATATTTATATGTAAGATGTAAGGCTACTTATATGTTTAAGAGGGTGAAATTATGTATCAATTTTATATTAAAAGGAAACAACTATAAAAAATCAATATTGTAGCCATTTAAGTACTTATATATTTTTTTTATATAAATTATCAGTAAATTTAAATTTCAAATGAATTTTTTTTATATAATATTAGCGCTTTTAAAAGGTTATATACATAAATATAACCTTTTAAATTTATGTCATAATTTAAGCTAGTTATTTTGTAATAGAATTATGAGAAAAGTTTAATTTAATTAGAAATAATCAAGAAATTTCTAAAATTAAATTTAATTAATATTAATCATACGCAGAGTATGACAAAATTAAAAATAGTATGTATATACAAAATCTATTTTTCTTTTACATATTTAATATTCCAAATTACTTTTAAATCCTCAATTACAATTTCTCTATTATTCTTAATTCCAAATAAAAGCATTTCGTAAGAAATACCATTTAATTTTCTTATAATTTCATAGAAAATTATTTAATATTCTAAGAAGATAATTGAACAAATATAGATATTAAAACAACCACATTATTGGCCATTAAAACATTTTAAACTTACTGAACAATTGCGTCGCAAAAATAAATAATATATATAACAAATGTTAGCAAAAAATCAAATTATATTTGACGTTCTAAAAATATATGAATACACATATATTTTATATGCAATACAAAGTCTGGTAGTGGTTACCATATTATTATTATTATTATTATTTTTTTTTTTTTTGCCTTAAAACAAAGACAACAAATATTCAATTCTTTTTTAAAATTAGAGGAAGTTAAACAATAATATTAAGTCAACAATTTGTTATTTTGTTTTAATAGATCTATAAGTAAAAATAATTTTTGTAATAGAAAAAAAAAAAAAAAAAATTGAAAATAATAGAACCTTAGGTATGAATAAAATATATGATTTCTTAACAAATTCTTCAAAGGATTTATGTGTAAAAAATTGTGTTTAAACAATAAATATTTTATATCAACAAATAATCATTAAAAATTTAATGTAAAAAAATTCTGATTTTTTAATTCTTCACATTTTTTAATTATATTTTACTTATACGCCTTAAAGTAGGCACTTAGAGATATGATGTGTAAGGAATATTCATTTAAATAATAATACGCATGTAAAACAATATTATTATGTTACTGATATATCTTTGATATCTTCTTAAAATAAATTGTTAAATTTCATACATATATTAATTTTAAAAATTAAGAACTTACTTTAAATTGGGTTTATAGTTTTCTTAACTTTAACACATACACAATCATAATCTTATTTATATATTTACTCCATGCTTTCTTTTATTAGCTAGCGGCTATTTTGTTGTTCCTCAAACTTTCAAGAACAACATTTTAACTAAATTATAAACTACAAAAAACACGTTTTTCTCTTTGGAAAAATATTTAAAGCATACTTTGGGGAGTGTTAATTAAACATATTTGTATTGCATATTTTAAACATATTTTGCAAAGTATAAAATGGAGAGTTAAAAATGTAATGAGAATGAAGAAAATAAAAAATGGGTTATAAAAAAATCAAAAAATAGTATCAAACGATTAGAAGTTACTGATTGTTTTAAAATAACTTTAATTTGCCCCATTGTATTTTTTATCGAATTAATATAAAGGTAATACTAAAACAAATATAAAAAAATGATACATTTTCACTACGTACCTGAAAGAAATATAAATTAAACCTTAACATCATATACTCATAAAAGCAAAGATATAAAATAAACTCATAAATAATGTATAAGAGACACAAAAGAAAACCTAGTGTTAAACATATGAAAATTTATGATTCATACAAAGTACTTAGGAGTTTAGTTAGCATCATATTTTTGAATATAAAAGTGTATTATTTAAATTCTGTTATTCCCCACTACACACACAATAGTATTCTTAAAATCGCTTTAGTATAATATAAATTCAAGGATAAAGCCACTAAATATCAGGGTAGGAAGAACGCTCAATTTTTCGATTCGTTCGGAACATAGTTTTGATCAGCGAATTTAATGCTAATTTTTAAAACGAAATTTATTTTTTTGTTTGCAATTTTAATTTTTAAAATTGTTCGAAGATCAAAAATTTTATATATGAAAATAAAAATATTATTCAGAAATTAACCCGAAACGAATTAATTGAATCGAAGTCGTGTACAAATTAAAAAAAAGTAAAGAAATAAAATTTAATCCAAAAAGTGAATTTTATTTTCAATTTTACTAATAATATTTATAAAAGCGAAGAAGAACTTAAAAGTCCAAATTTTTCTGTACCTTGGTAAATATGAATGCCAGAATTAACACGTTGTTACAAGTGCTATTAAAATGTATGATTTATGAAAACTATGAAATGTATAAGAAAAACAGTTTATTTTATTTAAATATATAGTGAAATGAGGACTTAAAAAATAAGAGATATTACAACTAAATAAATAAAGCTTTATAGCTCATAATTTATGATAGCGGAGACAGCGACTATGAAATTAAAAGAAGTAGCGGGAACAAATTTAAAAATTTATTATGTAGAAATATTAATAAATTTTTATGGTATATATGGAAAAAATTATAATTTATAACTAATTAACATTGCAAAATTATAAAATTACACATTATCGTAGAGCAATTAAAAACAAATTAAATTTAAATTTCTAAAAATAATAACTTTTTTAATTAAAATACTGGTTAAACAAAATTTTATGTATATTAACAAATTTCCATAAAGATACAAACAAAATACAGAATAGTTAATTAAAATACTTGCAAATCCTGTAAAAACAGCATACTATAAAATATTTCCTTTTATGGATTTTGTAGCAATTATAGTTTTTTTTTTTTTTGCGAAACATATTTTGCATATTCAAAAATAAATAAAAACAGTTTTCATTTAGATGCAAGTACTTGTTGCACAGTGTGCAATTTTTGCATTCTGAGTGCTCAAAAATCTATAGTAATTAAGAAAGCTATAATGATGAAATTTGGCAAAAACCATTTTTTAAACACTAGGCTTCTTTAGGCTAATTTCGGGAGTGATCAAACAGCTGCCACGCCTACTTTTCATATAACTCAATGCAATTTTATGAAGAATATGCACGTATGCATAATCTCAAATAATAAAAATGATTCATATGATATATACGACTTTTTAACAGAAACCATATTGCGTTTGTTACATTTGACCCATTATTTTTGGTGGTTATCGTATGCTCCAAATTAATAAATCTGATGATATTAATAATCTATGAATAAAATATGTATTGGAATCTCCTCTAGATGTTTTTCTTGCAAAATGTTCGCAAAAGTTTTTACAATTCTTGCATCCTGTTCTTCTTCGGATAATTAACTAATTGGGACAATACATTACATGATAATATTTTTTTCCATGGAATTAAATTGCATGTAGTGTAGCGGACATATGAACCTTAATGACGAAAATATAAAATTCAAAATCGTCAATATTTCATTAATATATTAAGATTTATAGTTTAAAAAAGTTTATCGTAAATTATATATTTCTAAAAATAAACTCAAAAATATGAAAACTTTGTGGGACCTTTTAGTTTTTGTCCAATAAAAATTGATATAAAAACAAAAAAATACCAACAAAAAGTTGAAGACAAAAAAATCCCCAAGATGTCTTTTTTATAACTGTTTTCAAATTATTGTTATTTTCTACTATAGATAACACATCAATCTTTAAACAAAAAAAAAAAAAAAAAAAAACAAGATTCATAAAATTTTTGCTTAAAATAAAAAAGTTACAACTATTCAGATTTAAACTTCTTACCAAAAAGATATTTTGTATTAAATTTATGTTCAGCAACAGTCCTGTTCAAGGTTCCGTTACTTACTACATTATTTTAATATTTTCTTAATTTTTCAGCTACTTTTTAAACGCGAAAAAAAAAAAAAAAATTTAGTGGTTTTGATCAGCTAAATTGTCAAAATCACACACTGTGCGTTGTTGTGAAATATCAAGTGTATATTTATTTTAAAAATTTTAATATTTGCAGTTATGAAAAACAACAGTTAAATAAATGGAAAATACTAATTTAGGAACATTTTAATAGAGAAGAGAAAATACATACATTCGGATATTAATTTTACAAATTATTATTAAAAGTAATTCTTTTTCAATTCTTTAAAAGCGAAACAAAAGCTATATTGAGCTTGTTAAATAAAGCATAACAATAGAAAAATAATAGTAAATATTTAAAATTAAATAATAAAATCCAAATAATAAATAATATATAAAGTATAAAATATAAAGTATAAAGTGTAGAGTATAAAGTCGATAGTCTCGCCTATTGTCTCGATCATAGTATAGTCAATAGTCTTGACCATAGTCTAGTCTAGAGTTCCGACTATAGTTTAGTCTATAGTCTCTACTATAATATAGTTTATAGCAGAGATGCGCAATTTTCAAATTTCCTGACTCGCGAGGTTAGACTGCGAATGCTGCTTACGCAACGTCGCTTCACACGTACAATATAAACTACTTCATTCGACTGCTTTCTCATTAATTTCAATACAAATCAAGTCAAGTTTTTTGCTGCTTCGCACACACAAGCGCAAATGTATAGTAGTGTGTGTGTGCATTACTGGTTTAAAGTGAAAACTATAGTTTAAAGTCTCGGCTGCAATCTAGTCTACAGTCGCGACTATAGTTTAATCAGTAGTTTATTCTTTATTCTTTAGTTTTTTTTTTTTTTTTTTTTTTTTTTTTTGTTAGTTCTTGATAGTTTTTTTTCTGAGAATCTATTCAACTGTTTTTTGAGACCTTTATTTTACTGTAGCAATGTGTACTATAATATTTAAAATAATTATAATTAATGTCTAGTTAAGAATGGATAATGTTAGTATCTAGTGTGTGGACTATATATTATATAAGTGACTTTTTGTTGGAAATTTGGCTTCATTTGGCAAGTAACCTAACTTTGAAGTAGTTTAAACTTTAATTAAAACTACAAAAAAGTCAAATAGAGTTTCAAGGATATGTAAAACTAAATGTGGTTGCTAAACTTTATCCTTGGTTTTACATGCACTGAGAACAAAGAAATTAGTTTTTTCTATTAAAGGAGGGTTCTGCTTCCTCCTACTTAATGCAGCTTAATTAACTGAAAATCCCTTTTAAGAGCTTAACAACAGCGACAAAAAGCAAATTTAATTTTGTGTTATTTTCAATGTGTTATTTTCAATTGTGTTATGGTGAATTGGCTTACTTCACAGTAAGATTCACGTGTTTGCGCTAGTACTTAATTATGTTCATAAGTATTTTCTAGGGATTATACAATAACTAAACAACTAAGTAACGGTAAATATATAGAGGATTGAGAAATACTATTAAAGTTTTATATGATTTATATTGATTGATACACTTTTTATAGGGCAGCATACACATTACATGCATATGTAATAATGTATATTTGTTACATTGTTTTGTTTTTATAAATATTCAATATTTAATTATTAAATAGTAGCTTTATAATACATTTACTATTAAAATATAAATAAATTCATAACCAAATTTTGATACCGTTAAAATTAATTACATTTAAAAATATATTTTCATATTAAATAACTAATAATGTTTGCTTTGCATCTTATCAACTGAATATCTTCAGTCTTCTAGTAGTGTGCCTAATAAAATTCCTTCCATTCCAACCAGCTAGTAATATTATAATTTCGAGGTCAGACCTTCAAAAGGTAGGAGTATACATGTATTATATATAAAAGTATGTGTGAGTTATTGTTTAAATGAGGATGACTTTGTTGACATATTTTATATTACATGTAGAGTCTGACATTTTTATTTAAATACTTTTATTTAATTACCGTAAACGATATCTGTAAACTTTCTTTTGTACTAAAGACTTAGATATGTTAGCTTTGAGTTCTTTTAATAATCACTACCTCTCCGTTATGTTAATTTTTTTATGAATTTCTAAAGAAACCAATAAGGGAGAAACTTAACTTAAGAGGTAAAGTCGCCATATGATGGTGACAGAATTGTTTGCCTATATAATATTTTTCATTGAATTTTATGTTAAATAAACTCAATTAATAATGCAGTTAATTGTGATAATCACTTAATAATTGTTTGTTTAAATTCAGCCAACACTAAAGAATGTATATGTGAACTATATACAGTTAGTAAGTACCTAGTGGTTATTCTGAAGTATAATATGGATCAGTCTACTAGCAGTCTGGTGAATGCTCCCCAGGAAGATTCATATGCACCAAAATCAATTTTTTTACACCTTTAGAACACTTTACTATCATGTTTACAACGTTATTATTTTTTTACATTATTATTATTATTTTTTTTATCCGCCCAACAGTTTCGTTGTTATTCAGAAATAAGTATCGGATTTTTTTTTTTTTTTTTTGCAAAATGGAAATGGAAAATGGAATTTTTTCCTGAACATTTCTTTAAAAAATTAAACTGGCAAAAATGTACAGCTTTTAAAGCTTTATTGTAGAGCTGGTAATGCTATTGATCAAATAGGCCATTTATCATCAAAATTTATATCTAAACATGAATCTGCTTTCACTTCTATCACGTAATGATTTCTTTTCATGGGCATTTATCAAGAGAGACAGAGTCCAATTAAAAAAAGTGATTTAGAGGTTTAACACTTTATAATAACATGTATACAAATTGACCAGTAAATAAAATATATTCCCAGTTATCCAAACAATTAGACAATTTTCACAAAAATTCCTAATTAATATTAATCATACGCTCAGTATGATAAACTTATTTTCATACAAAATCTCACATGTTCATTTTTTTTCTAAAATTATGTTTAATATTTACCTATATTATTTGAAAAAAAAAAAAAAAAAATCAGATCACATGTAGAAGATATTAAATTTAGGGTTTTTTTATATTTTATTATACAAAAGTTTTCAGTTTAAATTTACTATATAAAATTAATAGTAACGTCTAAGTAACATATAGTCTTATGATTAATAATGTCCACTAACTAATTTATTTGGAAAATTCAAAAACAATTCATTATAGAAATTTATCACTCAGCAAAAAACGATCTAAAAAAAGCTGAAAAAATCATTAGGAGTACTTAGTTCTGAAAAAGAGCTGAAATTGTAAGCCTTTTTTCCATTTTTTTTTTTTTTATATTTTTTTATTATTTATTAATAACATCCAAAAGGCACAAAATATGCATTCAATTCTACTATTGAAGTGGTGGAAATGTTCTTTTTTCGGAAGCATTTGGTCGTATTTATCTAAGAATATGACATAATTGACTAAATAACAATAATTTACTCAACAATAATCGACCAAAATGTTTTTATCTTTAAATTATTCGAATAATTATAAGTTGAAAAGTTTTTATTATAAATTTATTATGTATAATTATAGCATTTAATGTCAAAATAAATTAAATATTTTTCTAATTATACAAACAATTAGGAGAATTTCATAAAAATAAATAATTAATATTAATCATACGCTTAGTAGAACCTAATTGACAGAATCTAAAATATATATTTTCCAGCTGCTTTTATACTGATTTTTTATTTAAGAGGGATTTTCTTGATACATATTTTATTATTTGTCGAATAAGCATCAATTAATGTGTATTAATTTCAAAGAATTTCATTTCCAAACAATAATAATAAATTTAAGTCAATTATTGAAGAAATTATGCAAATAATTATTTATTAAAAAATTTTTAGTTTTAATTTATTGAATAAATTAAATAAGAAACTTCTTTTAATCATTTACTGTCATGACAAATAAAATATGTTTATAAATATTCTAACAATTAGGAGAAAAAAAAGTATCCAAATAATATTAATCATACGCCTAATATGAGAATTTAAAATAAAAGCATTTAAAAAAAAGTTCTATTTATTTTTTCATATAATTTTACAACAAAATCTTTTAATATTCCAAGCACGTTTTTTGTACAAAAAAATGTATTCTATTGGCTTGTAAGACATAACAATATAAACATTTTTGGTCAATTGCATTGCAAATAAAAATAAGACATGAAGAAATTGTAAAAAAAAAAAAAAATAATAATTTATGTATGATGTTATAAAAATATAAGTATATAAATATAAATTTTATCCAAAGTTATAAAAAAACTTGTAATGCTGACATAGAAAAAGAATTTTAAATTTAGTTTTAAACTAAAAGATGAAAGAGATTTGTTTCGTTTAGAAAATGAAGGGAGGTTAAAGGAAAATATAAAATGTCAAGAATTTGTAATTGTTAATAATATAATGAATAATTTTTTGTTTGGGGGAGAAAGAAGATGAAAAATTAAATTTTTCAAAGAAATTCTATAAAAAAGTGTTTCAAAAATTCTTTGAAAATATTTGTGTTGAAGAAACTTGCTTAAATCATTAATATTAAGAAATAAACTCGACTTTTGCTCTATCAGTAAAAATTCATTTAAATGTTAATATACAATTTTTGATAGAATAAAACAAAACTGATTAAAAACTTTATATGAAAGGGAAAAATTTATGAAATTTTTTAAAAATGAAACACAAAAGTTAATACATTTTTGTAAGAATATCCCTTTTATTTTTATAATTGCAACAACTAAAATATTGAAGTGGCAAAATAACAATATATTTTTATGAAATTCCTTAAAATAGGCAACACATTTTTTAAAAATATTAACAAAATTGATATGCTGTAAATTTGGCTACATAATATCTCTGAAAATTTAATTTGAAATTAACAAAAGAATAAAATAGTATATCTTAACATTATAATAAATTAAAGTTTATAAAAGTTTTTTACAATAATAAGCACATATTTACGCTTTTGTTTAAATTTCTTAAATAAACTTTAAATTTAGTCAACTGTTTACTTGACTTTAAAAATTTACATAATTATATTTTTTATTTTTTATATATTTTTTACAAAACATTACTTTAGTTTTTACATTCTCCGTTAATGTTTTTGTTTCTATATAAAAATTTTTGTAATTTTTAGTTAGTTTTTATCAAAAGAAGAATTTTGATACCCATATTGACTATATTTTTATAAAATTTTAAAGCAAATTGATTGTTTGATAAACCATGAAATTGAAAGAATTTTGAAACGAACACCAAAAACTCATGTCTAAAAGCAAGTAAAAATTTACTTATTTGAATTTTCAATAAAAATAATAAACAATGTTGTAAAAAAACCTTAAAAAATAGGATATTTCATGAAATAAAAAAATATTGAAGTCACTTTTGGATAAGTTTTATATACCAATAGAAGCACCTTCCAAATACCTTTTAAAAGATACCACACCTTCTATATGCTGCTTTGGGAAAAAATACAAAAAAGTTGAAAAAACTGGAAAAAAAAAACCTTTTTTAAAAATGGTTCAGCTCACGAACGGTCAGCAGTGAACCGAAATATTTTGGGGAACATCAGAAAACATTTCAAGGTAAATTTTGACGGGGGTAACAAAATCATTTTTTTTTTTCCTTTCCATAGGGAGTTTATTAATGTTTACCAATTACAAATAAATGTATCATTTTCATTTACATATTAAACATTTGTAGATTTGTAAATTTTTTTCTCTGTAAAGAATCCTTTTAGGTCATTAATTATGTTTGCAAAAAAAAAAAAAAAAAAAAAAAACATGGCTAAAATAAACAAATTACATATGAATATTAGCAAACTCGTTTATTTTTTATACCCTTCACCACAGTAAAGGATATATATAAGTTTGTCAATCCGTTTGTAATTTCCATAATTTTTATTGGAGAGCAATAAAGTTTATATTTTCGGGATACTTGTAAGAAATGATGACGATAGGACCATGTCCATCCGTTTGTGTGTCGGTTGAAATGGCGTTAACGAAGCCCACCGATAACTACCATATATAATATATATATCGAACGATCAGAAATCCTTTCGAAAATTTTTCTATTGAAATTCAGCAGGATCGGTTAACAAATGGCGGAGATATGTTTAAAAAACCGGTTCTTAGAACCGGTTTTCCAGTACCTTTGTAAATACTAGGGACTTCGTTTTTGCAAAGAAGGGTCAGACATTTTTTTCTGAATTTTTTTGCTGAAAAAATTAAATAAATCATTTCAATAATAACTGAGGTATCGGACAAAACCAATATGGAATTGTTGTTGTTGTTTATTTTTTTAAAGCAATGATTAATAATTTTTTTTTTTTTTTTTTTTGTATTAAAATTTTCGTAGTTTGGAAAAAAATGTAGATTTATAAATGTGAAAGTATGAAAGCATGAGTTAAGACGAAAATTATATTATTTTTCTGTAAGATGAGGACGGGTATTAAGAGCTTTATTTATAATTTTGTTTTAATAATTATATTAAAACACCTTGTGACAGCCATTAGAACTCATGAAAAAATTGACATATGAATGAGACTAGAGACCATATGTAGGAAAACTGCGTACTCAATTTTTTTCCAGAACGTCAAATTTCCTCTTAACAGGACTTGTGAAATTAGAGAAATACACATTTAAAAAAAAAAAAAAATTAAAACATATATTTACCAATATTGTATCAACCCAATATGGATGTCAAATGAAAGCTAAGAATCCCTTTAGTATAAAAATATTTTTTATTTAAATGTTGCAGCGCAAAAACAAGAAACCATCCAGAAAAATATCCAGTTTTACTCTGGAATGTCAAATTTTCTCTCAAAAGAACTTGAATGTAATGAAAGATGAGCAATTTTAAAGAATATTATACAAGACTTATTAAGATTATATCAGCCTAATATGGATGTTAAATGAAAGATACGAATCTCTGCAACAGATTAATATCTTTTATTTAAATATTATAGTAAAAAAAGTAAAGAAAATATATTTTTGAAAATTTAACCCTTTAATATTATATTTATTACTTATTTATACACTTTATATAAAGGATATTTTCTTAACATTTTGTTGTTAAACACTTGGTAGATTCCAAGGATTCTTGGCTTTCATTTTACATCCAAATTTGGTTGGTATAATTTTGGAAAATATTTTATAATTTTGGAAAATATTTTATAATTTTATTAAAGTCGTGTATTTTTTGAAACTTATAAGTTCTTTTGAGGGGAAAATTTGATATTCTGGAGAAAAACTGTCTACGTAGTTTTTTTTTTTTTTTTTGTACTGGCTCTAGTTTGATGCATATATAGATTTTTTCATGTGGGAGAAAATTTTTAGGGAAATTCTTACACGGTTTAAGCACTAAAAAAATACTTTTTTAAATTTATACTTTTTTGCTGTCTGTCTGTCTGTCTGTCTTGCTCTCCTTACTTTAAAAACTAACTTTAAAGCTAATATATAGTTCACCATTTTTAAGATAACATATTGAAATTTCGTAAATGATCTTTACTTGGGTCAATAATATAGTAATTCAGTTATTTCACGGAACATAAAAATTTTCCCAGAAGTCAAAGGCTTATAAAAGATTTAAATATACTTAGCTGCATTTACATAAAATTCTTAAAAACAAAGTTTTGTTTAAGCAAAAATCATACTGCTATCATACTGGATCGTGAAGATCGCTCCATTAATGAAGAGAGATTTCCATATAAGATACCCTCCCGAAAATCACTTTTGTGGGCATAATTCCTATACAAATGTCCCATAAAAACAAAATTTAGTACAAATAAAATTTTAGTTTTAGATATAAGTGTTGTACTCAAATTTCAAAAATATCGGTACATAATTGACCATAACTTCTATTTAATTATTAACGCTAACGGTATTTGGCTTGGTCGAGTCTATTATACCCATCATAGATAACTTTTTAAGGCACCATAAAGTAAAGTGGGCAAGATTAAATCGATACTTGAACTATTTCTATAAAATATCTATGTAAAAGTGTGAATTGTACTTACGTTGTACTAGTTTCTCTAGTGTTTGACTCATAACTTTTTTTCCATTTTCAATCTCAAATAAACTTTGTATAAAATAAATATTTTAGACAAATATTGTCCCTATGTTATTCGTCCCGAGAATTATACTGTTTTTAACAGACAGACGGACGGACATAATTAAAATCTTACGAGCACCCAAGTACTTAATAAAAATCGGTTCATATTTGTGAAAATTGCAATATGTTGATCACACTCAAGATAAAAAACTTTGACCCTATGTACCGCCGCCTGTGCTCAGCTACACACTCGAACCATCTAGTATTTTAGAATATCCAGTTTTAATACGATTTATTTTGCTATTGCCTTAATTGTATAAAGTTAATATGATACCGATCTTTTAACTTTCTGTGTGTGCATCAAAACAATTTCCGGTTTAGTTCTTATATTGGAACCTATGGCCAATTCAAAGCTGATAATGACTCTATAATTTATATAAAAATTGTTAAAATTAATCTTAATATGTGGGACTTATGCACGTCACAGTAACTTAAGGCAGAGATCTTTTTTTAAGGGATTTATTGTCAACTTTGGACCGATATCGACATAAAAACCGTATTAATGTTAAACCATTTTTCCATGAGGAAGCTTCTATGAGATCTAAGTGAAATAATAATCTGATCAAAGCTGAATTCAATATTATTCGTCTTTGAACTAATAGACGATATAAAGTATAATTGCAAGGTTTATGTGGACATATTGTCCCTCAGATAGACGGATGGACAACAGTAAGTCGACTACGAAGTGATTCTGAGTCTAGCATTATATTTTAAGGTAAGGATCTGATGACTGTTTCTGTGCTCTAAAAATATTAGCTCAAAGCGCTGCTTTATAGTATTTCTATTATTAAGTGTATAGTATTTTTAAACATTGCTTTTAACCGTAAAATAATACCTAAAATACTTCAGGGATATAAATTTGTATTATTTATATTTTATTATTAAAACCAGTAAGTGTTATATACAATAATATATCAACTACATAAATAAGATAATATAACTAAATACTTATATAAATACTTATTCATTACAGCATGTCTAAGAAAATTTATAATTATCTTTGTAATAGGTATCTTATAATGGAAAAACTTTGAAATAAAACTACAAAATTTCCACTATAACAAATAAGTAATATATTAATATGCTTACATATCTGTGTATGTGTGTATTTGTATACATTGTTAAATAATATACATATAAATTAAATATTTATATGAATAATTGTCAAACTACCCACTCACAATGAAACTCTAATTAAAATTGATATGTGAGTAAAAGCATGGTCAAAAGAAATTATTACTACTATTTTCTAAAAGAAAAATCAAATTAATTTCAAATCTCTCTATTTACAACTTCGAATTTCATACGATAACTGTACTACTAACAACTATAAACGACACATGCAAAAGATTATCACAATTTTTGTGGTAATGTTAAATATACCCCGACATCATCATCATCACCACCATAATGAAAACCAGCAGCAGCAACACCATTCGGCAGGTCATAGTAGTGCCAATCTCAACAACATTCGCCACTAACACCACATGCCACTACTAACGTTATTTCAAATGCCGTTTGTCAAATGTCGTTTGCACCAGTAATAATGACAACAGTTACAATAGCAGCAGCGGTGATGGTACTTGTGCTGCCAGCAATATTAATAGCAGTAATAGTCATTGAAATGTAAGTCACCTGGCTGTAGCTGCAAGCAATTTGAGTGAAGAAGAGTATTAGCAACAGTATTTATCGACTTCTAGTCAGCCACGCTCTTCGTGTGTCAGTATACAAAGTGAAATATTATTGCTGGATTTGATAAATGGAGAAATCAATGAGTTTGTTGAAAGGTATTGTTGATGACGTTAAGTGGTTATAGATTAAATATAATACAAGTGGACATACCACTTACTATATATGTACCTATGTAGTGAAGTGAAGTGAGTGCTTTGGCTGAAATTGAAGTGAAAATAATGTTAAAGGTATTGGATTTTATGTTAAAAATTTACACATATGGTGATTATTCTTAATTCTTCAGCATTATTAACAGGCTTTATGATACCTAAGATTTATTTTCGTAGAGTTTCATTTCGATACCATATTTTTTCAAGAATTTAGAAACTTTGAAGTTATTCTGAAGGGAATGTTATAAACCCATATTATTGATTTTTTATGGTCATGTCCAATAAGTCACCTTTTTAAGTTTTGTATTATTCGTAAAAAAGTGTTGGAGAAAAAAAAAAATTATGCAGAGTTGAAGAACTTTTTTCTAAATTTTTTTTTTTTTAAGTAATGAAAATGGCAAAAATTTAAAATTTTTAATCCCTTATCAGGAAGCTGGTAATGCTATTAATAAAGATAGCAATATAACATAAAAATTTATGCACAAATATTAATCTTGTTTAATGCATGGATGAAAAATTTTAATATTTTCACATTTTGTTCATCTTGACTCCAGATGTTATATTCATATTCATTTTGAAGATACAAATATATATATTTTTTTGTGTACTATCGAAAAACACAAAAATTTTCGCACCTCGATAAACAATAATTTTGACGCTTGCATTTTTTAATCTCATTTTTCAAACAATATTTTTTAGTTAGAGGTAAAAAATCTAAAGTCTAAATTACGGACTGTTGGTTATTAGCATTACTAATATAACCACTATATTCATTGATCACGTTTGTAAAACTCGAGAATAGTTTAGACTATAGCTCAATAACCATTTGTACGATTTTGATAAATTATTCATCAAAAGATGGAGATGAAAATTTGTGCATCAGTTTTGAAAATACAAAACTTATTTTACTCATAACGTAACGTGTGAGATGTTAAATTTAGCTTGAATTTTTTTTTTTTGGACATTTACTTTAAAATAACACCGAAACTATTGAGCACAAGAAACATGAAGTTAGAGTTGTTTAGAGTATCGATGTTATCAATTGTACACGTGGTTCTCGAGTTATAGTGAAATATACTTGAGTAATCGGCTTATTTAGAGCGAAGTATTAGACACGCCCATAAAGAAAATCTCGACCTTATGGAAAAAAAAAATGAATGCAGATTTGTGTCTACCATATCGAATTCCACCAAGTCCATATTTATTTTTTCGAAAGAGGAACAAAAATTATTTTTGTCCACCAGTGTTATCATTTAATAAACATGGCTTTTTATTACACCAAGTAATAACTTTTGAAGTTATTATTTGAAATACAATTTAAAATCTTTATTTAACCCTACGGTATATACCCAAAAAAAATTAACGCTAGTCAAAAAAAGCTTATTTCTGAAATTAGTTCTCCTTCAAATCCTAATGGAGTCACTACTTATAATTTGGTAATTATGAACGTAATTCTCTAATTTAAACAAAAAAGTAGTAAAATTTTAACCTTATATGAATAAAAGGACAATAAAAATAAGATTTTCAATAATAAATAGTCAAAAAAAAATATTAATTGTAGTGCAAAATACAGAAATTATATGGGGGTACTAAAAATACCCAGGTACCATGGGTATTAATTCCCGTAAGTATCAACTTTAAAACCATTTTACATATAGACCAAGTTAACAAAATTTATTTTTTTTCAGTTTTTATGCTGTATAAGCACCTTATCTTTATTAAACTTAAAAATGGTACCCGGGTATGTACCGTAGGGTTAAAATAATGAAAAACAAATCTAAAATGGTAAAAGTTTTTTTTTTTCTTAAGAAAATATAAATTTTTTATAAATAACTTCTTAAAAGAAGCACTTATTTCCACTTATAAAGTAATGAAAATGTTATTCCTTTAAATTTATTTCTCGAGAATACTAAATTTCATTGTTACAGCTTTAAATTGTAACTTGCAGTTTGATATAAAAAAAAATAATAATAAAAATTATACGGACGGACAGACGGACGGATTGGACAATTAATTCTATTATGGAAAATATGAACAAATTGTCGTTAATAAAACATAATAATGTCTGTAATTTTCGAATATTTTTTTAGTTGTATTTTTCACATAAACAATTTATAATAGATGAGCATATAAGCCTGCCAATGCCAGGAAATATAATATTATAATAAAAAGAAATTGAAAAAAGATTCGGCTGTGCCGAATCTTTGATACCCTTCACCATGTTACCATATTACCATCTTACTATCTTATCGACATCATATTACCATATTACCGACAATTAATAAAATTTTCGCCTTAACGTATGCTTTCATATTTTCACATATATAAATCAAAACATTTTTCAAACTACGAAAATGTTAATATATAAAAAAAATACAATCATAGCAGGCTTTGCTTTTAAAAAATAAACAACAACAATTCCATATTTATTTATTTTTTTATGTGTGTATATACAAACTGACTGCATATACAAAGAACAACAACAACACTGTTATTCATTATATTACTTCTGTTGCTAACTAAACTACTTACTTGTCTTATAGGCAAAAACGTCACTAATAGTCATTACAATGCTTAATATACAAGTTTGTGTATGTATTTATGTATATTCTTAACAGATATGTTTTAGTTTTTAAAAATAAACAACAACAATTCCATTTCTATTTATTTTTGTACAGACTGCATATACAAAGAACAACAACAACACTGTTATTCATTATATTACTGCTGTTTCTAACTAAACTACTTGTCTATACAAAAAACAAAAAACGTCACTGATAGTCATTACAATACTTAATATACATGTTTGTATGTGTATTTATATTCTTAACAGATTTGTTTTTGGACCATAACTCTGTTGATTATAAACGAATTTGGTTTATTAAAAAAAACGAAATTTTATAAAAACATTTATGACTGATCTATATAAAAATAAAAATCTGTAGCTTGAACAAGGGCTTCAAAAATAAAAAAATTCGTTTTCCCCGATATCTCAGTTATTACTGAACCGATTTATTTCATTTTTTCAGAACAAAAATTTAGAAAATAATTTCCGAGCCCCTTTTAAAAATTCGAAGTACCTGGTATATACAGAGGCTTCAGAAACTGAAAAACCGGTTCCAAAAACCGGTTTTTTAAGCATATCTCCGCCATTTATAAACCAATCCTGCTGATTAAAAAAACCGAAATTTTATAAAAATAGTTGTGACCGATCTGTATAAAAATAAAAATCTATAGCTTAAACCAGGGCTTCAAAAAATAAAAAATGCGTTTTGTCCGATATCTCAGTTATTATTGAAGAGATTTATTTCATTTTTTCAGAACAAAAATTCAGAAAAAAATGTCCGAGACTTCTTTGTAAAAACGAAGTCCCTAGTATATACAGGGGCTTCAGAAACTGGAAAACCGTTTCTAAAAACCGGTTTTTTTTAACATATCTCCGCATTGTATGAACCGATCTTGCTGAATTCCAATAGCAAAATTTTCGAAAGCATTTCCGATCGTTTGATATATATATTATATATGTCAGTTATCGGTGGGCTTCATAAACGCCATTTCAACCGACACACGGACGGACGGACGGACGTACATGGTCCTATCGTCATCATTTCTTACAAGGATCCCGAAAATGTAAACTTTTTTGCTCTCGGACGAAAATTGTGGGAATTACAAACGGAATGACAAACTTATATACACCCTTTACACCTGTGGTGAAGAGTATAATTATGCACAAACAAATCCGAAGATCTTTTAAAAAATATATGAACAATATTTTGACGGCTTTCTTTAATCGAAAGATGTGAAGCTGTTAGAATCTGATGGGATAATAGTGATTAAATTATTAAATTAGTAAACTTTTTAAAATCAATAAAAAAATCGACGTGTGCCCTCCGTGATCGAAATATAAAAATGTTTAGCAAATTGTAGTATATATTAAAGAAGAAAACTAAACAAATTATATTTAATTTATTAAATATTATAATTCTATGAATATTTGACCAAAATGGCGTGACCACTATTTAAAAAAAAAAAAAAATTCATTATTTGATGTTGCAACTGTTTTGTAAGAGAAAACAGCGTCAAACTAGTTTACCTTTTGATTAATTAAGATTAAGATTAGTTTCCATTCAATTTACAAGAAAATATGCAGCAATTTCTATAATTAAAAAAAAAAAAAAATCACTATGGCTGTATGTATGATATGTATGAGTAATATTTATTTATTTAATATTACTCATACGCTAAGTTATTTCTCACAATTTTCCAAATATTATACTTACATTTTGTTTAATTAGTACCTATAGTTTAATATCTAAAACATTTCTAAAGAAACTTCTAACACAATATTCATACAAAATTATTTCCATTTCTTTTTAGGAAAAATTATTAGACTTCAATTATATTTCATTTTTTTCCCCTACTCATCACATTATTTGTTATATCTTACAGAGCCCTCCACAAAGACGATTATGGCACCCAGCGTGTCTACAAGAAAACCTCACCCAATTGTGTGTTAATATTATATTTGCCCTCACGGGAAATTACCTTGTCTGGTAGCAGTCCATCTATATTACGTGGTATTGTTTTTGTTGAACCAAAGGTCATACAAGGCTATCGTGTCTATGCGCAATTGACTCTAACATTTCGGTAAGTAATTTTAATGATTGTCATTACAAAAGAAAAAAATAATAATTTAAATGTGATTAAAATATAATAACAAAAATTTCAAGGTTAAAAACAAAATATAACAAACAAATTTTTTTAATTCTAATTTAACATTAATAAAAAAGTTCCCTTCCTTTTCATCATATTATATTTTATAATTTCTCTTGCAATGCTATCAATTTAAGTTAATTGTTTTCTTTAATATCTAAACACAATTAATTAGTAAATTGATATTTGGCGAATACAAAATAACAATAAATACTTAAGTTATTTTATTTAGTCATTCCAACAATTTCAAATGTTTATTACCACAAACACCCTTCAAAAAAGCTTATACTTATACATACATTCCACAATATTACTCATTCTTAAACAATCAGAAACTAATCAAATTCCTTGTTATTTTACTTTTACTTACCTACATACAATCTCACTTACAAGAATTGAAACATACATGTATACATATACTTGAACAATCAATTAAATAAAGTAAATTATTGATTTTTTTCTACCTTTTAACTGAAATAAAAGTACGAGTACAAACGTGATTAAAAACAGTTGTATAAAAAACAAAAAATACTATCACTTTTAACCTTTATTAATGTTACTCTTTTGCTTTTTTTCTTCCATTTCATTTAGTTATGGCCGTGAGGATGAGGAAGTAATGGGTTTAAGATTTTGTAATGAGGCCATAATGTCTTTGCATCAAATATGGCCCAGAAATGAAGAGCCTAGTAAAGAATCTTTAAGTCCTTTGCAGGTAAGTAAAAGTAATTTTTTAAAAAGGATGTGATGTTATATATACATTAGGGCTATAACTTTTTTCTCAATTTTTGTAAATATTCAAAATACCATAGTGATCATTAAAAAAAAGTTCACGTAACAAACGAGGTGAAATTTGACTATTGATGCCACAGATTTAGGATTAAGAATATTAATATTTTCACCAAATTATTATTGGTGTGTCTTCTTTGATATAAAATATTTTATCTGTTTAATCTCAAGTAAACTTCGGTATTAAAAAAAATGTTTAAACAAAGTAATTAAATTAATTTATACTTAATGCATTTTTGAATGCAAAATCATTTTAAATCAACTTGGCATATAACATTTCCAAAAATTTGATAAACCAGCCAATAGTTTAACTTTTATATATATTTCTATAATCGATAAATTTTAAGTTCCTCTTCTTCCAAATATTGGACCAAATAAACAAATTTTTAAACATGAAGTCATATTCATTAGCGCCAAAATGAAAAATTTATGTAAGGGTCCCCGAGGAAAGTTATCATGGGAACCTCTGCTCCAAACTAATCAATCTGACAACTAGAATAGAAATAGAAAAACGTTTGTTATACCCTACACCACCATAGGTGGGGAGGGTATTATTTATTATTATATTTATGTGAAATAGAAAATACTTTTCAATTTGGGCAAAAAAAATCGGAAAAAATTTTGAGGCTATTCTATAAAATGATATATAACTAATCCATTTCTAAACGGATTTCGCTGAACTTCAATACCAAGATTTTTGAGACTATATGTTACATGTGCGTTCAAAAATATATGTATGTATTTGTTAGACTATGGACTTCAAAAAATCCATTTCAACATCAAGGCGTACAGACATCCAGACGGGCAGACATAATCACGAATATTTTTAATTTTTATGTCCTCAATTTATATTTTCAGACTTTCGTATAAAATGACAAACTAATATATACCCTTTATTTTATAACAAGTCGAATACTATAGGAGATAAATATAATATCCCAGTATATTTTGTTTAAGCTTCTATAGAGTGATGCATTAAGAGGTTCTTTTTTTAAATCTTAAAACACTTAAAATATCATTGGATATCGGAGTTTTTATAATAACCAAAAAGAATTCTCCCATATTTACTTTTTAAAAATAATTTCATTCAAGTGTTGGCCGCAACTACGCTGTAGGTGGTCAATTCGGAAGATATAATTTTCGATCAAACTGGTATTCACAAATTACGATCCAGAAGTATGATATCACATAATCTTGACGGTAATTTGTCAGGTTCGGAGCATAAAATTTGCCGCTCATCAAAATGATTTCTCAACAAAGCAATTTCATAGCGCACTGTATGTGTTGTATCAGCATCTTGCTAAACGAGTAGGAATTTGTATGCCTTTAACCAAGATCCTGTTGTAAAATTCACCAAGATGTTCCATACTAGACACAAAGAAGCTACTCACGGCGTCAAATCGATTGGTCACGGTCTTCACCCACACTCGCTGCTACTGCCGCAATATTCTCCAGGATGAAGTGCATTCGGTCGCGTATCGTACAATTTGTGGATGGTTGATGATGCAAACCATAGCAATCCCAGCAGTTTATCAAGTGGCAATTAACCTGCCGCTCTCCATCGGTCACCAATGAACGTATTGGTAATTGCCACTTTACTAACTCTATGGTAAGCTGGAAGAAGACGAAAAGAAGATATCAATATTTTTTAACTAACTCATTGTAACCAGTAAAGTGGTTGTGTGCGCACAAAAGTTATGCTTTGTAGCCGTTAAGGTGATTGTGTATGTAAAAAATGGTCACCACGTTGTCGTGGAAGTGCATATTGTCACCTTATTGACCATTAGGTAGTCGTGGAGGTGATTGTATGTGCAAATAGTGACACCATGTATTCATTGAGGTGGCGATAGACTTGATCGTAAGACAAGCTCATGTTAAAGTGACTAGTCACGTAGCTCATAAAGTGACTAGTGGTACCCTAATGTAGTCGGTTAGGTAACTTGTATGCAACATACATCTGGGAAAGTACGATCGAAAATTGGTCCTTCAAAATGAGCCCCCTACAAAATAGTCGCACTGCTTAAACGTTTGAACTTTTTAAAAACGGGGTCGAAAAAATCATAACACACGTTTTGTGTTTCAACTTTTTGATCTAGTCATCTTTGAAAAATATGTCAGTTGTTATTTTTTCGAAAAGATAAAGCTAATGTGGCTTGAGAATAGAAACTTCCAGATAGTAATGCTGCAACAAATTTAGATGCCACAAATAGGGTACGGAAAATAAAATCAAATTTCATTAAAAAATATTCATGTTATACAATGGACAACGAAAGACAGATTATTTGCGCAGCCACCGGGTTAAAATTTTTATGTTGCTAATGCTCGAGGAAATGTTGAAGATAAGTTTAGGACCCAAAAGCAGATAAAATTTCGTAAAAAAATCCTGGTATAGCAAGTTTTATGCAGTTGCGGCAATAGAATATTTGCAAAAAAGGCTTTTCCTTTTATAACATAGAGCGCAATGTATCCACATATTTTTTGACCGATTTGGCACCATGTCACAACGGTAAGAAAGCTTTAGAGTGGTACCAAAACAATAAGATAGTTTTTGTCACAAGAGGGGTCAATCCTCCAAATCCGGAGCTAAAACCAATGAAGAGATATTGGGCTCTTGTAAAACGAGAATTTAAGAGCTTAAAAATGGTGTCCCTAAATATCGAAGATTTTAGAAGATGGCAAACTGATTCAAAGTTTAAAATATGCAGATTTATTAACATTTATTTTGCCAAATTCACCAATGTCAAATCCTACAGTCTGCAAATTAACTTCTTTTTCGATTATCAGGTGATGTGAACATAAATTTGAATTATATGTTTCATCGAATTTTCGCGTGCATATGATGAAATTTATTAGCCTCAAAGTGTGCACGAATTTTTTCGTAAGCAGTCCGAAAAGACGTTGACAGTTTTTGAATTTGTTATATTTTTTTTTCTCAGAAAATTAATAAATTAATTTTTATATAATCTCTTTGCTTTGTATAGGGTAATGTTAATTTGTGTGTTTGTTTATTTCCATTTTAATTTCTTAACTTTTCAAATTAAAAAATCTAAAAAATTTAAACACATTTAAATTTTTTCCCCTCCATATAAATAATTTCTTATCACTGTCATTTTTCTTTTCATAGGAAGCACTTTTGAAACGTTTAGGTGAAAGTGCTCATCCCTTCACTCTTACACTGACAGCACAAGCACCACCGAGCGTACAATTGGTACCAGCTAAACGTTACTATGGTGCCCCCATAGGCACCAGCTACGATGTCAGATGTTTCATTGGTATGTATATAGTATACTTATGTATGTACTTCTATGTTGCAACTTTTTGTTCCCGTTTTGTTGAAATATTTTTCCTTTAAATTTTCTTCGTTTCATGTTTCTTGAACAAAGTTTTTTCATATATTTTTTTTCTTTTATAAATGGTTAGTTAAATATATTTAATTAAAAAGCAAACAAAAAAGTTAAGAAAAAAATATAAAGAGGGAAATATTTATGTTCATATGAAAATTGAAGGTTTTAGCAAGAATTTTTTAATAAGAAATAAGATATGTTTATACATATAACAGGATGTGGAATAGTGATTTTAATAAAAAGGAATTAATTAAATTTTTTTACTAAATGTTAAATATATTTCATAATTTAAAAACTTTACAAAGTCTAAGAAATAAAGCATTTTTTTAAATTTCTTTATATACTTTTGAATAAAAGTAGGTATTATTTTTTTTAAATATTTTTTTATGAAATTTCTTCTTTTATATTTATATAGTTACTTCATTGTGCTCAGAAACTTAAATATTTCTTTAGGCAGTATTTTAAAGGATATGAAATATCCGTTAAAATGTTAATATTTCTCAGGAAAAATATTTAAAGAAAGAAAAAAAAAAAAACTGAAAACATTTACGTGATAAAGAAGAAAATCACTTTTTATTCAATAGTGAAACTGTGAATATGCGTCTTTTATAAAATATGATTTATGACATTACATACAGAAAAAAAAATCAATAAATATTTCCTTTATAAAGTTTGCTTGGCAAAAGAAATAACTTTTCTCATTAATATTATTAGCGCATGATTAAATATTAAGAAAGAAATTTTATTTAGAAAAATAATAAGCACTTTTTGAAAAGGAAGTAGTATATTACTAGCAAAAAATAGAGGTGTTTAAGCTTTAAGGATAATAAGATTTTTATTTTATTAAATCTTTAGAAATAAATTATTAAATTTAAGGCTTTTACTATTCAATTACTTAAACAAAATATTTAACATCTTTTACTTGGCCATATTTTCTTTCGCATATATAAAACAAGGAACTTCAGAAAGCTACGTAATAAGCTTTTGATATCTTACCTATGTAACGAAATAGAATAGCAGGTTAACCTTTAGCCACTGTGCTTCTTTCTAATAACCACAAACGGTACTTGTAAACTTATCCTCTTATTGTAGATATGTTGGCTGTAGTGCTTAAGAACTAATTATGTATCATTTTTACTGGTTCTTAAATTATATCCTTGAATATAAACTTGAATAAAAAATGTAAACATTTTTAAAAATACAAGTAAGAATGTTATATATTTGGCTTGGACGAGTCTATATACTCATCATCTGTAATTTCTCTTAAATTTTATCTTGATTTTCGAGTTTATTGATCATTTAAGTATTTCTGCAACATTTCGTAGATACACGTGATTTTTTGTAAAAGATATCGACCGAAATCTAGAAGCTGAAGTTACGAATACTCTGTTTTTCTAATATTTAATTCATAACTTTTTTTGCTCATTTTCAACATCAAACAAACCTTATATAGGGTACATATTTCAGCCAAACTTCCATAAGTGGTCCACTCCGAGCCCTGTTCTTCTTTCAACAGACTCATACACGGACAGATAGACAGATAGATTTTCACTAGGACCCAGAATATATATACTTTATAGGGTTAAATGATTATTTTGACACTTTACACACGGAATGATATAACCAGTATAATCCCCATAATTTTTCATGTTTGATAGAGAATTTCCAAACTCCTTAGGAAATTAAAATTTGGTCGAGTTGTTCTTAATGATGTTCCTTTTCATAATTTTAGGTACGTTTAAATTTAGCTGGCAAAAATAAATGTTGGACCACCTTAAAATACATTAAAGTGCTTTGATTTGTATGGGCACAAAAAAAGTTGCAAATGTAACCCCCTAAAATTAAAGATTGATATGTTTAAAACCAAACCCCCAAATATTTCGATTCAATTATTTCACTATCGTTTGCTGGACCATTTTTTAAAACACCTCTAAAATTACTTATTTCTTTCAATATCATTATACAAATTTTAGTTATAAGAAAACTAACTTCAAACTACAATAAAGTCATACTACGACCTTGAATATTCAATTAAATAATTAATATTTCAAAAAAGTACCAGATACCTATTCGATTATTTTTTAAATTAATAACAATAACTATAAAACTGTAAACTGTCTTTATGTTGAAATGGATTTTTTAAGCTCACAGTCTAATAATGGAATGGCGAAGTTATAAATTTAATAATAGGAAATGAAAGATTTAATATCGACTAGTAAAACATCAATCATAAGTATTTTGTGTAACGAGGATGGCACATTTTTTTAAAATTGGTTTGCCCTAGACATCATTGTACATTTATACAGATGGCCTTCTAAAACATGCTCTTAGCGGTTCCCTTCTACCTTGATGCTTGGTCTTATGTTACCGTCTCTATATTAGTAACCCTTACAAAATCTTTTAACTACTGGATGAGTCTTGAAAGTTAGTTGAAGTTAAAACGAGATCTAGTGCTATATTCGGCTGTTTATGGGCCGATTTAGTTAATTCGAAAACCCGTTTTGGCCGATATCTCAGTTACTAAAAATTCGAATTTTCTGTCAAAAAATTAAGTCAAGCTTATGCTTCAAAAAAATGAAAAAACAAATTTGATATTGTTGTTGTTGCTTTTCAGTGCCCATAAAAAGCAACCATTAAATAAATTTAAAAAAATATTTGACCGATTTGTTCGATTCAGAAAACTGAAATTTTAGAAAAATATCTATGACCAAATGTATAGCTAGAAAACCGTAGCTAATATTGGAGCATCAAAAAGTCTAAAATGCGTTTTGGCCGATATCTCGGATACTAATGGATCGATTTCATTTATGCAGCAAAAAAAATAAATAAAAGATTCAGAATTTTCCATGCAAGGACGAGATCGCTAGCTTGCATAGGATTTTAGAAAAGCCGACAGCAAAAACGATTTTTGGAGGTTTCTTCGGTTTTTTGGCGATATCTTTGCTAATAATAAACCGAATTTGTTCATTTTTATTAGAACATATATATCTGATAAATAGGTCTTTCTAAAAACTGATTTCAAAACACAGACGGACAGACGGAGATTGTCATATCGACTTCCCTATGAATGAGGTTCCAGAATATATAAAATAAAATTAGATGAATATTGTACAAATTACCAATGGAATGACAAACTTATATATACCCTTTACACCTGTGGTGAAGGGTATACAAATACAGTGATGGAAAAAATAATAGGGACACTCTAATTTTTCAATATATTCTTACTTTTTTATTTACTATTCCATAAATATCAAAAAGAATATACATCAAATTAAATAACTTCAAATATTTTAACTTATAAAGTAAAAGTAATTAACTAGTTCTGCCAAAAAATATATTTTTTTTAAAAAGGCCTGGAAAAAATAATAGGGACACTTAATGTTTTGGAAAAAACATTTATTTTTTTTTTAACATTACCATAATTTTCAAATACTTTTTCAATACTTGGTTGAAGATCGCTTCATTTTTATAACATCCTGACAACGGCGATTCATAGATCCCACAAGATTCGCACATACCTAGGGCGGAATTGAGTTTTTTGAATTGAATTTTTTCTCACAACTCTTGTTTATTTTTTGATTTAAAGCTACCAATTTTATTTTTGAGGACTCCCCAGAGATGCTTAATGGGGTTTAAGTCCGGTGATTGGGACGGCCCCTCCTTTACAGGCACTTCATTCTGCTGAAACCACATTTTGACACTTCTAGCGGAACATTATCCTCCATGAATTCCCATTTTAGTGACATTTCATCCTCAGCAAATGGAAGCATTTTATTCTGGTGAATGTCTATATAGTCAGCAGCATTCATTTTTCCTTAAATCCAAACTATTTGACCAACTCCAGAGGCCGAAAAACATCCCCATAGCATTATAGAACCACCACCGTGTTTGACGGTTTTTTTGGTATATTTTGGATCAAATTCAGCATTTGCAGGACGTTGTACAAATGATTTTCCGTCAGATCCAAATAAATTTACTTTTGTTTCGTCTGACCATGGTTCGTTGTTTCAGTTTTTACGGCCTGGCAAATTCCAACCTTTTTTTTATGATTTTCTTGCGCAATATTGGTACTTTTTTCAGACTGCGTCCCATTAATCCGACTTCCTACAGCCTATTTCTTATTGTTCGCCTTGTTATTGAAGCACACAATTAATTTTTAATTCTACTTGATGACATAAAGGGATTATTTTTGGAAACTAGAACTAAACGTTGGTCAAAACGCGCCGAAGTTTTAGGCTTTCTACCTCTAGTTTTATGACTTTTTTCGAATGAATGGCATTGAGTACTTTAGTTTTGAAACACTTCGTTATCTGTGCAATTTTTCTAATTGATAACCCGTCCGAATTTAACTTAAGAATAACATTTTTTTCAGATTCAGTACAATGAACACCACGACCCATTTTCGAATTTATTTATCGAAGACATAAATCATATACACGAAACCAATATGATTAAATTAATCACATTAACTTTGCTTTACAGATTTTTAATATGTTTGTGTTAAAAATAATAATTTTTATTAACTAATGGCAATTTTTTGTAGTGCGTCCCTATTATTATTTCCAATTGAAATTACAACTTTACTGATTTTTTTGCAAATAAATATAAAATAAAAGCGCAAAAGAGAAAAAGTTAACAAATAATGAAATTCCGTTATTTTAGGAACAGATAAATAGCGGGACCCCCCCCAAAAAAAAAACTTAATATAAAGAAACTGCTTGCATCTGTTTGCGAAAGTAAGGGTCGTCCCTATTATTTTTTCCAACACTGTATATCAGTTGAAATTTGGTCAGTTTAAGGAGCAAGATTCTCGGATGTAAGAGACTCAATAATACTTTGGTTTGTTAGTTGCTTGGGAAGTTCAAGTGATTTTCATTAATTGTTTTCTGTTTTTAATTTCGTATTAATTGCGATCACTAATTTGCATTCTATTTTTTATGTTAATTTCTTCTTAGGAAGAGATTTTTTTCTTTTGTTTAACAATAAATTATTTTGGCGTATGAAATGATTGATTTTGAAACAAATTTTTTACACTTTTAGATGAAAATATTGTAGTCATCAAAATGGTTTAAAATATTTTAGCGAATTTTATATTATATTTGTTTCAAATTTGAATTCAATTTGCATAAAATACCTATATTATTTGTTCTCTTTAAAAATATATTGAAACGTACATAAATTTACTAAACAAATAAAGTGTCAAATTTTTCTAAGCAAATATTGCTTAGAATAGAATAAAAAGTACATATATGTTTAGGTTGATGGAAGACCATTCGTGTTAAAAAATGTAAATTTTGGAAATGAAAATATTGTTTATGACATAAAAGTAAATGCTTAAAATTTTCCAAAACTTAAAACAATTTGCGTAGGTAGTTTTTAATTAAAATTTATTTTTAACTGGACGATATGTAATTGTATTCATGTATGTAATTGAACTTCTTTGTGTAGTTTTATCTAGTTTTCTTACAAATTGAAATACCACAATTAAAAAAACCGCTTGCTATCTAAAAATTTAAAAGTTTTATCAATAGAATTTTACTCTTTAAAAGTTAATACAAACAAAAAATAATTTAAAATTTTTTTGCTCATGCTATTTTTTCTTATCAGAAGCCACAAGTTTGTATAAAGTTTGTTCTTTATGAGTTATCTATTTCTGAACATAATAAAATGAAAAGTTACAATTGTAGAATATTTCTTGTTTTAAACCACAATTTCTCATTTCCCTACTAAAAGTATGCAAGGAATTTTCCTTTTTACATATTACCCTGAATAAGAAAGAATTAATGGAAAACATGAAACAGAAGTTTCATGTCCTTAAAAAAATAAATAAAACAAGTTTTAACATTTTTACTAGAAAAGCTGAATACAAAATTGTCTAGTCTTATACTTATATTTAAGTACTAAGCCCTTAACAATATGTCACTTAGTTAGCATACTATTATGGTTTTACGTTACATAGATAAATAGAATTGAGGTGATTTTTTTGATGGCACATTCAAATCCTTTTGTATACATATAAAGTGACTCGAATGCATATAGAATCAGTTCGCGTTAATCATTTCATGTGAGGGCGCGAAAGTTATTTCGGCTTAAAGTTGAACATATAAAAATTTTTATAAACTAGAAGTTTATGTACAGTTCTGGTCAAAATTACACATAATATCGAAACCTACTAAGTTATTCAAATAAAATTTATGATATTTTCAATGCTTGATGGAATTAGTGCAGCATATTTTAGGGTTTCCTAGTAAAATTTGAAAAATTTTCTTTTCAATAAAAATCGCGCTTTTTAAAAATTTTGTGAAAAATTTGGATCGAATCTAAGTTATTTCTCCATATATTGATTGAAAATATATTTTATTAGAGTTTAGTACATAGAAGTGCCTTTTAATATTGTGATCCTTTTTTAACACAAGTAAATATTTTTTGATCCATAAAATTTTTATCTCTCAAAATTTTTTGATGCGCCTCCGAATTTTCATTAAGCATAAAAAACACCTTTCTAATTATGTCAATTATAGTCAATTTCATGCTGTCCACACGATGTGCCTTAGCAAAATGTGTTTTGACAAAAGTGTTCCGTTTTCATTTTTCAACGACATTTCACTTAAATTTATGATCCCAATCAATTATATTTATCGCCGCTCTTATATCTATATGTCGAATATTTGTTTAAATTGCAATTTTCTGTATAAAAATACAAAAACAAAAAGTGCATTTTTTGCATAATTTTCAAAAGGTCCATAAAATGTTTGTATTAAATTTATTTTTAATGCTCCTCCAATTTTGTTATGTAAAATGACAAAAAACTAAGTTCACATAGTAATCCAAGCAATTCCATATGAAAATGTGAATGTGCCTCGCGAAAAACTAACTTTTTGGAAAATTTTCCCACTTGTTTTCCAAACTTTGTGATTATCTACTACGTTGACTATTTCGAGCACATCAACGGGATATAACGCAAAATACGTACAATTACAAGAAGTATCAATCCCTATCACAAATTTTGTATTCGGTTGAGGGGCGCACAGAACGCGCCCAATAAACTGAAAAATTTAAAAAACCAAAAAATTTTGTCATCAAAACTTTACTACCCTGTATTTAGTTGTTGAAAGTTGCACAACAACAGAGATGGTGCAGAATTTATGTCCGATTAGTTTACTTATGATAGAGTTAGATCAAAAAGCATCAACGCGCGTACAAAAATTGTAGAAGAATGGTAAAAACTTAAGTAGTTTTTGTCAGTTTTTCTATATTCTTGAAATTTGAACAACAATCATGGTTAGAAAAAGAAACCTATTGTGCTAAAATTTTGCACTGTATTAGTTTCACGTCTTATGAGTTCAGATCTGTAACCAATTTGTTTAAAATATCATTATCACTAAAGTCATTAAGGATTTAATTCAGTTTCAGCCATGTTAACAATTTTTAATAATTGCCCAAACTTGTGGCTTCTGATAAGAAAAAATAGCATGAGCAGGAAAATTTGAAGTTATTTTTTATTTGTATTAACTTTTAAAGAGTAAAATTATCTGCAATTTACTTTAACTTTTGGTATTCAATAGTTTTAAAATTTTGCAAAGAAATTTTTTTTTAAATATTTTTGTATTTATATAATGAAGTTAAGATTTGAGTGAAATAAGGTTACAAGTTTGAAACATAAAAGTTAAGTTCAAGTATATTTTAATTTGTTTTAAAATATTCAACATATTTGCACTATGTAAAAGTTAAAAATTTAAGTGCTACTGCTATTTGAAACTCAATTCATACACAATAACTGTTTTAAAGTAAATATTTGCGAAAAATAACTTTAACTGGTTGTTGTAAATAAATTCTAAGCGTACGATCGCATGATATAATTGCTGTAAGAATTTTTGTGGTAAATAACAGTAAATATGATCATGATAATCATAATATGATATCCTTCGAATATAATATGTTTAGGTTCTGGTTTTTCATATTGTATTTAACATTTTTTAATTATGTTATGATCCGGTTTTATTACAGTAATAAAAATTCGTTACGTCTTATGAAATCATGATAGACACAAACGTTTTCCAACCAATCTCTTTTCTGTGAATAATTTTTGTAACAATTGTCCGGTAAGACCAGTGGAGAGATATTGGGCTCTTGTGAAAAAAGAATTGAAGAACACAAAAAAGGTGTCCGAAAATATTAAAGAAAGGCTTGATCGACTATATTTTTCTAACATGCTTTTAAATTTTGTGAATTGTAAAAGTTGGTCATTAAAAGATAAACAATATAAAAAAATATAAAAGTAAATAAAATATATGAAATATGTTATCTTCTGAAATTAATTAGGACTAATAACTTGAACCAAAATAATAAAAATAAAGTATTAATAATTTAGAACCGAGAACTAATAGTTGTGGTAATAAATCAAACTTTTTTGTCCCTAAAAAGTACTATGAAAATACTTATTTTCATAACAGAATTATAAATGACTATAGTTTAAAACAGATGTTTGAATTTCTCACAAGATTTACTACATATAGTATATAGTAAAAATAAAAATATTAGTTTAAGTAAATATTTTTACAATTTAATTAAATATTAGCTGAAAGAGAATATATAATATTTCCATTTTTAATTCTATTTGTATAAATATTTATATTTAAAAATAAAATCATTTTAATTTATGCATACGTTTGCAAAAATACCTAAAGAAGCATATATTTAGGCTGTTTAGGGAACCATTTTTAGAGAAAAAATTAAAGCATAGACATAAATCTAGAGTTCTTTTTTTTTTTTTTTTTTTTTTCTCTTAATAACTGAGTATTTAATTTTTTTTTTAACGAAATGATAATTTATTTCACGAAAAAATACTAAAGAGAACTTTTCTTACTTCTACTGGCATATGAGGGTAAATCTATAAGTTCGTAACTTTTTTATAAATGGACAGTTTAACAATATTACCAGGTATTTCAAATAGAAAACTTTTATTCAATCATTTCATACTTAGAGCTAAGTATCTTAAAAAATTGTTATAATTTTCCATTTGTAGTTTTCAATTTAATAGCATTTATGAATTTTTTGAAATATCTATTATAAACAAATAGTAAAATTTTGAGAAACAAAGCTTGTTATTTTGAAAATTCTATAATTGTTAAAAAAAAAAAAATCAATTTACATGCAATATATTTCTTTGAAAAAATATTTTAAACAATTTCTTCTCGTACTACAATCATTAGCCAACAGTTTGTATTATCATTTTTATTATTATTTCTTAGTTTTGTGAATTTAAAATTGTTTCGTATCTTGTTTAACAACAATGGCATTTATTTTGTTAGAAAACCACAATTTTTCATTTTCAGCCTGAAGTCATACAAGATTATTTCTTACATTCTTATTCTTATATATGTATTAATCTGGACAACTGTTTGCAAAAGAAAACATGTGCCACAAGTTGTAGTTATATATTCTAAAAAACAAGAATTTGTAATATAAAATATACTTAAGATATTTTTTGGTTTGTTTTTCTAATGTAATTTCTCTTACTATTTGTTACTTAATTAACATACTTTTAGGGTTTTAATAATATATATAAAAATTTATATAACTTTATATACGTGAACTACATACATACTTAAGTAAAATGTTATAATTAGTTAGACAATTTCTTAAGAATTTGATAAATTAATAAAAAAAATACTGTCATTATTATCTAATTATGTACGATTTTATAAAATTGTAAAATAAAATAAACAACTTTTTTAATGTTCTCCCTGAAAGTATGCAAAGAGGTATCTTTCTCTTGTTTTACATATATTAGCCCAGATGCCCAGAAAGTCCAAAAGCATAAGATTTATTTCTGTAATATTTTTGTTTATAACAAGTATATTTAGTTTTTATTTTTCTATAAAAAAAACTATGTTCTTTGAATATCAGATTGTACATACAATATGTTGCTTAATTAGCATACTTTTAGGATTTTATGTTAAGTTTCTGTTAAGAGGTGTTAAATTAAAAATATATGCAAATATTTCATATGTTTTTATATCTAAAGAATATTTTTTGAATATTGTTAATACATTGTATGCTGCATTACTCAGTGGAGAATTTTTCAAAATAAATGGAATAATACTTATTTAAAATTTATTTACTAAAAACATTACAAATACAAAATAGTCATATTATATATCATTTTAAGGGAAATTGTATCTTCTTTAAAATTATGTATAACAAATTTTACTATTATGAAATTTAAAGAAGACTTTTCATAAAATAAATAAAAGAAAAAAATAAAATTTGTTCACTGGTACATATTTCATAAATTTGAACCAAAATATTTGCGAAATTCTTATAAGTATCAAAATAAAAAAAAAAATTTACAGGCTCAAAAATTAAAATTTTTGTTAAAAAATTTATCAATTTCAACCACTGCTGGATGTAGGGTGCACATTAAAAATTTTTTAAAAATTTACAAAATGTCAGAAAATATTGTTTAACAATATTTTTTAAAACACTAAAATATAGGTATTTAAAAAAATACTACTTCAATATTTTTCGTTTAGACTTATTTAAACAATAATACCCATAAACACTTCAACATAATCAAAAGCATTGTTTGACCTTGTAACCATTGTTTACTCTGGGGTCATTTTTGTTTTTAGTCTGTATTAGTTTTGTGTATATACATATCACAGAATGTATCTGTATAATACTGTTACAAATTCCAGTTATTTTATTGTGAACATATCATGGCCAATACTTTTCTAAAGATAGAAAAAGTGAAAAGAAAAATAAATTTGTTGGCCATATGGTCAGTAAGAAGAAAATATAAAAAATTTTTGCTTTAGCAACTTTAAGCTATAAAGAGCTTAAAGAGTAATCTATTCAAAAAGTTTTTTTTTTTTTTTTTTTTTTGGTTTGAAAGTAACAGTTTACAGCCCAGCTAAAATAAAACACAATACAGACAAAAGGCATATAAAAAAATAAAATATAGAAGATTTTCAAAAGCAAATGGCAAAATATTACAAGTAAACGTGGAAGAAGGAAAGTTATGTTATAAAAATACGAGTGAATACAAATGTGAACAATTTGACAATTGATATGATCTTTTTCTTGCCCCTAAAAATATTTCACTGCTTATATACAACTTTTAGTTTATAAAAATGTTTTTGACAAAAACCAGCTGCACTATAACATGAATTACTAGTTAACTTAAATTTTACGATTACAATTAAACTACTAACGTGTTATTTTCTTGTTTGTTTTCCTTACACACAACATATTTTCATGGATCTGTATAGCACATGGTAGAAAAATAAAATTTTTATAAACCTTCAACATAAAAAGTTAAAGGAAAATCAACAAAAAATATATTTAGTTTTAGTATAAAACTAAGGAATGATAACAAAAATAGTTAATATTAAACAAAAGCATAATAAAATTTTAATCACGACAGAACTTTTTGGGAGGAGATAACTTAAGTAACATTTTTAAAAATACTTATAAAAACAAAATTTTTGTTATTTACTATATATTTTATAATAAGAATAGTAAAATATTATAGGTTTAAAAAATGAAATTAAAAAATATTCCTGATTGTTATGATTAAAAATAATTTCTCAGATTATATGTCCGTCTGTATGTTGAAATGAATTTTTTGAAACGCATAGTCCAATAAATACAATTCCCTTTCAACACATATGTGGTATATAGTCTCGAAAATTTTGGTATTGAAATTCAGCAAAATCCGTTTGTGAATGGCGGAGCTATAAATGATTTTCTAGAACAGCTTCAAAAAATATAAATACTTTTTTTAATTTAAAATTAAAAAATTATATAATACTTTTGAAATTTTTGGAAGTATATTTGAAAACTAAATATTTTCAATGTAAAAAGTTATTTTACAATAACTCTTACTTAGAGGCCATTGATATTGTTTTTTTCATTGATTTATTTTACCAATTATTATTTGTGTATTTTTAATTAAACCATAAATAATTTTATATCAAGTTTTATAGCCTAAGGTATGCCATAAAAATTACAATTTCATTGCCACCTACAAGTATGCTAAAGATTTTTCTGTTTAAAAAATATATTTTAACTGAAACCTGATTTTGTTTTTTGTTATACTTGAAACTAGTTATTGAAAAAGTTAAAGCATAGCCAAGCGTTAAACAAAACAATATTTAACAAAGTGCTGTAAAGTATACTTGGAAAACTTTTGCTTCAGCTCTCTACTTTATTACACATTTTTCTAAGATTATTCATATTTAATGATTTTGCCTAAAGCTATAATATGAAATTTGGTTTTATTGCCTAGCTAAAAATATGATCCTCTTGTTTATTGTTCCTATAAGTATGAGACTAAATGCGTGGTTTTATGGCTTACTAAGCTGGCAAAAAGCCTAAAAATATGTAACAGCTGTTAGGTATAACACAAATAAAAAGAAATTAAAAAATTAGCATACATGACATGTCAAAATGAGACATATTTATGATACAAGCAAATAAACATTTCAAATTCGTTACTGTGTTTATTGTTTAGTGCTGAAACACAAGCCAGCAGACATACAGCATTGTGCAGAATATAAGCAACGAAATTAAGTTTATCCTAAATATTGAATTATTTTTTTAAGTACTAAATTTGTAAAAAACTAATTTCATAATATTGCTAACATACTTGGGTACCAACAAACGTTTGTACCTTAGAAGATGTGAATTTGTTTGTTTTCATAAAAATGAGAAAAATACTATACGTTATCTATATGAAAGTGTGCATATCAAAAGCATCAAATTGTCCAATTGTAAAAATTGGCAAACATTTTAAAAAAAATTGCAATTTTTTAAGTAAATGGCAGTTTTGTAGTAAAAATATCTGATTACAGCATTATTTCTTTTACTTTTAGCCGTTTTTAATACTAATTTTGATTTGTGGTAATATATACCAACCCAATAAATTTTAAGTTTATTTGGAATTTAAAAAAAATAAATAAATAAAAAATTAAAAGTAACTTTGTTTAATAATAGAAATTAAAGAACATTCCCTAATTAAGGTATACAAATCAGGGACAGAATATAATCATTATTCTTGAAATTTTAAACAAAAAAATCAGATACAAGGAACAACCGGATAAAAGTGTTAATACAGAAATGTAATCTTCAGAACAGGTTCTATCGGAATCCGGAATGATTTTTATTTTTTTGATTTTTATGAAAAAAAAAAAAAAATCAATATTAATGATTATTTTTGATTTTTATTTTTTCGCTCAACTCATAATCATTATTTTTTGATTTTAATTTTTTTGCTCAACTCTTAATGATTATTTTTGATTTTTACTTTTTTTGCTCACAATATAAAACTTAACATGAGAAATGAAACTATTACGCAATTTTTAATAAAAAATATTTCTCATCGTAAGTTAGATTTATTTACTAAAAGGCAAGTGCGATGATATATTTTTCATCAGATTTTTAAAAAAATATCCAATTTTTTTTCTAAAATTTATTTTTTTTTTATTAAAAATCAATTTTTTTATAAAAAATAAAATTATATATCAAAGTTTTTACTTAAAGAACATTTTTTACTAGATAAAAACTTAATTTCTCATGTTAAGTTTTATATTGTGAGCAAAAAATAAAAATCAAAAATAATCATTATGAGTTGAGCAAAAAAATAAAAATCATAAAATAATGATTATTTGTTGATTTTTATTTTAAAACTCATAATCATTACGGTCCTTGATACAAATTTATTTTGAAAGCACAATTAAAAAAATTACGTTTTTCAGTGTATGCAAAAGGACTTCTGTGAAAAACTTCGTTCAGTTATAATTAAAAATAAAAAAGTAACACGACATAAGAAATATTTAATATACACTCTGCTCAGAGTGCATTGAAAGCATTTAAATAGTTTATAGGGTAAGTAATATAGCACTGCTCACTGAAAAGCTTATTCAATAAAGGTACATTTTTTATATCTGTTTTTATAAAGGAAACATTATATATTTTCATATAAATAGTTTACTCCCTTCCTGAAAACAACAACATTAATCAAATTAAATAAGAAAAGCACTTAATTTAATTTAAAACAATATTTATATGTATCCACTATGACCGGATACACAATCTTAAACTGCACAAAAAATGATTTTGGGAACAGACAAGATGTAATTATGACTGAAATTGAATTTTTGCAAAAAAAAAAAAAAAAAAAAAAAAAAAAAAAAACCTATGTGCTTTTCATGGAAATCTGATCAAATTATTATATTTTTAGGTTAATAGGTTATAAAAAAGCACAGAAATTTGAATTATTGAATTATTTGAATTATTTGAATTATTTTGCATGGAAAACATGCAACATATATTTTAAAACTTTTGAAGGAATTAATTAAAGACAATTACTCCAAATTTTTTATCATATGGTCTCAGATTAAAAGCCCTACGAAAGATTTTTTTTATACAGCTCTAAAATTGGAGCAGTACAATGTGTTATGTAGTCAACAAATTCAAATGGAAACCATTGCAGAGAAAACGATTAACAATTAAATCGCATTAGAACTGCTTAATTTTAAAGAAAATATAAAATATAGAACAAAATTAAACAAAATATTAATATGTTGCTATTGTTGTACACACCCTTATATGAAGATTGTAGTGTTTTATTCCACTTTTTGTCAATTGGCAAAGTTAAAGTTCTTTAAAAGTTTCTGTTTTTGTTAAACCTTAAAAACTATAATTTCATTGTAACAAAATATAAATATTTTCAGGTTTACCCCAGTTCTATTGCTTTTGTATTTTATTTCCAAAACGTATCTCATTTTTAAAACTATTCCACAATGTTGGTGTTGTTGTTGTTTCAAAATAAATCACATACATAAGTTTGCATTAAATATATGTATATAAGATGGGAAGGAAGATTTCTAAATGGTCAACAATCTTACCAATACCCACAATTAACTCTGCTTAATTTTCTCCACAAAAGACATGTTTTACATGGTAACCAATCTAAGTACTACCTTAGCTTAATCACGAAAAAGAATATGCTTTGTTTTCTATAAATGGTCACCAATCTAAGTACTACTCGCAATAAACTCTGCTTAATTTTCTCCCCGAAAAATAGGTCTCCAATCTAATTACTACCTTCGTTTAATCACGAATTAGAATATTTTTTGTTTTCTACAAATGGTCACAAATCTCTCCAAACAACAGGTCACAAATCAAAGTACAACTTTAGCTTAATCACAAATAAGAATATTCTTTGTTTTCTATGAATGGTCACCAATCTAAGTACTACTCACGATAAACTCTGCTTAATTTTCTCTCCAAAAAAACTGTTTTACATGGTCACCAATCTAAGTACTACCTTAGCTTAATCACGAAAGAGAATATGCTTTGTTTTCTATAAATGGTCACCAATCTAAGTACTACTCGCAATAAACTCTGCTTTATTTTCTCCCTGAACAACAACAGGTTTTACATGGTCACCAATCTAAGTACTACCTTAGCTTAATCACGAATAAGAATATTCTTTGTTTTCAATAAATGGTCACCAATCTAAGTACTACTCACAATAAACTCTGCTTAATTTTCTCCCTGAACAACAACAGGTTTTACATGGTCACCAATCTAAGTACTACCTTAGCTTAATCACGAATAACAATATTCTTTGTTTTCTATAAATGGTTACCAATCTCAGCACTACCCTCAATAAACTCTGCTTAATTTTCTCCCTGAACAACAACAGGTTTTACATGGTAACCAATCTAAGTACTACCTTAGCTTAATCACGAAGAAGAATATTCTTTCTTTTCAATAAATGGTCACCAATCTTACAACTAGACGCAATAAAACTCTGCTTAATTTTATACCCAAACAACAGGTCACCAATCTAAGTACTACCTTAGCTTAATCACGAATAAGAATATTCTGTTTTCTATAAATGGTCATCAATCTAAGTACTACTCGCAATAAACTCTGCTTAATTTTTTCCCCAAAAATATGTTTTACATGGTCACCAATCTAAGTACTACCTTAGCTTAATCACGAATAACAATATTCTTTGTTTTCTAAAAAAAGTCACCAATCTAAGTACTACTCGCAATAAACTCTGCTTAATTTTATCTCCAAAAAAACTGTTTTACATGGTCACCAATCTAAGTACTACCTTAGCTTAATCACGAATAACAATATTCTTTGTTTTCTATAAATGGTTACCAATCTTAGCACTACCCTCAATAAACTCTGCTTAATTTTCTCCCTGAACAACAACAGGTTTTACATGGTCCCCAATCTAAGTACTACCTTAGCTTAATCACGAATAAGAATATTCTTTGTTTTATATAAATAGTCACCAATCTAAGTACTACTCGCAATAAACTCTGCTTAATTTTTTCCCCAAAAATATGTTTTACATGGTCACCAGTCTAAGTACTACCTTAGCTTAATCACGAATAAGAATATTCTTTGTTTTCTGTAAATGGTCACCAATCTAAGTACTACTCACAATAAACTCTGCTTAATTTTCTCCCTGAACAACAACAGGTTTTACATGGTCACCAATCTAAGTACTACCTTAGCTTAATCACGAATAACAATATTCTTCGTTTTCTATAAATGGTCACCAATCTAAGTACTACTCGCAATAAACTCTGCTTAATTTTTTCCCTGAACAACAACAGGTTTTACATGGTCACCAATCTAAGTACAACCTTAGCTTAATCACGAATAAGAATATTCTTTGTTTTCAATAAATGGTCACCAATCTAAGTACTACTCACAATAAACTCTGCTTAATTTTCTCCCCAAAAATATGTTTTTTATGGTCACCAATCTAAGTACTACTTTAGCTTAATCACGAATAAGAATATTCTTTGTTATCTATAAATAGTCACCAGTCTTAGCACTACTCTCAATAAACTCTGCTTAATTTTCTCCCTGAACAACAGGTTTTACATGGTCACCAGTCTAAGTACTATCTTAGCTTTATCGCGAATAAGAATATTCTTTGTTTTCAATAAATGGTCACCAATCTTAAAACTACTCACAATAACCTCTGCTTAATTTTCTCCCTGAACAACAACAGTTTTTACATGGTCACCAATCTAAGTACTACGTTAGGTTAATCAGGAATAGGAATATTCTTTGTTTTCTATAAATAATCACCAATCTTAGCACTACCCACAATAAACTCTGCTTAATTTTCTCCCTGAGCAACAACAGGGTAATCAATCTAAGTACTACCTTAGCTTAATCACGAATAAGAATATTCTTTGTTTTCTGTAAATGGTCACCAATCTTATCACTACTCTAAATAAACTGTGCTTAATTTTCTACCCGAACAACAGGTCTACAATCTAAGTAGTACCAATAATTGAAAAGTGGATATTTAGTACTTCTTTTTTTTTTTTTTTTTTGATATTGTTTAACATTATAAAATACTCAAGTACACCTCGAGTCATTTGGTACTTGCAAACGATTAGCTGGATATTCCACAGTTAGATTTAAAAATAAAATTTTTTAAAGAAAATATATTATGAAGATATGTACATATATAATTTTCGATTTGATTTATGCATATTTACAATTGGTGTTCAGAAGTAATAACAAACTTAATCGCACATATTGACGCCTTATGTTTACGTCCTTTGGGTACACTAGTTGTCCAATTTTAAAGTTTTTTATATAATTAAATTACTAACTTAAGTTTTTGATTTTATTATTTCTGTTTTTTTTTAAAATAGATATAATGAGTTGAAAATTTTAGGAAATCGATTTAAATTTTATTTTATTACTATATTTTTGTAGTCAGTTTTTTCATTTTTATTTATATTTTATTAAGAGCTGTCAATTTATTAAAAAAAAGTTTTAAACTAATTAGAAAATTAATTATATTAATAAGTAATATAATTAATTTCCAGTATAAAGTTATTTGATAATTTTATTAAAAAATTTTTTGAAATATTTCTGTGTTCTGTTTTAAACAAATTTGCTATAAAATCCTAAACACCAAACTATGTCTCAGTAAAATCAAAGTTATGTTAATTTCATTTAGACTACTAAGTAGGTAAATTTAGTTTTCTTTGAAAAGCGTAAAATAGAACCAAATTTGAAGTAAAATGTATAACACTGTTTTATTACAAACCAAAATATATCAATCGTCTTATATTAAAATATTATTGTCAAAGGACTTAAGTAAACCTTAAAGTTTTATGAATTTTTTTTTTTTTTTTTTTTTAAATTAAATATAAGAAGAAACTTACCCCTTTATTTTGTAAATTCCTTCACCTCACTTTAAACAAATTTTCATACAAATTTTTGAAAAACAAAAACAATTTACATGAAAAATCCTTGTGTGTTTTACAAAATTAGGCCCTCAAATTGGCTTCTATGTAAATAAAAAAATAATATATTTAGACTTGTAGCATTTAAATTTAATTGCTGTTCTATTGGTCTTTTCAAAAGTTTAAGTTGTTTAGCATTTGGCCTAAAATTTACTACAAATTGTAAATAATTTAATTTTATTTAATTTGAAGTAGAAATGAGTTTAAATTAAATTACTTGCTATTAATAAAATAAATTGTCGAGAAGTATTTTAATATGAAGTATTTTGAGAAAGTTTATGGGAAGATAATACAAATTTATATCAAAAGCAAATATTCAAGCCCCTCTATCTCGCAAAACACAACTTTTAAGGAGTTTTATTTTGCTCAAATTTTTTAAGTATTTGAAAAATGTCTTCTACAATACTTATTCATAACTACGACCACATCCTACATAGAACTTATTTTTAATATGCTGAAATATTTGCAAATTTAAAAAGAGAAACCAGGTCTCAAAAACACCTATGGTGGCATAGCGTGTAATAAAAAAGTGGTTAACTTTGGCCCACTGCAGTGCCGTTTGTGCTTAAGTTACTCTTTCCACCCAACAATATTCTAAAAGCATAACTCCTCTTCTATCGATGTAGTAAGTTCCATCAAGACTATAGCACCCACTGTGTGCTATAGTGCTTAAAAAAATCCTACGCTATCTTTCCACTGTCCGCTATAAAATCTACTAGTTCATTTCTTTGGACTAGATTTACCAAATAGGTCTTTAGATCGGTAACTTTATTTTAATATCTGTCAACCTGAAAGTGTATCTCCAGAAACAGTTCGCAAATCTGTAATTTTTTTAATACTCGAGGAGTTTTCTATTACATATTATTGTTTATGTCTTTTATTTAAATTTATAAATTTAAAATTTTTTTATTGATTTTTCTTGTCCCGTTTAAAGTAATTTTTAATTGGAAGAAAAAGTTTTATTAGGAAATATTTATACAAGCAAAAAAAGAACTCCTAACAGTATACAAAATTTTTTAAATGAAATTAGTTACAAAATTATTTAGCCTGTCATGTGCAAACTAATTAAAAATTATAATAATTGATTAAATCATTTTTCAATTAAACTTTTTTTAAATTTTTAATAAATTAAGTCTTCGATGTAATATAGCTTAACTGTCGTAAGATATAATGCAATTAATTATATCATTTTTAGCTTTAGTCACCCTTAAAGTATGTGCTTTAGTCTTGTTAAAAGTATGCCTAAGTCCTCCTAAATATATGCTTTGCTTGTTTTAAAATAAAAACCTGAAAACAGTCTACTTGCTTTTTATGTAAACGTATCAACATATTTTCATTTTGTTTTTCAGCATAAAACTTTAGCATATTAATTTTTTTTACAAAGTTTAACGCACTAAACTTTTGTAATTAACCCTTACTGTTTGTCTGCCATGCTTTGGACTGTTTTTGATATTACGGATAAAACAGTTACTTTTTATTACTCTTCCGTTTTATGAGTTTCAGATTTTTATACCCTTCACCACAGGTGTAAAGGGTATATATAAGTTTGTCATTCCGTTTGTAATTTCCACAATTTTCGTCGGAGAGCAAAAAAGTTTATATTTTCGGAATCCTTGTAAGAAGCGATGACGATTGGACCATGTCTGTCCGTCCGTCCGTCCGTGTGTCGGTTGAAATGGCGTTTATGAAGCCCACCGATAACTGACATATATAATATGTATGTCAAACGATCGGAAATGCTTTCGAGAATTTTGCTATTGGAATTCAGCAAGATAGGTTCATACAATGCGGAGATATGTTCAAAAAACCGGTTTTTTGAACCGGTTTTCCAGTTTCTGAAGCCTCTGTATACACTACGGACTTCGTTTTTACAAAGAATTCTCGGACATTTTTTCTGAATTTTTGTTCTGAAAAAATGAAATAAATCGGTTCAGTAATAACTGAGATATCGGACAAAACGCATTTTTTATTTTTTGAAGCCTTGGTTTAAGCTATAGATTTTTATTTTTATACAGATCGGTCACAAATATTTTTATAAAATTTCAGTTTTTTGAATCAGGAAGATCGGTTTATAAATGGTGGAGATATGCTTTAAAAACCGTTTTTTAGAACCGGTTTTTTAGTTTCTGAAGCCTCTGCATATACCAGGGACTTCGAATTTTTAAAGGGGGCTCGAAAATTATTTTCTGAATTTTTGTTCCGAAAAAATTAAATAAATCGGTTCAGTAATAACTGAGATATCGGGGAAAACGAATTTTTTATTTTTGAAGCCCTTGTTCAAGCTACAGATTTTTATTTTTATATAGATCAGTTATAAATATTTTTATAAAATTTCGGTTTTTTTAATAAACCAAATTCGTTCATAATCAACAGAGTTATGGCCCAAAAACAAATCTGTTAAGAATATAAATACACCAACAAACATGTACATTAAGCATTGTAATGACTATTAGTGACGTTTTTTGTTTTTTGTATAGACAAGTAGTTTAGTTATCAACAGCAGTAATATGATGAATAACAGTGTTGTTGTTGTTGTTCTTTGTATATGCAGTCTGTACAAAAATAAATAGATATGGAATTGTTGTTGTTTATTTTTAAAAACTAAAACATATCTGTTAAGAATATACATAAATACATACACAAACATGTATATTAAGCATTGTAATGACTATTAGTGACGTTTTTTGTTTTTTGTATAGACAAGTAGTTTAGTTAGCAACAGCAGTAATATAATGAATAACAGTGTTGTTGTTGTTCTTTGTGTGTTCAGTCAGTTTGTACATACAAAAATAAATATATATGGAATTGTTGTTGTTTCTTTTTTAAAAGCAAAGCCTGTTATGATTGTTTTTTTTTTCATATTCAAATTTTCGTAGTTTGAAAAAAATTTAGATTTAGAAAATATGCAAGCATACGTTAGGCGAAAATTTTATTAATTGTCGGTAATATGGTAATATGATGTCGATAAGATGGTAAGATGGTAATATGGTGAAGGGTATCAAAGATTCGGCACAGCCGAATCTTTTTTCAATTTCATTTTATATTTAAATGGGTCTCTAAAGTTATGCATATATTATCTTTTATTAGCAATATTATTTTACAAAACATATTTTTACGGTTATTGACGTTTTTAAATCATAAAACAGCTTTGCCATTAAAATAATGTATTAGAGAAGGGAGATAAAAAAAGGAATTTAAATAAGATTTAAAAAGTTACTTATATTCTATAATATTATTCTATGCATTTAAATAAAGTAACATGTATAAATATTTAACTTGTTTAATATTTATTTCAAACTATTTTGTCTATTGAGGTATGTAGTAATTTCAACACTTTAAATCAGTGAAGTGTAATCAACACAAATTTTTTTGTATTTTCTTAAGTCCAATTTAATAACTAAATTAAATCTTTAAATTATTAATAAAATTGCATAATATTTGATTTAATTCCATAAATAATTACTTTAGTATTTTACTATTATATTTCGAAAAATAATATAACATTAATGTAATATAAATCAATTCGTATTAAAAATAGTTTTTATGATAAAACAATAACTATACATTTTTGTTACCTAATAAAAATTGGGAAATAAATTTGATCTTATAACACTTGATGGAAAGTAAGAAACTATTTGTATTCAATGAATAAAATCAATTATTATCATTGTTTTTTGCTTCTCTGCAATAAAATCTAAATATACTTTGTTAGTTAGCAATTCAATTTCAACATATAAATTATGTATAAACAATGAATACAACTACTGGCCTTAAACTACATATAAGTTGTATAATTTTCATTACAAAATAACATCCTCAATGTTTTGCCAATATACAATCTCACAAATACAATTAAATCTCTAAGGAATTTAAGTAAAATAGACAGAAAACACAGTGGGACAAATGATAACAAATGGTTAGAAGCAAAGATTCTTCAAAAAGTTTTAAAACTTGGTGGTTTAGTATATATAAAATATAGGGTACATTAAAATTACTTCCAATTTGTGGACTTTTTGTTTATTTTATGGAAAAAGAAATATATTTTCATATAAGCTAGGACTCAATGTAACTACCTATATCGTATTAGAAATAAATTCAATTAAATCATTAATCTGAATTGTAAATGAAATTCAACCTACAAAACAAATTGTATATTTAATTACTTATTCAAACTATCACTTATTAATTATATCACTGTGTAACAATTTCCCAAAAAATCGAACTAGAGCTCATACATAATAAAACTGCGTACTCAGTTTTTTTCAAGGATGTCAAATTTTTTTCAAAAGGACTCAAAATAAGTAATGCAAAATATGCAACTTAAAAAAAAAAAATATATATATATATATTTACCAAAATTATATCAGCCCAATATGGATGTCAAATAAAAGCTATGAAGCTCTGCAATATAAAAAAGATTTTCATTTAAATATTGCAGAACAAAATGTTATGAAAAAATTCTTTATATTAAGTGTGTAATTAAATAGTAAATATATACCCAATTCACAACTTTGTTATTGTGTTATTTGTTAGTTTTATATGAAGAAAAATAATACTTTTTAAAAAATAATACTCTGTGAATATGTGTATTATTTTCTATGAGTTGTTGTATTGTTATTTTTGAAAATGTCAAAATTTAAAACAATTTTTATTTATTTTTATTTTATTTATTTTAAAGAAAATGTTGAAAAAAATAGAATTTTATGAAAGCTAGGACTTTTATATATTACAACACCCATCTTAAAATATACGAATCGATTCAGAATTAATTTCCAATACAATTTAACGATATTCGCCCGCCTAGATTGCTGCCTGGTTCCATGGCTAGTTTGTTGTCTGTGTATGTTAAACTTTTGCACAAAGAACAAGTCGTAATTTTAAAGATAAATTGATCGAATTTGGAAAATGTAACTATTTTGGTATAACGCCAAAGTCTGCTGAAATTTGTTATGATCGGTCCATAATAAAGCAAAACTCCCTTATAAGACCATAATATCACTCTAACTCGCATAAAAACCACATTAATCCACATAGTTTTAGGATAATCTTTGACACAAATAAATTGTATATAAACAGAAACTATAGTACTAAGGATTCATAATGATAGGTCCACAATTGGCCATTGGTCACATAAAAAGTCATTTCCGAAAAACTCGAAAATCATTTTGAGCCTCAAAAGGATGTAGGATATTATATTGTTGGACTTGAAAAATTCTACTTTTTGACTTGTTTTCATTGATAAATCGATTTTTTTTTTTTTAATTTATAGTGAAAAATCCAATTTTTTTAGATAAAAGTCAAGGTTTCATAGGTTTCACAATGTTATAATATTATTTTAAGTTTCCATATAAATTAAAAAAAGAAAAAGAAAAAAAAAAAAAAATTTAAAAATGTGTTATTTTAAATAAGACTTAACACAATAACACAAATAATATACTTTGTGAATTGGGTAATAATATTACAGGATTAAATTTTCAAAAAGATATTTTCTTAAATTTTTGTACCAGAACATTAAACAAATATTTTTTATTGCGGCTTTTATTTGACACCTACATTGTGTTAAAATAATCTTCGTAAATATTTTATAATATTCTTAAAAATAGCGCATCTTTCGAAAATGTAAATCATTTCGATTCCAGTTCGACATTACCTTTCGTTCCAAAGTCTTTCCTGAATTGGAATGTTCAATATGTTTTATATTTTGCGTTTTTTTTTACGTTTTTTTTTTTTTTTTACAAATTTATCAGTTTGACGGTTTTTTTACTTTTGTTTTTTTTTATTAATTTTTTTATTACTCCAATTTTTGTTTTGTCCTTTTTCGGTTTAGCGATTTTTCTATATTGGATAATTTTTTATTTTAGCGTTTTTTTCTCTTGAGTTGTTTTTATTTAGTAACTCATTTTGTATTTTTTTTTTTTTGCTTTTTGGGCAATTTTTTTCATTTTGGCGTTTTTTTACTTTTGTGTTTTTTTTTTTTTAGATTTTTTGATATTGTCGTCTTAGAGTTTTTAATTTTGAAGATTTTTTGGGATTTTTTCATTTTGAAGATTTTTTATTTTAGCGTTATTTTTATAACACAACTCATATATTTTAACTTTTGCATTTTTTTTGTCGACTTTTTCTTCATTACAGAGATTTGTTTTTTTTATTCCTTTTGTGGTTTAGTGATTTTTTCATTTTGAATATTTCTCTATTTTAAAGTTCTTTTCGAATGACTTTTTTTTTATTTGACTACATTTAATTTGTTATTTTTTTTATTTTTTTTAGTTACGGTTTTAAGGTTTTTGTTTTTTAAATATGTTTTTGAAATATTTTTGAGAGAAAAAAAAAAGAACAATTTTAGCAATTTTTTCATTTTGCCGTTTTTTTATTTTTTAAGCGATTTTTTCATTTTGTCGTTTTATCGAGTTTTTTCATCTAAGCGTTGTTTTCGCCTTTTTATTTGTAATTATTTTTTCAAATTTTGCCTATGTTTTATTTTTTTCATTTTAGGTTTTTTTATTTTTATCGATTTTTTTAAGCGATTTTTCATTTTCCCATCTTAGCGATTTTTGTTAATATTTTTTTTACTTTATCGTTTTTTTTTTCTTGAGTTTTTTTTTTTTTATTTGGCGACTTTCATTTTGTGTATTTTTTTTTTTTTGCTTTTTAATCTTTCTGTTTTCTTTTTGGTGGTATATTTTCGCTTTGCTTTTTTCCGTTTTTTCGAACTTTTTTGTCGACTTTTTAAGCGATTTTTTAATTTGTCGTTCTAGCTATTTTTTTTAGTTTTGAGCTTATTTTTCTTTTCCTTTTAGGGATATATTTTCGTTTTGTGTTTATTGCCGTTAGGGCACTTTTTTTATTTTGGAAATTTTTTATATTATCGTTTTTGTAAAAAATAACAAGAACGACACTACTTTGAATTGATAGATATTTCATTATGAGTATTTTATACTCTGTACATTATATATTCTTCCAGTCAAATTATAGCACGGTCGTAAATTATTTCCTTGTGTAAATAATGTAAATTTGTTTTGGGTTCGAATCCTGACGAACAGAAATATAATTTTTATTTAGTAAATTTCTAAAAGAAAAATATTTTTAATTAATTAGTAATACATAACAACCTATGGTGGTGTAAGGTATAAAATTATATTTGATAGTACCTTAATCTGATATTTCTAAATTTTAATGTTTGCTTAAAGATAAATTATAGCACAATTTTTCGAAGGCGAGGCCAAGAATCTTACTCAGGACCTAAGGTCCTGAGCGGTGATATTTTGATTTTTGTTATTTTTATTACTTATATAAAAATCTTAAAACGCAACTCAAATCTAAATAATATTTTTTTATAAAAAACTTAATAAAACGTTCCTAGAAGTTCTTGCGAAATATTTTTTTCTTTTAATAATGAAAATCTTATTTTTGAGGAAAAAAGCCTTAATGGTATGTAGACTAGAACACTTCCTCTAAACTATTTAATTTCTCAAATTGAAATTGAAATTTATTTAAAAATTATTGTATGTGAAATAGAAAATATTATTCAATTTGGGCATAGAAAATTAGAAAATTTTTTGGAGGCTGTTCTGGAAAATCGTTTATAGATCCACTATTTCTTTGCGAATTCCGCCGGTTTTCAATACCAAGATTTTCGAGACTATATGACACATATGTGTTGAAAAAAATATGTATTTATTGTACTATGGCCTTCAAAGAATCCATTTCAACATACAGACAAACAGTTACTTATATATTCTCAAAAATTATTTTTAATCATAACAATCATCCCACTGTTTGTAACATTATTAGATTGTATAAAAGCAGTATAATCAGATTTGTTAAGCAAATAAAAATAGTATCTGATGATTTTGTTTCAGTTACTATTATTTGCCAGGAAATTGATATCTATGTATGTGCGCAATAATAACATAATTTTAATAAGAACATAAAAAAGTGAAAGCAAATGGAAAAAATGCGTTTTTTTGCTCAGATTTTTTTGCAATGCTGATTAATTAACTTTGTATATACAAATATGTATGTAAAAGTATTTGTATTAATTCAATGTAATTATTTTATGAAATTCTCTGAAGCAAAGGATAAAACCAATTAATTTTTATTGAATTTTAGAAATCTCTTAATATTTGATTAACGTTGCAAACTTTATTAAATTTATGAAGCTTTATACTTAATTGTACTAAATTTTAAACATTTGTATTTCCTTCCAGGTCTGTGCCACTCAACACGTTGATGTTTGTATGTTTAACAATGGAAAATTTAAAAATGTTGTTGCCGACTCGGATAATATTTCTCCATCACCCATAGATCAGCATGTAGCTCCTAGTAGTAACCTCAATACTACTGTCATTTTAAAGCCCCAACGTGGTGCCACCAAAAATTGGATTGCCTTAGAGGATACCTTACAAAGAAGCACCGAACCAGATGAAATAATCGCTGATATAGCAGCATCTGCTTTACGCACTCCTCACTTTCTTATGCAAACCAATCATTCGCCTAATAAATGCTCCAGTCCTGGGGTACTTATACCTCTCTCCACTTTAACTGCTGCTGTCAGTCATGCTCCCACCAATAGTGATGAACGTAATGTTTTTGCTATTTATGTTTCATATTATGTTAAAGTGAAACTAACCCTTTCGGGCATGGGTGGTGAATTATCTCTAAAACTGCCCTTTTTACTCGTACATATCGATGAGGAGCAAAGGCTAAAACATGAAAAACAAAAAATACAACTTGAAGAAGTACCAGCCCATAAGAGAAATGGTAAACCCTCAAAGTCGCCAGAACATAAGAAACAACCATCTGAGGAATTTGCTTTACCAGCCAGTTTGGAACGTATAGAATCTTTAGAAGCAGAAAATGTACACATTAAAGTTACTCATGTTAGTAGTTGTGATGGTGATGGTGTGGTTGAGGCCTCCATACAGGCAGAGGCTGAAGATGATATAATTGAAGAGTCTCAACCATCTACTAGTTTAGCTTGTTGCCATAGAAGGCAGTCTTTTATGCGCTGTGAGAGTATAGATATTGGTTTAGAAGATGATATTGCTATAGCCAAATCAATTGATTTAGAGAAAGTTTTACATGTGGCACAAATTCATAATGATTCTAAAGGGGAAGGTCAAACAGACGATAGTGCTACTAAGTCATGAGAAAGTAATGGTATTTATGACAAAACCTGAAATTATTTAAAAAAGAATTCTGTCAATACACAGTGGTCCCAAATCGATTTTTTTTCTAAAGCTATGTTCCCATTTTTCAAATATTTGATCAAATTTGCGTGAGCACTAGTTCTAGAAAAAAATTGTTTAACGTTGTTTGATCTTGCAAATTTTTTGTAAGAGAAAACAGTGTTAAAATTGATTCAGTAAAATATCAGCTATGATTAATTATGAGTAGAAAATATTTTCTTGTAAAATATTGAAGTTATAAAATATTTTATATAGTGGTTACGTCATTTTGGTTAAATATTTGACTAGTCTGAACATAGCTTACCAACATATGAGGGTATATATAGCAAATATATATATTTCCTAATTTCAGCTTTGACATTTTTGAATTTAAGAATACAATTTTATAACATTTTTATTTAGACATCTCCAACAGTTCACTAGTTATAGAATTATTTAAATTGAAAGCGATTAGGGAGCACTGTGCGTCATAAATGAGGAAACAAAGCAGCTACTAAATGTGGTTAGATCTTAAATTATTAATTTTATTGTTTGTCGAAGCTAATTTTAAAATAGCTTCGGTTATTCGAATTAAAAAAAAAAATATATTAATGGAGATTTAAAATTTTTTCCTCGTTTAATCGAATAATATTTATTCGAATGACAGACAAGCTGATCATACATATTTATGTATTTTTTATTTTTTTTTTTTTTACTATTCAAAAAACAATTATAGATGACCTCATTTCGGAGACAAATGTTATTCTAAAATCATATTAGAACAATGGATTAAAGTCCACGAAATATCTTGATAAATTTCCTATAACTACGTAAGCAGAATTAGGGGATATGGATAAAGAAAATTCAGATGATACCAGAGATGCAATGGTTAATAATTTTTATACTTTTCAGCTATCAATTTGCATTGCTACTAATGTTATTTTTAAATTTCTTAATTTTAGATTGCCACTATAAAGTAGAGAACCTGTTCGAAAAATAGTTCCTTCAATTTTGACCAAAGAACTTTTGCATGAATTTTATGCTGGAAAAGGGAAAAAATATAGACTTTTAGACTATCAGATAGAAATAATTCTTCGCATGATAAAAAATTATTTTTTTAAGAGCTGTAAATTTTATCATTAATTTTAATATATATGTGTTTGTGAAAAAATAAATTTGCTTTATTATTTTAATATCTTTTTTTTTATTGAATTTTTATATTTTTGTTGTTAAAAAATACAACATTATTCTGTTCTATTATTCTATAATCCTTATTCATTTGCAAAAATGTATGCTAAAAACTAAAAATGCTTATTTAAGTAAAATAAAAAGACTGAATTTTTAAATCAGAATGTATTTTTATTGCTAAAAATAATTTATTTAATGGTCCTGCTCGGTAATGTATAACATAAGCCATGAACGTTAAAAATATAGATTTAATTGCATTATAATGAGTTGTTCAGAATGCATGAATGTTGAACATTTAAATATAATGACATTTTCAATGCGCTTATAAAATTAATAGGTAAGACATTTTTAAAGAGTTTTTTAAGTGATGAATTAATACAACTAAAAGCATGAGTGCTTTTATAAGATCGGTATTTAAAGTTTTATTAAATAAGGACAACCTGGTAGCAAAAGCTATCGCTTTTAAGCAGCTTATGTGAGATCGTTTTCCTTATGAAATTGCTTCTGGGTAAACAGTATTTCTTGCTGGGTATGATATACTACTTCGAATGTGTGCTAATCGATAGTACTTTGGAAAAATAAAATTTTGACATGGAGAGAAACTTTTTATGATTTGGTGTGCCAAAAAAAATATTTTTAAAGTAAAAAATGTTGACGGTTTTGTTTAAAAAATCTGAAATAAATATTTTTAAAAAATGATTTACCTATTTTAATTGCGATTATCTTGGAAATAAGAACATTGAAGTTAATGGTTATATTAGCTTTTTCAAGCAATTACCGGTATTTTGGTTTTGGTGCCGGTATACCGATACTGATATAATTTAAAATACCGTTACCGAAATAGAAATAAATTATCTTTATTCATTTTGATATCCAACCTTGGAAAAAATTAAAACAAACTTAAAAAAAAAAAAAAAAATTATCAAATTGAAATTGTAAAAAAAAAACAAGAAAAAAGTGGTATTCGGTTAAGCCCGACCATATGATACTCTACACCATTGTGTTTGAGTATGAAATTTCAAGAAGGGGACTTATATTATACCTTTGAAACGTGAATGGCTCCAAGAGGTGACTTTTTCGCGAGGCACACTCGCAACGTTATTTCAGTGAATCTAGAGTATAGCGTTATCGAAGAAGGTTTCAAAATGTCATTTAAAAATCATTGTGGCGTTTTAAAATATTAAATTGCTAAACGTGTATAGTTATTTCAAAGAATTCAGCAATTTTGCATATTTTGTTATAGCGGATGTTGGCATTATAAATCAATTCCTGTTCCTGTGTAAAGTTTTACTTACGCAGAAAATATAGTTTCACTAAAAATATTCAGCAACGGTTTCCATGGGCTAAGAAAGCGATGTTTTTAGTTTAAGATTTATCATCGAGGCACACCCAAGGCGCTAATCAAAATTGGCGATAATATATGTCAATCTGTAGCTGCTTTTATACCCTATATTGAAATCAATTTGGCATTCGAAGAAAAGTATGATTTTTCATTTAATGCAACTTTAGAGATTTGACTAAGTGCAATTAAAAAATGTAAATAAATGACATTGTCTTATGACTTACTTAAAAAAAAAAACTATGAATTTTGCAATAAATGGATGAATATCAACAAGATTACATCACTAAAAACTGAGTTTTGCAAATTTTATAAGAAGGTTTAATATTATTAAATCGCTAATATATGCACGAATATTTAACTTATCGCGACATTTTTAATTTGTATTTTAGATACAGCATCATAGAGTACATAAATGCATTTTTGATTTAGGACTATAAATAAAATTTTGGAAATTTTTTTAAAAAATTTTATCTTAAACCTCTATAACATTGATGCTGTGCGGTAAAAGTCATTCACGCGAACAGATCTGTGTTCCAATAGAGCCAAGAAATATTTGTACTAAATATCGTTGATGTGCCATTTAAAAATTTTCGATATTTTTTTTGAACAACAAAAGTAAACGAGTTTGAAGAATTTTCCATATATGTACATATTTTCTATGATTTTTAAGGCAATATGAAATTCTTTATTCTTTTGTTATAAAAATAAATTGAAGTGTGCGTTTGTTCAAAGGATCCGCATTAAAAATTGTGTTGTTTTTATTTTATCAACAAAAGGAGTGGAACAATAATTAAACAAACAAACGTCTTTTTGTTAAAATAATAAAATTGTACAAAACAATAAAATTTTTAATAAGAACAGAAATATGCGAGTAATAAAATTCTGTAAAAGTTTTTTGAATGCCAAGTATTTCTATAATTAAAAAGAAATATTTAAACTGTGAATAAAGACAATTGAAGTCTGTTTTGTTTTTAACACTTATGTAAAAAATATTTCTGAGAAAAATTTTTGTTTTTATAAAGAAAACAAAAATTGCTAAAAGGTGTGTTAGCATTTTAAGTAATTTTTAATTTACAGAGAAGTTTGGGACAAAAAAATTCATAAATAAAAGTATTTTTATTAAGAAAACTCTTATAGAAAGGTAATTTGGTTTAAAATTGTGCTAATAAATTACATTAAGAATAATGATGTTATTATCAATAAATACAATTTTGTATATAAAAAGGCGCATTTTCTGGATCGTTTGGTATTGCAATGAAATTGAAATTTCAGCTTGGAAGTCAATTTTTATACATGTAATATTTTTATGTGTATATAATGTTATATTGTATAATATGTAGCTGGTATATTCTGTGTTCACCATTCTTAATCATTAGATCAGGAATACTGATGGAATGGAATAAAATAGATATGAGTTAAGTCCTAAGTTTACATCGGAAAATGGTTAGCACCATTGGATTAAGCGTCTTTAAAATAGCTGTATACGTCCAGCAGAAACTCCTCTTGTAACAAACAATTATTTGTTATGATACATTGATATTAATAAAATTTTTTATTTTAGCTGTAATAGTAAAAAAAAGTTAAAGAATATAAAATTCAATAATTCTTTCATTATTAACGTCGGTTTTTAGCTAGAAATTGGTGTCCTTGTCTTCATTTTTGGGCAGAATAATATCACCGAAAGCTGTGTCAACTAAGTTAAGCAATATGGCATCGATGAGATTTTGTTCATTGAAGAAATTATTGGCGACAGCAACATGAAAAGAATATAATAAAAAATGTTCTTTTGTTTTGAAAGTGAAAAAATTTACTCATCATAAAGAAATAAGGAATAATACATTATATTTTCATCTTCTAAGTCTCAACGATGATATTTCTAGATACCAGAAAGTGATCTGCCTTTAAAGTGATATTAAAGTGATTTCCCAAAAATCAAAATATATACAGTTAGGGACAAAACTATTTGTACACCTCATATATTTCGTATACCTTCACGCACATTTTCAACAGATCCGCCGTTTTTATACTTGCTTACAATGTATTGTACTGTGGAATGTTGCAAATTTACTAAATTACTTACATTCCGGAGAGATTTTCCTTTTTTATGTTCATCAATAATTAAATTTTTAATATCCAAACTCAACTTTATATTTGCTTTAGAATTCTGTTTATTCCTATTATGCTTAAAATGTATTTACCCAACAAACCAAGAAACGATACAGTATCATTAATGATATCATAATTTAAAAATTATATGATAAAATATCGAAATTATTTTTTCCTTAGAAAAAAACTTCAAACTTTTTCAGGAAAATAAAATTAAATTGAAAATATTTTTATTAAAAGAATATTTTATGTATGTTATGCATAATATGGAAATTATATTTTTACAGCTAAATTTAGTGGATTCGCAAAAAATAAAAGAGATAAGAAAACAATATCAGCCCGGATTTAAAGGGGAATTACAAAAGTTTCGTTTACATATAAAAAGATTTGGAGCAGGATGAAATTTAGTTTATTATGGTTATTTTATTAATTTTTGATAAAACATTTAGAATATTATATATTCACCCAATCTTAGCAGATATGTATGTGTATATTCTGCCATATATTGCTAAATTATCGCGCTGCTTAAATTTAACGATATCATTACTAATATCGTTATTTTCAAAAATTATGATATCGTTTTCGAGTGTACCTTTTAGAAAGCAATCTATATCATTTTAGAATTATAAATGATATCATTCTCAGGTTTCTATATCACCGAAATGATATCGTAATGATATCATTACGATATCATTTGGTTTGTTGGGTAGTTACAAAATTTTATAAACATTTTTGCATAATTGTTATTTAATAATTGTACATTGTTTTGTCTTTAGCTCTTTTGTAAAAAAAAGTTATTTTAAAATAATGATAAAAGAGATGTTGCGGTTGTATAAAAAATAATTTTTGTTTTCATAAGATTTAAATTCATAAATGAGAACCTTTTGTTTAAAAAATTTTATTGTAATAAATTAAGTGAATAAGAATTTAAAAAGCTATTTTGTTACACAGAAAAAATATATTCTATTAAACGATTTATTAAAGATAAAAATTATTCCAAATACGTTTTTAATTGTATAGAGTTATAAAGTGTACAAAATTCAAATTTCTGTTTTTCTTATTGTATCGATTAATAAATTAATGAAATATAAAAAAAAAAATAAAAAGTGATTTGAATAATTGAATATACAATTTTTTATAGGTTGAATTTTTAATTAATGAAAAATTGAATAGATAATATTCGTAATTGGAATTTTGTTTTAGGGTTTTCTGTAAAATTGTATTAAAGCTTGTTAGAATACTTTGAATTTGCTTTATTTGTTTATTTATAAAAATATTTGAAATCATTTTAATACATATTGTAATTTATAATTTAATTGAAATTTTGTTTGAAAATGTTTTTTCTGTGTTAAAAAAATTTATGTTTGACCAAGTTATACTATTATATAAATAAATAAAAGCATTTTAAATATCTGATTAATAAATTCATCTCAAATTATCATACAATATTTTTTTCTGTCAATTGTTATAGAAAATAAGTTTTAAACTATTAGCTTATTTTATATTTTATAAACACTTTTTTAACTGTTTGAATTTTTTTTTTAGTACTTCAGAAAATATTGTGCAAGCTTATGTTGTTTCCATACTTATAATAATATTTTTAAATAAAAGAGGTTAAATTTTGTACAAACATTTTAAAGTCGCCTTTAAAGCAATTCTTATTTAAGTGTAATAATTTTTTTCTAACAATTTGATCTTAATAGTATTATAAAGACTATAAAACTTAAAAGACTAGATAGTTAGTTCTAATCAGCTTTTTAAATATTTGAAATATCTTTTTTAGTTTTAAAAATATTACTAATTTTGTAAGTTTACCTTTTAATTGATATTAATCATACGTCTCATAGTACAAATAAATAAATTTAAAATTATTTGCTTAAAATTTGTAGGCATTAAAATATATAACTATAATCTTATAAAATGCTAAATAGTTTATTACATTAGAGTGATATTATCTCAAATATTTCCTAATAATAAATATTACTTCATAATACTACTCAATAATATTCGTTAGGTTTTTTTTTTTTTTTTTTTTTTTTGTAAAATAAGATTTTTCTTTAGTTTTCTAATTAATCTAATATCTTTATCACAGTTGCTTTTAATATTTCTTTAAAATCATCTAATCTTTGCATACATATATTAATGCATTGACAAAACCAGAATACGTATATGGTATTAACTTCCTTTATTAAAGCAAAATTTAAATACAAAAGTATATAGTAATAATTTCATTATTAAGATAAATCTAATATCTTATCATATGCATTACAGTATGGAAAGTTTTTACTGTGTAAAATAAAAATATATTTTTATTATATAATTAAAAGCATTTAGAAAGATATTTATAAGGAATTGTTTATCTCCTAAATTTTATAAAATTTCGTAAAACAATTTTAAATAAGTAATTTGATTGTTTTTAAAAAAAGAGTTTAAAGATACTTAACTTTTGCAAAATCAATTATTGTGAAGATGTGATATCTTTAAACTATAAAAGAATATCCAGATATTATAAATTCGGCTCATTATTTAAGTAAATTTTATTTTTAATTAAAAACAGTCTTAAATTAATTTTTATTTCATTAACTGCAAAAAGTAAAAAGATATAAAAAAAAAAATTCGCTAAGTACAGGATTCGAACCTGTGCGGGCATAGCCCAATGGATTTCAAGTCCATCTCCTTAACCACTCGGACAACTTAGCTTACTGTAATAGCTGCGTTATTTCAAACACTTAAATTAGGACTAATAAAGTAAACAAATAAAAATAATAATAAATAAATTTTGCGTTTTATTATAATATTTTTGGTTTATCATATGCCTGAAAAAATATATAAATATTAAATCTTTTAACAACATATAAAAGGTGTAAAAGGAAGTAGGAGTCTATACATATCTTCAAATATTTGAAAATGAACATTTTTCGTTTGGGATGGGAATGGGATAGTGATATGTCTTTTGACAGGAAATAAGGGAATGATACGAGCAAGACGTATATTTGGTATGCTACAACCACCTGGCAACTGTTATTGCATCATGAAAATGTGTAGATATACTTTTGCGAATGGGAAATTTTAACCTGGGAAGATAGATAAGCTTATATGGTAAAAATATTGAAAATTTAATAACATATTTATAAGAAAGTTATTTTCTTTTTTAATAATTGTGTAACACAGAAAAAAGTCACCAATTAACAAATATATGTGAAAATAATTCATTCAATTATAAACTTGTTTAAATTTGCACCTCTCACCAAAATGATTATATCAATCACTAAAAACTGTAAAAAATACAAAACAGAAAAAAATTCGCAATTAATAAATTAATTAAATCAATCAAGTAGTTGATTGGATGAATTAAAAATATATATAGGATATGAAAGTGTAGTTAAATTTTATTTTTATTTCAATTTAGCTTGAATAAATTTATTAAATTTCGATGCAAAATGAAAGAACTATGTTAATTGAAAAAAGACCGTAATAATTTTTTCTGTGAAACAGTAAAATTTCTTAGCGAAGCCGTCAAGTAAAAACATAGTGTAGAGTCTTCGTGGATATGCTGCAGTACGCTTCTAATGAATCAGCATATTTTCCTTCACTGAAAACCTTTTTGCAAACCAACGCACAGAGGGCCAGAGAGATAGATTTTTGGCCATAAGTCGTTTTTAAGAATTTGAAAATAACGAATATGGCAAATTATTAGGAACATTTAAAAGCATGTTTTTCGATTTTTTTTTTTGTTATCCATCTACACCATTTCCTTCTGTATCGATCCAAACTTAAAAAAGTTGATAGGAATTAATTTTATTGAAGGGCAATTTTTTTGGTTTTTGCTACATATTTTTATGACAAAGGCTGAAATTTTTTTTCGCATCTATTCACATCTAAATCGGCAATTATAACAAAAATAACCCGAGTTTAAATTATTTACATATAGTATATTTTTTTTAAATTTTAATAAAATAAGTTAAAATTTTTTGATATTAACCTTCTTCTTAAGAAATCCACACAAATCCTCAGTCCGATAAAAGCATTTTTTTTATATTTTTGTATCTAATAAAATGTTAGTTTTTGAAAAAAGTTGCTTAAACTTGCTCCAAATGATAAATGACCATATCGCACCAATTTATAATAGTGTTCCTAGATATCAAAATAACATAAATTTTAAGAAAACATTTAGATATTTTTTCAAATAAATAATTATCCAGTGTATTTACACAAACATTGATACTTTCGATATAAATATAGATGCAGTTAATTTTCTATCCCTATTTAAAAGAAGAAAAACGGTATGGAAATTGGTCGTGATTCGTCAATTATTTCAACTCGCTCCCATATAAATACCCCACGAATAGGGTTTTAACGGTTAGAAATTCGTTATTTATATCACTATTTCAATAAAATTCAGTACAAATAAGTTTAATAAATTATTAAATCAGAGTACAAAATACCAGGAAAATCGGTCCACAATTAGGCATAGCTCCCATATAAAGCCAACTTTCGAAAATCACTTTAACTCCAAAAATCCAACATAAATTACAGTGTAATGGCAATATTTAACACAATTAACTTTAAAAACAGTAAAAATCACATAAACTAAATTCATAATGTACAAACGCAATGGTGTAGGGTGTTATATTGTCGGAATATACCGACTATAACTTTCTTACTTGATTTTTTAATGTTTGTTCTTGAATTCAGTAACACAAAAACAAACAGAAAACTTAATTTTAGAAAGATGCAGCAACAAAAAATTTTGGACGCCATATTGTTTCCGCCATTTTGCATTTTTTTAATATTTTCGATAATTTAATAGAATACAGATTTCAAAGTTTTCTTGTATTTGGTTTTTGACACATTTATCGATTATAAAAAAAATTTTATTTTTGAAGAAATTAACATAACTTAAAGAAACATGTTGAGTCCGCCATTTTGTTTTTTCAAAATTTGATTTCAGTTTCAAATTAAGTAACTCTAAAATTGCCTATACACAAAATTTTAGCTGGATCAGAAAATTTTTTAAAAATTTTGGCAGCCATTTTGGTTTCGCCATTTTGAATTTTTTATTTTTTAGTTCATTTTTGGAATCAGCAAGTCCAATAACCTTGATATATGAATTTTTTTGCCATATCCGACAACGATAAAGGGTTTTGGCCAAAAATCGATCTCTCTGGCCCTCTGTGCAACGGTTATGAACAATTTTGTAATGTCTTTAAGCAGCGCTTTACAAAAGCTGCCAATACTAAATAACATGCGGAAAGCATTGCATTTCCGGAAATGATACCAAGATAAAACAACTCTTGTGCTTGCATTTTTATTATTATTGAGCCAAGATTAGGTGAAAACGGTTATATAATAATTAGCAAATATTCATAAAAATATAAAATCCTCCAAAAATTACATAAAGGAATAATTTGAATGAGTGAAATCTGCAGGTACTTAACAAAGATCAATAAGTGAATTGTAGAGGTTTTTATATGCACATAGAGCAAATAAAACCGTTATATTTTGGAATGAAGAGACAGCCCGATTATACTTGAATGGGAAAAAACTCAAGGGTACTTAAAAACCTTTTAGATCTTTATTTTTGTATTTATTATAATACTCAGTCAAATTAGGTAAAAACGGTTATATAATAATTAACAAGTTATCATCAAATTTTAAAATCATCAAAATTCTATCATAAAAAACACTTAAACAAATCATATAGGAATAATTTCCATGAGTAAAATCTACAGGTACTTTTCAAATATCAATGAATGAATTGGAAACCCAATTTGAAATTTTAATGCACGAGAAACAAATAAAACCGTTATACATTCCAATGATGGGAGAAAGCCTGATTGTAAGAAACCCTTTTAGATATTTTTTTTTCTTATAAAAACGGTTATATTTTTAGCAAATGATAATAAAAATTTTAAATGCTATAATTCCTCACAGGAAAATATTATTAACAAATGCCACGTATTTATCTTTCTATCGTAAAAACACTTGAAAACATTAATGTTTTAAATATAACATACAAAATGTAAAATGTAAATGTAAACATAAAGGTTAAGATTTTTTAATTAATATTAATCATACGCTCAAGTAATTTCAAAATAAAATATTTACTTATATGTATGTATATTAAATAATTTGAAAAAGAAATAATAAGAAGTTGTAGATTGTATTATATTTTATTGTTGAATCATGGATATTTTCTTTTCTAAAGAATACATTTTCCGCATTTGATTTAATATTTTCTTCAAAATACAACTGAAATTCCTAACATAGATTTTACTATATTAAAACTTGTAATATATTTAAATTAATATTTAGTATTTCTCTTAAGTTTGCTACTTACTTTTATAACAATAAGGCCTTCTAATGATATATTAATGTATGTGTATTTCATTATATTTCTGTTATTATTTTCCAACCATCTATTGTTATTTCTATCACTTATAAGCCACTCAAAGCAACAATATAGAGAAAAGCAACTTTATTAACAATATTTTATTTGCCTTACGTTTAAATTTAAAGAAACCAAGCATAAATTACTTTAATTTTCTTTAAGAAAATAATGTAGATGAAGCACTTGCAGAACACATTAAAGTAGGAAAACAAAAAAAAAAAAAAAGTTAACAACCATATAAAACAGAAAAGGAAATACCACCATAAAGCAGAAAGTACGAGTAGCAACATAAATCTCGAATTGGTCTTAAAAACCATTAAAACAGATATGTGAATGTTAAAGCACAAGAGAAAAAAAAAAGCCATTATATAGGCTTGAAAACATACGAGTGTTATTACATAAAAATACATGCAAACACTTACAATAAAAACAAGTAATTATTTAGCTATAAAATAAAGTATTTACTTTAACTACTTTAAGTTTAAATGTATGAGTAAATGTGGGTCATATAAATTACATATAAAGGTAAAAACAAAAGTGAATATATAAATGATAATGTGAAACAGGGGCTAAAAAATAAATACATATGTTATTAGAGGTAAATCGAAATGACATAATCTTTAGTCAAAATTCTATTACAATAAATTGTTATTTGTAATATTGGTAGTAGAAAAGAAAGCATAAGCTTAAATTATGTTTTTAAATATTTTAAATATCTCTCATACAACTGAAGTTATGCCTTCCTCTACCACTTTACCTTCGAATTAATATTAATCATACGCCTAGTATTTATTGAAATAAAAATTCACTATGAAAACTTCACTCTTTGCCTCACCTTTTTAAATGTTTGCTATGTTTGTAAAATTCAACATATGTAGCATTTCTTATGACAAATATTAACGAGCTCATGTAATTCATTACTTACAGCATCTAACTGACTGTGTCTAACCCCACCCCAACACATTTGTATTAAATTCGTAGCTACTCGTTGTAAAGTAACATTCATAAATAAATATTTATTTTGATTAAAGAAATAATGCGCTTTTATGTTTTTCGCCATATCCTGTTTCATGAAAATGTGTTTTGGTGACATGTGTTCATAACTTCATACGTATAACTTGTCACTCAAATTCACAAAGTGATTATTTTGAGCGAGTGTGATTGTTGGTAGGTGGCTAAATTGTTTTTAGTTATTTAATAATACATCATCAATCATTGTAATGCAAGGGAATTTGATTGATTTTTTATTTTTGGCAGTTGTTGGTTTCTTTGAAATTAGTTTTATTTATGAGTATAGCTGAGGATTATGTAATTATTTAATGCAGGAGAAGATTTATAACTTGAAATTAAAGATTTTTATTTTATTGTTGTGACCACTGGTGACATTTCTCTTGAGCAATGGTCCTATTGAATTCACCGCGTGAGGGGAGAGTAAAATAATTTCGTTGGATATTTTTAAAGCATTCGGCCGGATGTGGCACGATGTCCTAGTATCAAGACTAGGACATTTTTATTAAAAACAACTTCGTATTTTTAATAAAAACTTTATATAAAATTTCAATTAACAAGGAATATAAAAATGAAATTTTTATATTAAGGAATTCCTTTGATGCAGCTCACGAAGCGGTATCTGAGAATAAAATTAGCTTTCATTTAAAAACAGACCATATATCTGGCTTTTGATCCGCATCCAGATTTAACTAGTTACTTAGACTGATCTGAAGCTGAGACTGTAATATCGAAATATTAGACTAACTGAAATGAATTTGATGTAGGTATGCCGGAAGCAAAACCTTCCAACTTTTCACTGGATTTTAGAAAAGATCTCTTTGCATCAGTAATTGTAAGAAATACCACCATACATAGTGGGGCCTTTTGCAAAATGAATGGTAATAAATCTAAATCTTTTAATTGATGAAATTTAGAACATAGATAGATGAGGAGTTTTACTTTCAGAATATTTTTTGCCGGAGTGTGTAACTTATGCATGGTTGGCGCCAATCGTGGATGAAAACATATCGAAGCTTGTAAGTCTTATAAATATGAACCGATTTAAATTATATTACTTTTTACAACCTTATATAAGACAAATATTTGTGCCAAATTTCATCCCCCTACGTTGCCTCGTTCGAGCTCTATCCTGCTTTCAACAGACAGACGGACGGACATAGCTAGATCGACTTAAATTCTAACCAGGATCCAGAAAATATGTACTTTGTGGGGTCTTAGATAATTCCTTCGACATGTTCCACACGGAATGAATAAATCGATATACCCCCTATCTTTTTGATGGTGGGTTTAAAAATATACTTACACAGAAAAAAATTAAAATGGACTTCAATTACGAAGTTGCTTATTTTAATTAATTTTTAATTGATTTATAATATTATTATTATTAATTTTCCTCAAATAGATGTAATGAGCTGAAAATTTTTGGAAATTTACTTAAATTTATTTCATTTCTGTATTTTTATATACAAATCTTTAATTTCTCTTTATATTTTATTAACAGCTGTCAATTTATTAAAAAACAAAATTGAAAAACAAATAAGAAAATTAATTATATCAATAAATCATATATTTAAATTAAAATATAAAGTTAGTTAATGATTTTATAAAAAATAATTTGAAATATTTTTTTTTTTTCTGTGTACTGTGACAAAATTGAATTTCCCATTTTCTACGTTTCCCATTTCTAAAATTCTTAAAGAAATATGTTGGAAATCTTCAAAATTTTTTATTTTAGGTCAACAAAAATATTTTTAAGCTATTAATTCGTTAACCAAAAAAAAATTTTCAAAATCAAAATTTCAAAACAGATTTCAAAAATTTTAAATTTTTCGCCAAAAAAAAAGTAAGTATTAATTTTCTGATACTGATACTGGACCTTAAAAAAGAGTGTAAGTATAATTTTGTAAAATTTTGAACGTGCGCACTACTTTAGGCAGTGGTCCTAAATTATAATTTTTTACAGAAGTTCAAACTTACTTATGTGTGTAAAAATTTTTGTTTGTTGATTTCAAAATTTTTTTTGTGTACTAGTCAAGGTATTATGATATGATTTTATAGTTTTTGTAAACAATTGACAAACTTCTGGTAAATTTAGTCACATGGTGCAATAATTTGAAAAATCCTATATTTTCATTTAAAAACTCTTTGACCTTTCAAAGTATTCGGAGCAGCTCTTAAAACTCAATACTACTACAAACAAGATATGACTGTGTTGTTTCTGACGAGTATTATTTCGAAAACAAGCGTTTACTAAGGTCCCATCAGAACTTAATATGGCCTTAGTTTTGAGAATATGTTCCTCGTTCTTGGCCTCTATACTACGTAACCTTTTTTTATATTTCACATTGTTCAGGTATTTCTGCCAGAAGTTGGAAAATTGCCAAAGTCCAACCTATTACTGAAGAAGATAAACTCTCTGACCCAAACAACTACAGGCCAAATGCGTTCTGTTCCGCTCTCTCTAAAGTTATGGAAAATATATTAAACTTCTAATTTGTCATTTATATTGAAAAGAACTAAGTGATAGGCAGTTTGAATTATGTAGTGGTCGTGACCACTGGTGACATTTCTCTTGAGCGATGGTCCTGTTGAATTCACCGCGTAAGGGGAGAGTAAGATAATTTCGTTGGATATTTCTAAAGCATTCGGCCGGATGTGGCACGATGTCTTAGTATCAAAACTTGTTTCGTTTAGTGTTGGGGATGATTTTTCGACTTGTTTGCAGCGACCACTCACGCAATCTATTCCTTTGCCAATGACAAGAATATATGTATGTCACTCATATTAATTTAACCATAGACCAGGGCTGTCCGAGTTTCGTCTCGCTAGAGCCAATATCTTAATCATGATTTGAATTTAATATCGACATGAGGTGATACTAATAGAGTTTATTTAAATGCAATTAAGACAGCGCGACGTCAAATAGAATAGTCATATTTTCGATATTGCGAAAGAAGCATTTAAATGCCTGAGGTTTTAAAGATGTGGTCAGACATATTTGTCCTCATCTGGTCAAGTCCGTATATATACCATCTACATACCTGCCAAAAATTTAATATAATTCACATATTTGGGCTGGCACGAAAAATCCACTTTGGAATTCTTAAATCGTGTTCAAAGGAGAGCACTAAATCTCATTGGGTATGAAAATACTTCCATATCAATTTGTTCCCTTGAACAGCATCGAAATATTGGCTGCTTATCTTTGTTTTATAGGTACTTTCACAGAAGATGTTCCTTAGTGATAAGTAACCTTATACCCAGTATACGCTTTTTCAGCCACCGAACAAGCTTATAGCATAGATCTTATCTATTTGTTAGCGACTGGAATAAAAGTGGTACAACCCAATATATGGAAAACTATATGTTCAGTCGATCTATCCATATGTGGCAATAGACAACATATTTCCAGCCGATTAAAATATCAATCTATTTAAATTATTTTGGCAAAATTAAAAAAAAAATAATAAAAAAATCCATACTCAGAAAAAAAAAATATTAATAATTTTGTACGGTTTCCCTTTAACCCAATGACCCGCTATGGACCTGTGCTCCTCCATATAAACTTGAAAACATCTCGGCTCATTCCACATACAATCTGGTGTAGATATCTCCAAAGTTTCAAAAGTTACAGATAAAAAAATCATTATGAGACAACTGTGCGTAGAAGTTTCATAACTCCTCCTTTTACTTATTAAAACACGTTTACTGACACTTGATTAAACTATTTAAAAACTAAATTTTTATTATAATAAAAACTTATCAGGAAATTAACTGCACGCATTAAAATTGTTAAAGTAGACACACTTATATAAATTCCATGACAAAATTATTAAGAAACTAATCAAATGGTCCTCGAAGTTTCTTAACTTTTGTTCAAATAAGGTCGGTCATAAAACACGTTTACAGCTAATCGATAAAACTATTTGCATAAAAAAAAAAATTATTTTTATTGAAAAATTATATGGGAAATACCCATAAGAAATCTATTCAAGTACTTTTACACAAACTCTGTGTTGTACAATTGTTGTGGAACTTATCAAATAAGAAACTTTAATTCAATGCATTTTTTCTATATTTTCTTTTGCAATACATTTGTATGCTCTAACTCATGCTTTTCAAAACTCAACAATAAAAATAGTGTTACTTTCTTTATCAGCAATAAAATGGCAAAAATACTTAGTTTTTAAATAAAAGTTTTCTATTTATTATAACAATAGAAGAAAATGGTTTAAAGTATTTTGAAAAGATATAGAAAAACGAGAGAGAAATTATAGTCGGTTAAGACCGACCATATGATACCCTACACCATTACATCTGTGGCCAATTGTAGACCAAAACTTTTACTAAATGTAAAATAAATTATACAAATACAGAACAATGCATTTATACTAAAATATATATGATTTTATGTTCTTTAGGGTGATTCCCGGAAGTGGGTTTATATGGGAGCTATGGTAAATTATGGACCGATTCTGATAAATTTTAGCAATAATATTTCTACTTATATAAAACTTATTTGTGACGAATATTAACTTGATATTATCATTCGTATGGGATTTATGCACATTAAAGTGATTTTCGGAAAAGGAGTTTATATGGGAGCTATGGTCAATTATGGACCGATCCTTATGAAATTTGGCACAAAGAGTGACACTTATATAAAACTCTCTTGTGCTAAATTTCATTAAAATATAGACTTTAAAGGCAATGGAAAAGAAATACGAAGAAAAATATATAAAATGTTTGCTTTAAATAAAGACATAAAATTGATGTTAAATTGAAGAGATTATTTTAAAATTTTATTTTTTAAAACGAGACTAATAGTGGTTGTTATCAAAATATTCGGAACTTTTTTTCAAAATACTTTTCATACATATTTTTGATATTGATTTAATCCACTTTTTTGAACTGGCACTAGTTCTCGCAATAAATCGCGAATTGTAAAATTAAGAAGGTTGCACTGTATATTGAAGCATATTTCGAATACGACTTGTCTGATTTTATTCAAAAAAATATTAAAAAGTTATAATTAAAAATAGTTTTCAAGTATTTCTTACATTATTTTTTAAAATGGTAAACAGTTATTTAAATAGGAAGCCTATTTGCTTAAAAAATACTAAATAAAAATTTTATAAAAAAAAAAAAACAACCCAACAAACCAAATGATATCGTAATAACATCATCACGATATCATTTCGGTGATATAGAAGCCCGAGAATGATATCATTTATAATTCTAAAATGATATATGTAGGTTGCTTTCTAAAAGGAACATTAAATTTAAGCAGCGCGATAATTTAGCAATATATTTTGCAGAATATATACATACATATATGTTAAGATTGAATCAATATTCAATATTCTAAATATTTTATCAAAAATTAATAAAATATGATTTTCGGAAAAGGAGTTTATATGGGAGCTATGGTCAATTATGGACCGATCCTTATGAAATTTGGCACAAAGAGTGACACTTATATAAAACTCTCTTGTGCTAATTTTCATTAAAATATTGCTAAATTTAAGGCATTTATGATCGTTAAACCTCTATTCTGGGAGGACATTTGTATGGGGCCCAGGTGAAATAATGGACCGATCATAACCAATTTCAATAGACTTTGTCCTTGTGTCAAAGTAATTATTCGTGCCAAATTTCTTCAAGATATCGTTAAAATTGCGACCTGGACTTTGTTCACAATGTTTACATGGACAGACAGCCAGACGGACGGACGGACGGACGGACATCGTTAAATCGACTCAGAAAGTGATTCTGAGTCCAACGGTATACTTCAAGATGGAGGTCCGATAATTATTTCTGTGCGTTACAAACATCAACACAAACGCATTATACCCCAACCACCTATGGCGGTGTATGGTATGAAGAGAATAGGTATTATTTGTTTTTAGGGAGGGACAAAAAAGAAAATAATTGATTGAAGTAGGTAGATAAATAGTTTAAGTAAAATAAAAGTGGCACTCACAAGGTAAGTATATACTAAGTGTTTGTTTTGCTAGCAAATATTGTAATAAAAATAAATTAAATATGTGCTAAGAAAGAAAATAAAAAGCTTTAATATTTGCTTTAAATAAATATTATTCGTTGTCTCTTTTTAACTTTGACTTCACTTTAATTCATCTTTTTCTTATTACCTTTTAAAAGACTTAATTTTATTTTTATTCTTTCGCTAATTATTTTCAATTTGTGATAAATTCTTTACTACCTTCAATGACTGTAACGATATAGTAAAATAATATTCAAGGTATTTCTTTGTTAATTTAATTTGCCACTAATTTAAAGTCCTTTTGAATACTTTATAAAAGTATACCTCTGTCTTACTTTCTTATACTTTATTATAATTATTTTGTTTATTCTTTTATTTCCTACTTAATGAATATAACATTACCTTAAGATAATTTCTGTAACGTATTACATTTAAGCATCAATTTAACCTTGTCATCCCAATCTCAATTCCCCAATATCAATAAAGTGATTTTATGTGTTCATTTTTTATTTATTCTTTTTCTTACTCTTTGTGAGCTGCTCTTGGTTTCTATAAGATGTCGTGACTGGTGAATAAGATGAACCACAGTCGTGACAGGAGTTTTCTTTCAATTTGTATAGTAATATTACTTATAACCAACATTATTTATTCTTTAGAATCTTATAAATGAATAATGGCTGAACATCAATGGAAAATGTTAAAAATTAAAATAATACGCAGAGAATTGATTTAAAATAAGTTATTAAAGACGACAAACTTGCAGTTAGACTTTAAAGGCAATGGAAAAGAAATACGAAGAAAAATATATAAAATTTTTGCTTTAAATAAAGATATAAAATTGGTGTTAAATTGAAGAGATCATTTATAAATTTTATTTTTTAAAACGAGACTAATAGTGGTTGTTATCAAAATATTCGGAACTTTTTTTCAAAATACTTTTCATACATATTTTTGATATTGATTTAATCCACTTTTTTGAACTGGCACTAGTTCTCGCAATAAATCGCGAATTGTAAAATTAAGAAGGTTGCACTGTATATTGAAGCATATTTCGAATACGACTTGTCTGATTTTATTCAAAAAAATATTAAAAAGTTATAATTAAAAATAGTTTTCAAGTATTTCTTACATTATTTTTTAAAATGGTAAACAGTTATTTAAATAGGAAGCCTATTTGCTTAAAAAATACTAAATAAAAATTTTATAAAAAAAAAAAAACAACCCAACAAACCAAATGATATCGTAATAACATCATCACGATATCATTTCGGTGATATAGAAGCCCGAGAATGATATCATTTATAATTCTAAAATGATATATGTAGGTTGCTTTCTAAAAGGAACATTAAATTTAAGCAGCGCGATAATTTAGCAATATATTTTGCAGAATATATACATACATATATGTTAAGATTGAATCAATATTCAATATTCTAAATATTTTATCAAAAATTAATAAAATAACCATAATAAACTAAAGTTCATCCAGCTCCAAACCATTTTACATGTAATACGAAACCTTTGTAATCCGAAAACAATTCCCCTTTAAATCCGGACTGATATTGGCATCTTTATCTTATACTCGTTTATTTTTTGCAATTCCACTAAATTAAGCTGTAAAAAGTATTTCCATATAATGCATAACATAAAACATCCTTGTAATACAAATATTAACAATTTAATTTTTTTTTTAATGAAAATGTTTGAAGTTTTTTTAATGAAGAAATAATTTTGATAATTTATCATATAATTTGAAAATTATGATATAATAAATGATACTGCATCGTTTCTTGGTCTATTGGGAATCTTCACTTTCCTGAAATTTATTTGTGATAAAATTATTTAAATTTTTTTCCATTTGCTAACAAGTCAGACTAGACCTACTGTAATCAAAGATATCGAACAATAAATCCCTAAAGAGTTTGAAAAAAGTGTAGCACTCTCCTGCTTTAAAAAATGATAAAAATCGTCGTTTTTGAGGAAATTCTTAATTTGTCTTCTTCTGGTGAACTATTTGGAAAGTTTAAACTTTATTTTGTTAAGGCTTATACATTATATTGCAAAATTTAATTGGTGGGTGTGGAACTTGTAAATTTTTAAGACTTGTATCTTGTAGTCTAACACTTCCACATTCACCTGACACCAATTTTGTTCAAATTTCTCCAGTGGTTCAGGAGTTATAATATCTTAAAAAATTTCTTTTTCAAAAAATACCTCTTGCTTGGTAGAAAATCACATTTCTCGGACAAAATTGTTTATAACTTTTTTACTTTTAAAGATATTTAATTGAAATTTGGTTTACAAGAACAACAAAATATGGGCTTTTTAACCTTGGAGGTACACCTACTGTGAGCAAAGATATTGAACAATAAGTACCTAAAGAGTGTGAAAAAAGTGTAAGGGGGTGCTTTAAATAAATGATAAAAATCGTAGTTTTTGAGGAAATTCTTAGTTTGTCTTCTTCTGGTGAACTATTTTGGAAGTTTAAGCCTTAATTTGTTAAGGCTTAGATATTAAATTGCAAAATTTTATTAGTGGGCGTGGCACTTGCAAATTCTCAAGACTTGCATCTTGTAGTCTGACATTTCTTCTTTCATCTGCCACCAATTTTTTTCAAATATCTCCAGTAGTTCAGGAGTTTATAATATTTTAAAAAATTTCTTTTTCACAAAATTACCTCCTGCTAAATTCTGTACGCCTGGTAGAAAATCACGTCTTTCAGACAAATTTTAGTCAAAATTTTTTACGATTAAAGTTGGAGAAAATTGTTTATAGCTTTTTTACTTTTAAAGATATTTAATTGCAATTTGGTTTACAACAGCAACCAAATATGGGCTTTCTAACCATATACAGACTTTGGAGGTACGCTTACTGTGAGCAAAGATATTAAACAATAAATCCCTAAAGAGTGTGAAAAAAGTGTAAGGGGGGTGCTTTAAAAAAATTATAAAAATCGCCGTTTTTGAAGAAATTCTTAGTTTGTCTTCTTCTGGTGAACTATTTGGGAAGTCTAAGCCTTATTTTGTTAAGGCTTAGACATTAAATTGCAAAATTTTAATAGCGGGCGTGGTACTTGTAAATTTTTAAGGCTTGTATCTTGTAGTCTGGCATTTCCTCTTTCACCTGCCACCAATTTTGTTCAAATATCTCCAGTGGTTCAGGAGTTATAATATTTAAAAAAATCTCGTTTTCACAAAATTACCTCCTGCTAAATTCTGTGCGCCTGGTAGAATATCACGTCTTTCAGACAAATTTTAGTCAAAAATTTTTACGATTAAAATTGGAGAAAATTGTTTATAACTTTTTTACTTTTAAAGATATTTAATTCAAATTTGGTTTACAAGAACGAAAAAATATAGGCTTTCTACCCGTATACAGACCTTGGAGGTACACCTACTGTGAGCAAAGATATTGAACAATAAATCCCTAAAGAGTGTGAAAAAAGTGTAAGGGGGGTGCTTTAAAAAAATGATAAAAATCGCCGTTTTTGAGGAAATTCTTAGTTTGTCTTCTTCTGGTGAACTATTTGGGAAGTTTAAGCCTTATTTTGTTAAGGCTTAGACATTAAATTGCAAAATTTTAATAGCGGGCGTGGTACTTGTAAATTTTTAAGGCTTGTATCTTGTAGTCTGACATTTCCTCTTTCACCTGCCACCAATTTTGGTTCAAATATCTCAAATGGTTCAGGAGTTATAATATTTTAAAAAATTTCTTTTTCACAAAATTACCTCCTGCTAAATTCTGTGCGCCTGGTAGAATATCACTTCTTTCAGAAAAATTTTAGTCAAAAATTTTTACGATTAAAATTGGAGAAAATTGTTTATAACTTTTTTACTTTTAAAGATATTTAACTGAAATTTGGTTTACAACAGCAACAAAATGTGGGCTTTCTAACCATATACAGAAGTTGGAGGTATCTCCAGTGGTTCAGGAGTTTATAATATTTAAAAAAATTTATTTTTCACAAAATTACCTCCTGCTAAATTCTGTACGCCTGGTAGAAAATCACGTCTTTCAGACAAATTTTAGTCAAAAATGTTTACGATTAAAATTGGAGAAAATTGTTTATAACTTTTTTACTTTTAAAGATTGAAATTTGGTTTACAACAGCAACAAAATGTGGGCTTTCTAACCATATACAGACTTTGGAGGTACACCTACTGGGAGCAAAGATATTGAACAATAAATCCCTAAAGAGTGTGAAAAAAGTGTAAGGGGGTGCTTTAAAAAAATGATAAAAATCGCAGTTTTTGAGGAAATTCTTAGTTTGTCTTCTTCTGGTTAACTATTTGGGAAGTTTAAGCCTTATTTTGTTAAGGCTTAGACATTAAATTGCAAAATTTTATTAGTGGGCGTGGCAGTTGTAAATTTTTAAGACTTGTATCTTGTAGTCTGACATTTCTTCTTTCACCTGCCGCCAATTTGGTTCAAATATCTCCAGTGGTTCAGGAGTTTATAATATTTAAAAAAATTTATTTTTCACAAAATTACCTCCTGCTAAATTCTGTACGCCTGGTAGAAAATCACGTCTTTCAGACAAATTTTAGTCAAAAATGTTTACGATTAAAATTGGAGAAAATTGTTTATAACTTTTTTACTTTTAAAGATATTTAATTGAAATTTGGTTTACAAGAACAACAAAATACGGGCTTTCTAACTATATACAGACTTTGGAAGTACACTTACTGTGAGCAAAGATATTGAACAATAAATCCCTAAAGAGTGTGAAAAAAGTGTAAGGGGGGTGCTTTAAAAAAATGATAAAAATCGCCGTTTTTGAGGAAATTCTTAGTTTGTCTTCTTCTGGTGAACTATTTGGAAAGTTTAAACTTTATTTTGTTAAGGCTTATACATTATATTGCTAAATCTTATTAATGGGCGTGGCACTTGTAAATTTTTAAGACTTGTATCTTGTAGTATGACATTTCCTCTTTCACCTGCCACCAATTTTGTTCAAATATCTCCAGTGCTTCAGGAGTTATAATATTTTAAAAAATTTCTTTTTCACAAAATTACCTCCTGCTAAATTCTGTGCGCCTGGTAGAAAATCACGTCTTTCAGAAAAATTTTAGTCAAAAATTTTTACGATTAAAATGGAGAAAATTGTTTATAACTTTTTTACTTTTAAAGATATTTAATTGAAATTTGGTTTACAAGAGCAACAAAATATGGGCTTTCTAACCATATGCAGACTTTGGAGGTACACCTACTGTGAGCAAAGATATTGAACAATAAATCCCTAAAGAGTGTGAAAAAAGTGTAAGGGGGGTGCTTTAAAAAAATTATAAAAATCGACGTTTTTGAAGAAATTCTTAGTTTGTCTTCTTCTTGTGAACTATTTGGGAAGTTTAAGATTTACTTTGTTAAGGCTTAGACACTAAATTGCAAAACTTTATTAGTGGGCGTGGCACTTGTAAATTTTTAAGACTTGTATCTTGTAGTATGACATTTCCTCTTTCACCTGCCACCAATTTTGTTCAAATATCTCCAGTGCTTCAGGAGTTATAATATTTTAAAAAATTTCTTTTTCACAAAATTACCTCCTGCTAAATTCTGTGCGCCTGGTAGAAAATCACGTCTTTCAGAAAAATTTTAGTCAAAAATTTTTACGATTAAAATGGAGAAAATTGTTTATAACTTTTTTACTTTTAAAGATATTTAATTGAAATTTGGTTTACAAGAACAACAAAATACGGGCTTTCTAACTATATACAGACTTTGGAAGTACACTTACTGTGAGCAAAGATATTGAACAATAAATCCCTAAAGAGTGTGAAAAAAGTGTAAGGGGGGTGCTTTAAAAAAATGATAAAAATCGCCGTTTTTGAGGAAATTCTTAGTTTGTCTTCTTCTGGTGAACTATTTGGGAAGTTTAAGCCTTATTTTGTTAAGGCTTAGACATTAAATTGCTAAATCTTATTAATGGGCGTGGCACTTGTAAATTTTTTTCATTTGCTACCAATTTTGTTCAAATATCTGCAGTGGTTCAGGAGTTATAATATTTAAAAAAATTTTTTTTCACAAAATTACCTCTTGCTAAATTCTGTGCGCCTGGTAGAATATTACGTCTTTCAGACAAATTGTAGTCAACAAATTTTACAATTTAAATTGGAGAAAATTGTTTATAACTTTTTTACTTTTAAAGATATTTAGTTGAAATTTGGTTTACAAGAGCAACAAAATATGGGCTTTCTAACCGTATACAGACTTTGGAGGTACGCCTACTGTGAGCAAATATATTGAAATATAAATCCCTAAAGAGTGTGAAAAATGTGTAAGGGGGGTGCTTTAAAAAAATGATAAAAATCGCCATTTTTTAAGAAACTTCTTCTTCTGATGAACTATTTGAGAAGTTTAATAAGCCTAAGGAATAAAAATTTTGCAGAATTATTCGAGATATAAAACATTTTTTCGATTTTGTTGACCTGTGCATTTATTCTCAAAAGATATTTTTAAACACAACAATCACGAATATAAGGTCCTGGATGTATATTTTAACACTATCGTATAAAATAACAAACTTACGCATCTATACCATTCGTTTTACGTGAATGGTACAAAAAGATCAATGAATTGAATACCTTTCTTAAAAACTCAAGCGAGACACAGAATCGGAATATCTATTCTATCAGTAACTAAGATTTTTGGATTTACAAGAAGAAGTATATGGAACTTCATTTTAAAAATCATCTAGGTTTTAATGAGTTTTTAATACATTTTTTAAATGTTTTAAATTTCAGTTAACTTTATTTATTAACAATTTAATTTGCAGCATTTTTTTGTTTTAAGCGTAAAGAATTATTGTTTACATGTGAAAATTATGCAGCATTTTTTAATAAAATGTAAATTAAATTAATAAACGTTTTGTGTAGTTTTTCATGTTGTGATTTTATTTTCAGTTTGTTTTTTTAATTAATTGTTTTGTTTTATATCTACTGTTATTTTTTAGTATATAATTTGACCTTTTCTATTTTTATTTATCTCATTTTATGGTTGTTTAACATTTTGTTTTACCTTAAATCAGCATGACATTTTTAATAGTTACTAATTGCAGGTTTCATTCATATTACGAGAACAAAAAGGTGTTAAAATTACGGGGTGTTTTGTAATTGAAATGTAATTTATTAAAAGTAAATTTGCAGCAATTTGAACAGAGAAAAAAATAAAGCAATTATAAAGTTTGAAACTACAGTTGGTCAATAAAAAACATCTAACTGAAAGGGGACATTCTGGGATTTCTGGTATCAAATTTAAATAAATAAAAATCAGATTTTAATAAAACATCTTACAGTTTTGTACCTAGGAGTAATAAAAGAATCTATTCAAGCACTATTGCCATTTGTAGTTCATTTCAGTTGCATAAAAGGACTTTTGTAGTTTGAGTACACAGCACCATAAAAAAAGGACACTTTTCAAAAACAAAAGTCAATTGTGTGCAAAACCGTAAGTGTGAAATTTTAATAAAATAATAAATTGTGTAATTTTTTGTTTACACTCTTTTTTGAGGTTACAGAAATATGTTATACAGAAAGTTGGTTGGTTTCCTTTGTTAAAATTATTAAAATTAAATATTTTACAGGAAAAGGAAAATGTTTTATTTTAGACTCTGTAAAGGTATAATAAATGTCATAAACATCAAAATAAACTATACTTCAGACTAAAATTACAAAATAAGTTACACCAAGTACTAAATTACTAAGTGCGAAATTAATTATATTTTACATCAGATATTAATCTTTCTTATAGTCAAGTTTTGTTAGAATAATGTTGTAAGATTCATACCAAATAGTTATTTTAATAATGATAATGTTCTCACTTTATATTACTTTCCCTGATTCCTCATGGTAAAAACTAATTAAAGATATATATTTCAGTAATCATGTTTTAATATTAGCGTATATGTATGTGTCAGCGAGCAAACAAATTAATTAAAGTCTACAAACATACATACAAATGTATGTAAACAACATTAACAGCGAAAACATTAAATATATGTAGTATGTAGGTACATAAAAAGGATTAAGAATGATTCGGTTGTTATAGTACATAAATATTTTCGTAGCATTAAGTCTCCTACCACAACAAAAACAAAAATCAAAAGCCGTTTTAAAAGTAATAAAGTGCTAAATTAATTTAAATTTGCGGAGCATTTAAAATTTTGTTTTGTTCGTTAAAAATAAATTAAAGAGTTTAAATTTTTAAGGAAAAATATAAGGAGTGAAAATAAGAGGAAGAATTAAGAAAGAATTAAGCTAACACTTGTTATAATCTGAGACAAAGTAATATCTTTAGTAAAAGCAGATGATATGAAGGTAGCCAACAATATGCTTACGAACGTGTAACTGAACGAACCATCACAAGGCTTCACAAATGACTGTGAAAACGTTGAAATAAATTAAGAAATTCTTCTTTCTCTACAATAAAAAAGGTATCTTAACAGAGATAATTTTATAATTAAAATATCCCCCATGAATATTACCAATTTTATGTTAAAATTTAATCCATATTAGAGTATTCATTTTACTCGACTTTTTCATTGTTCGAATAATCAAATAACTCGAAAATACAGTTTTTAAATTACTCGAATAATCGAGAAAATCTTTTAAGTTACTCGAGTTATTCAAGTAAATTACACCTTAAAATTTTTTTAAAATAATACAAGCATTTTGTGTGAATATTTGCCTCTTTTGCCGTTGTTTCTCTATATTTAATATATTCATTGATAGTTTAAAAAATGGGTCTATGAAATATGGTCTATCAATTCAAATCAAATTTTATATTAAAGGGTGGTCCGGAGTGTTTTTTGTAATGTTTGTAACGCTATAAAATAACTAGTTTTTACACTTTGAAAAAAAAAAATAATAATAATAATATTCAATTAAAGGTGATTATCAATACTTTTGATAAAAACAAAAATTAATGATGAGTTTTTATCCATTTTGGAATAATTAGCGATTTTGTCTCTTAACCTCACTTTTTAATTGGGACTCATACTAACCTGTGTGCTACACAGAGGTTTTCAGTTATATTCAAAATGTACAATATTTTTTAGTATCGGAGATCTACTAAATCCAGATTTATTTTGAGCATAAAATGTCTTTAAATGGTTTAGTTATGGCGAAAACATATCTCAACATCTATAGTATCAAAACTACAGGGTAAAAGATACTAGCTTCTTAAATAATTTAAAAAAAATATGCCCAAATTTATCGTGAGATTTGAATTGTTCTAAATAAAACAAAAACATAGGAAACCATGCTCAGAATAATTTCTGTGCACCAGGTTTTATAATGTTTTATAATTCATTGTTCAATTATGTTCAACATTTAGAAGGCATTCAGATGATCATTTCATATTATAAAAATGTATACAGTTTTTAAGTTTAATTTACTCTTATTTGTATTATAGCGATTTCGTTATTATTTTTTAGTTCAATTTTGTGCAAAAATGTTTCGCGACTTTTAATTTCTTAACAATATCGGTGTACAAATATAAGAAATTCTATATAAACTCTATATTAGTTAGAACTGCCTACTTTTCTCCATTTAATGGACAAATTTATTTTAAATATAAAATATATAATTATTTCTCCCAAATGTATGCGTAAGCATTATAATTGCCTCTAAACCATAATTTTTTCTTCCTATTTTTATTATAATTTAGTAAAAAAGACTCAATCATATAACATTTTACACAAATATTACTTGGACTTTTGTCAGTTAGTTTGTGAAAGAATTGTGAAAATATATTTATTAGTTTCTGAGTTATTGCATTTTGAAAATGGCAAAAAGCACTATGGATCATCCTTTACTTTAGATAAAGAAGTTCAGCGATTCTTAACATAAAGAACAAATTTACATGCTTAACTTAATTATCTCAATTATGTACTTTCATTCGTAGAACCAGTAATATGTTTTTCCAAATCAATTTTAAAATCATCCAATTTATTTCTTATTATTTATTATATTTATATTAAAATTAATTGAAATTTACGATATAATTTTTTAAAGTGACGTTTATATTTTTATTAATTGAAAAATGACCTTTAACTACGTGTTGTGATTTAGGCATATATTCGGTTCTTTTTACTAAACACAATTTTTTTTTATAAAATTACAATTTGTGATGCCACTTTTATATTTAACATTCTATAAAAATTTTGAAACATTGTTTTTAAGCAAAATTATTTAGAAAAATAAAATTAAAACATCCTAAAAATTTGTTAAGAAAGGAAACATTTTTACTCGAATTATTCGATTAATCGGCATAATTTGCTCGAATAAATTTTTACTCGAAATTCTTGATTTTAATTTAATCGAACAATTATTTGATTTTAATTTGTCGATTAAATGAACAAACAATATTCGAGAGAATACCCTAATCCATATGTTCTAAAATTCCAAATTAGCCGATGGGTTTCTGGTACTGTTTTTAAATTCAACCCCTTTAGAAACAAAAACTATATTTTGGTACCTTTTTTGCATCCTAAGTGTCTTTCCAACCAATAGATATAGAAATAATTGTTTACATCACATTCCACAGTGGAAAAGAAACATTGTTTTTAATTATCTCATACCGATAATTAGAAAATATTTTTTAGTTTGAAAATTTTTTTTTTTTTTTTTTAATTGTTAATTTTTTTGCATAAAACTTTATATATTATATTTAATTTTAATTTTGTTAAAGAAATTCGATATTTTTCAACAATTTCTGAAAGTCAGCACCTTAAGAAAGCTTGTAAGTAATTTTTTTGGTCAACTTTGGCCCACTGTAGCGCCGTCCTTGCTCTAGCTACAATATTCTGAAAGATTATCTCCTCCTCTATTGATGTTCATAGTCTCATTAAAATCAGTTTAAAGGTTTTAAATATCCAGGCTTATAATTAATTTTGCAAATGGCTTTACTGAGCATTCGTAACTAATTAAAAAATTAAAACTACAAATTTGGTACTTTTTGCAAATTCAAATGTTTAAGGGGTAAAAATTATATATATTTTTGGCACTTTCTTAAAAAAAAAAATTCTATTTATTACATATATATTAAAGTGCCTCACAAAAAAGTTGCAAGTGTACTCCTCTAGAAATGAAGATTAATACGTTCTTATATGACTCCCCAAATATTACATTTCAATGTTAAGACTTACGTGAGCTGGACCATTTTTAAAACACCTCTGAAATTATGTATTTACTTCAATATTATTATCAAAATTTTGGTTATAAGAAAATTAACTTCAAATTATAATAGATGCATATATTCATTTAAATAGTTATTATGTCTCTTTTCAGTGGCGGAATATTAAGATTTTACTAATATTTTTTATCATGTTTTCTTTTTTCAAACATGTAATTTTATATATTTCGGATATTTTTCAAAATATATTAAATTCTAATGTACCATAGAAATGGTATATCACGTTACTATTGAAGATAACACGTAATTAACCCAATATGTCCATTAAATTAGCAATTTTTGCAAATAAATCATGTGGAAATACTTATTACACTTCAATACTTATTACATTTCCTTCCAAAATGGAATTCAAGGGAATAAATTGAATGAGACTTTTCAGAGTATGATGAAACCAAAGATATAAAATGAACTGTGGTATTGTTACAGAGTTTTTTTTTGAGAAGCTACTTTTATACCACCTTCCTGACCAATCATGTGTCTTTTAATCAGAATCAAATTACAAACTACTTGATAAAAATATTCAGGGGAATATTGATATATTTTTCAACAGTGGCAATTTTATTAACAAGTTTAGTTTGTATTCTTCCCCTAATTTTTTTTTTTTTTTTTTCAATATTACTTTTAAATAATAAAAAATAATTTAAAAAATAATCTTATGAAGTTTACAAAAGTTACAAGAAAACTAAAATCTTTTTAATTTTTTATTACTTATTTTCTTGTTTTGTCTTGAAAAGATTACATAAAGCATTTCTTTTTGATCCCCATCAATTATTCAAAATGTTGTCAATTTTGTTTATGTACTTTTCCAAATAAAGTCTTAGAGCGTATTACATTACATCATTTTATGACGATTTTCTTGTCTTAATATTAAAAAATAACGTCAACTTTTAACTTTCATTTGCAAATGCTTAACATATTGCCACAAATCTGTATTTAATCTCATACTTGATTTATTGTTTTTTATTGGTCCCAACGAGAAAAGGGATTACATTAATGATTATTACAAAACATTATCAAACTAAGTGAAGAGAAGAAGCCGAAAGAAAACAACGGATGGCATGATAAAGAAATTTTAAAGTAACTGATGTGTAATAACGATGATATGGCTAAGAGTATTAAGGTTTTGAATAAAAAAGTGATTGCAATATATCTGATATATTAGCAAAATAATACATCTATTAAAAGTTGACAGAATAAGTTTGTTTTTTTTATTTTTATTTACATGCAACTGTGATTACCCCTATTGTCTTTAACTTTCATTCTTTTGTAATTTTATAAAACTTTTTATTTTTTTTTTTTTATAAAAAATTTATAAATTAAAACAATCAATATAATTTTGTAATTTTCCATTATATCAAATACTTAACTCAGTTTTTGTTAACAATAATGATGAATAAGTTATAAAATTTAATTTTTTGTTATCTCCTATAAAGATGAGTTTAGGATAGAATATATTAAAATGAGATTTTTAGAAAGTTATTGTTTGAGATAAAGAAAATATAAAAATAAATTTCAATTATTTATTATAAATGAATAATGAATATCAAATTAAAAATACAATCATATAGTATAATAAATATGGCAATTTAATTAAAAGAAACTAAAAATATATATTAATAAATTGATTGTCTTGTTATAAGATTCATTATAAACTAAGTAAATTTTTTTAAATTCATTTTCTACTTTTTCATATCAATGACCTCTAAATCTAGCGCGAAAATCTTGCAGTTTTCCTATCTTATACTCAAAAGGCTACAAGTTTCCTTTTTCCTCTTTTTTAATTTTATTTTACCTAGATTTAAAGTGTCTCACCATAAGTTGAATCCTTTTCAAATTACCATACTTTTTGAAGACAACTAAGACTGAAAAAAAGGAACAAAATATACAATTTCTTGCTCACGTTTATCCATTGTTATATTCGTTTTGTTGTAAAGCCCTTCAACTAGTGTTCTCAAGTGGAAACAATGTGAAAATTGTTGCCACAAAATGGTATAAAGATTTTCAAAAGCATTAAATAAGTATGTGCAAGGGCTTACTTACTAGAAGAAGGAGTATTACGGACACATCCTGTGGGTAAAGGAGTTCATAAGTTACTATTATTAGAGATGTTGGTGACTTATAAAATGTAAGAACCATGAAATATGGTAAATGTGCAAATTATATTTAATGCAGTAATGTACCATTTCGCTAATGCTTTAGTAAAAACGATAAATAAATGAACATATAACTTTATGTAACTAAACAAAGAAAATTCAACAATTTGTGAATGCTAGTAGTTAAGAATTTCTTTTGAATTAAAATCAATACTTAAAAGAATCCTATTAAAAAGTGAATAAATTTAAAGCGATTTTGTTTGTCCCCGTTAGACAAAAAGTGTGAAAAAATTTAAGTATTCATATTATTAAAATTGCTCTAATCTTCACAGAATAATTAGTATATTCCCTAGAGGAAAGAGAACGGATTCAAAACTAGTCACATGACAGGTTATCGGGGTTAGTGACCGGTTCCAGTTCCGAAATTTTATATGGGGGGAACTTGCAACCCCATGTAAATGTGCATGGGGTTGCCATTGGAGGTGGCTAATTAGCATATTTGGACAAGTCACAGGACAGATCATTAATTTTAATTAATTTTGTTTCTATTAAATTATATTTATTTTATAATTCCGGGGGCTTCTCGAATCGATCCACGTTCTTCTGATTTTATTATGTTTTATAGTGTTTAACGTTAATTTATCTCAAATAATATTTATGGAGTGTGGTGTGGTAAAATGATTCTCAACTGGAATTTTAGTGACGAGTTAGGTGTTAATTGGTAGTGAGTAATTCAGAGTTAAAACTTTAGCTATGTTCTGATTAGACTACACAGAGAAAACAAATTCATCATCACAACCGAATTTTTTGGCAACCGAATTTGATTAGTTCCAAGGACTAACTCACAATTCGATTGGCATAACCGAATGAATATGGTATACAGTTTCACATTTCTTTTACTATTTTCGTTTATTTGAAATAAAATATTACATACAAAAATAAATATATAAAATACAAACAAAAGAAATGTAAAAAATTATAAATTATAAAACATTGCAGTGCTCAATACTGATTACATCTTAAATATAAATCACTGTTGACTTCTACTGAAAAGATAATTCCATCGGCGGGACCTATGGCATTTTATTGTAATGTGCGTCCGTATGTCAGCAATCTGATTCTCTTTAAAGACCACAAGAGTATTTTAGCATGCAGAAAAGAACATTACATTATACATATGTTATACCTGTGATGACTTCTTTAAAATCATAAAGCTATGTCTGCTCTATGCATCCTAGGCAATAACTGTTACCAATAACTACGGAAAATTTCTTTTTGGATCTTCTTATTTCTTAAAGAAAACAATCTGAAATAAGTTTAATTATCAAATAAAGTGCTAGCATCTATTAACTATGTAAAACGTACCTTTTATTTTTGTTAATATTTCCACTTATTGTAGGCTTCCTTTTGTAGGATTTAAACATTTATTTTTAGAATTTTTTTTCTAAACAATTAAAAAATTATCACAATTTCTTCTTTAATTTATTTTTGTATGTCAAAATTCTTTATAATTTTTATCGTTTGGGAATATCGAATTTATTGTTTTGTTCAACACAAATGACTTTTTTGATTACTATAAACAATATATGCTATTGAAATTTATATTACTTAATTAAAATCGGTTGTCTCTCCTAAGTCGCAATAATTAATTTTAGTATAGGTATGTATTGATTGTAGGAACTAATATATCAATGATACAAACAGAAAATTCATTATATTATTCATCTTAAGTCGAATACATTAAATTTTAATATTTTTAATAAAATATCATTCCAAGGTCCTTTATTTTTATAGCTGTAACTATTTTCTAACTAATTCTGAAACATTTGCTTGTAAATTAATACACAGTTTATTTTTTGTTCAAAATAAGCGCATTTATTTGACGTTTATTGTTTGATGAAACATCTGTAAAATGTCCTAAAATACGTGAAGAGAAAAAAATATTTTAAGCTTGTTCAGAATTAGTGCAAATTATTGAATCAAACATAATAAATATGTTTGAAATCGTAAATTGCCTTGCCTTGTGGACTTTAATTAGACACCAGCAGAATGGAGTACATATTTTCTGCGTCGCTACACACATCATCATTATTTGTGCTATCTTATCCATTTCTATATAACGTTTGTTTGTTATTGAAAATAACAAAAATCGGTTAATAAACAAAAGTTATGTGGCAAGTACTGAAATCAGGGTATCCGTTGTACCTTCAGTTCATATTTTTCTGTAGATATCTCTTAAACAAAAGTATTTATGATTAATTATGACTAACATAACTTTGGAGAATTTATGTACATCTGTTTGTCTTTCCGTCTGAATGTCTGTCCATCTGTATGTTTAAATAGATTTTTTAATGCTCATAGTCCAAAATAAATACATTTCTTTTTCCACACATATGTAGAATATATTGTCTCGAAAATCTTGGTACTTAAGTTTGGGGAAATCTTTTTAGGAATAGCGGAGTTATAAACGATTTTATAGAACAGCCTCAAATATTGTTTCAATTTTCTTTGCCAAAATTTAATAATATTTTCTATTTGACATACAATACTTGGTGGCAATCGCAGTAATGAACACCAAACATATATATATATTTTTTTTTTTTTTAATTTTCAAGGAATAGTTTTATAATACTTGTTTGTTTTTTGTTTTAAATTGAAATGTATTTTTTTTTTTTTGGCAAAAAAATTAGTTTTTCCGGAAAATCGGAAGAACTTGAAAGTACCAATGATGAATATGTCTGAAGGATTTATAATGAACGGCCTGAAAATTATAGTGATACAGTAGTATTTCACGTTAAGTCTTTGATACATAATGAGTATAAAATAGAAACTTCAAAAAGCAGAATTTTTACGTATATAATGGCATTTGTATTGAAATTTTTGGTCAGCATCAGGGAAAATAGAAAGGAAGTCTTTAATAATTATAGTTTAGGACTTCAAAAGTCTCTGTAAATTATATTTAGTGGATGTCCTCCAATATTCAAAGGTAGACTCCTAATACAATTAGTTTTGATGATCGTGATGCTAGTCATTTTTCAGTACCAACAGCTACAATAAGTCGTTATTATCGGTGAATATTCCAACTAAAGAGGGTACTTGGTACTTAATGCTGAATGTTCGATATGTAAATTATGTTTCTCAATGCCATACTCGAACTCATATTAAATTGCATCTTCTTAAGAAATTTGCCAATAAATAATATTTTTTTGAAAAATTTACTGATTTTCTTCTTACAAAAAAATATCTATGTAGTGCCTGGCGTGACCATATGGTAACGGCCCGTTCTGCCCGACCTAGGGACCGAAACAAAATTTTATATAATAGGTAAATTTTCTTAGGCTCCAGAGACCTACATTTGAAAATTTCATCATTATTTGAAACAAAAAACATTCCCGGTCAATTTGGGTTAATTCGACACAAATGTCTGCAGTATGAGTTAATTTTAAAATCAAAACGATTTTGATTTTTCATAATGCAATGCCGGTATGACGCACACAGTCTCAAGTTCTCTCAATTTAACTAATACATACTTATTAGAGAATCTTATTTCGATATGGTTTGTGACTGAAAGACTTTTTAGGTTCTTAATACATTCTTTGACCAAAACTTTTAAAAATTATTTTTATATCGTAATTTATTTTCAAGCTAAAAATAAAAAATTTTAAATGTCAGAATATAACACTTCTACCATATTTTTTAATATTTATCCAAAAAACAAAAATTATTGCTTTCTTACATACAAAATTTAACTTTCAGTCTCAATTTATTTCTGACATTTTCCTACATTCATCTTATACAGACTTTATATTGTATCCTTCAGCATCTGTTCTCCTACATTTTCATAGTTTCCTTGTAAAATATTTTAAGGTTTACAAAAAATTTATTATCTTAATTTTATTTTTAAATAAACTTAAATTATTCATTCTTCCTTGTGGAGAGAGTTTATTTATTTTTTTTTATCCAATTTTATATGCAATGTGGGTAGATGTGTATGGCAATGTATGCAAGCATGTTGCATGCTGCATTATTCATTTTATTAACTAAATTGAGCAAATAACATTTTTGTTTCACTTTTGCTAGCAGGGGATGAAAACATATTTAAAAACGTATTGGTAAGGGTAGAGAATACGGATTTTTTTTTTTTAAATACGTGATGTATTTTGCAAATAAACTATTTTTGTAACACATGTGATGGAGTGAGGTTTTGTAAGTTGTAAATAATTTTTATTGTTAAATGAAAAAAAGTTTTTTCCAATGCAATCTGTTGAAAAATTGTCAAATAAATTCTTATGAGGGTTAATGGGAAAAATGGAGTAAAGTATTATATTGATTGATTCCTAAGAGATTCTTTATAGAAGACCTTTGAATTGATATTACTTTTACCATTTATTAGAAATATAATTCAAAAATTTGCATAGAAAATATATTTTTAGAAAAAATTATAATCATTTCTCTTTTATCAATAATATGCTTCTAAACATAAATAAAACTCTTATGTAGAAGAACTTATTCCCCATTTTCATTCATCAAAAAAACTATTGAATAAAATATTTATTCATCAACACGTATGAGTAATATATTTATAATTCAATAATACTTATACGTCCCTGTTTACAATTCAAACATTTTATTTTATTATCAACATTAAATAAAATTTCTATCTAATATTGAAATCAATATACTAACATTTGATTTAATTTGTAGATATCTAGTAAACAAATATTTACAAAGGATAGAATAAATATCTTAAGATAAACACATAACAATTTGTGGCAACAAAAGAAAACTGTATGCATTGATGTCAATATATATTTGAAATAGTTTGAAGGAAAAGGAGGTAAATCTTTCAATGGATGTAAAACAAGAGAGAGTATAATATTATAAATAAAATGAAAAGCTCTAATTTAGTAAAAAATTAACTCAAAATAACTTAATAAAATTATAGATAAATTGCAAATATAATTAAGATACTTAAAATTAAATTTAATTCTAAAATTTCTATAATGCTAAAAGAGTGTAAATTAAAATGTATTTTTGCTTAATAAACTTAAAAGCATTAAATTCACAAACCGACCACATTGGCTCATATTTGTTCCCTCAACAAATATTTTCTTATTCCTCCTTTTAAATGAAAACCCACAATTCTTTTATTTAGTTTTACATTAAAATTCCATTTGCAAAATTTCTTTAAATTTCCTCAATCTTTTTTCAAATACCACCAAAAATATTGCAAACAAATCTAAAACCGTACGCCGACATCATCTAAAAATCATGACAGCTAGAGAAAGTGTTTGTGAACAATTTTGTTCATTCATAGCAAAACTAAAAAATAAAAATATATCAGATTCATGACATGATTGCCAGTGTTTTCACACTCTTACAAAAGAAATAAAGAAAACAACAGTCATTTGAAAAAATATAGTTCTGACACATGTCACCGACAGTAAAATGTTTATTTGGAATGAATAAACCGACTTTACAATAAACGTGACAATACATTACATACCAAAATGTTTAAGAGAGAAAAAAATTTGTTTCAATGACTCTTGGAAAGAAATGTGTTAGTTTGATTGGAGTGAATTCAATCATAAGTTCTTGTCATAATTTTCGAAAAATGAAAAAAAAAAAAAAAACCTTCAGGTAAAAGTAGAGCTGAGGGAAAGGAAAGCACTCTCCAGAAAAACTTAATAGAAACACTTAAACAACATAACCAAAGATTATAAAAAATATAGACTAGTCTATAGTCTGAGTTAATTAGTATTGCTAAAGAGGATTATTTAAAAATTGATTTTTTCTCCATAATAATTTTTTATATCAGTTAATAAAATATGAAATTCTTCATATCATAAAAATGTTTGAAATAAATTTATTTTAGATTTTAAAAATTTACTTGTCTCTTCATAGAAAAATTTAGTCATAATTTTGTTATAATTGTAAGATATAATGACAAGTTGATAAAATTAAAATTGTTTTCATACGGCACGGTAAATATTAGTCAATTCGAATACATGTCATTATGTAGTACTAATAATAATAATAATAATAAATTAAATAAAAAAATACATGTTTTATCTGAATTTCATAAATTCAACTACACCATTTCCAGTTTTATTTAAGAAATTTCTAATTATATTTCAGAAAATTCCATTTATATTTTAGAAATTTCCATTTATATTTTAGAAATTTCTAATTATATTTCAGAATTTTCTAATTATGCTTCAGAAGTTTCTAATTATATTTCAGAAATTTCTATTTATACTTCGGAAGTTTATAATTACATTTCAGAAATTCTATTTGTAGTTCAGAATTTTCTATTTGTAGTTCAGAAAATTCAAAATGTAATTAAGAAATTTACATTTATATTTCAGAATTAAACAAATTCTATTTAAGAAATTTCCATTTGTATTTCAACATTTTCTAAATGTATTTCCGAATTTTCAATTTCTATTTCAGAAATTTCTAATTGTATTTAAGAACTTTTATATAGAATGTATATATTTAATGTTCCAAAATACTATTGGAAATTTCGGAAATACATTTAGAAAATGTTAAAATACAAATGGAAATTTCTTAATTACATTTAGAATTTTCTGAACTACAAATAGAAAATTTCTAAAATATATTAAGAATTTTTTAAACTACAAATAGAAAATTCTGAACTACAAATAGAATTTCTGAAATATAATTAGAGATTTCTAAAATATAAATGGAATTTTCTGAAATATAAATAGAATCTTCTGAAATATAATTAGAAACTTCTGAAATACAACTGGAAATGGTGTAGTAATATGATTTTTGTACAAATAATATAGATATGTTAACAAAACTACTTTTAAAATTAAGTTGAACAGCTGAGATTTTTTATAAAAATTTATTTTGCCATACTAAGCGTTATTGTTACGGATTTTTTCTAATTGTTTGGATAATTAGAAAGATATTTTATTTATTGGTTTAACTTGTGATTACCAAGACCTTATTAAATCTATTCGCATAATATTCGTTATACTTGAAACTCTTTAACATTCGACATTTAACGCTCAAGTTGATGTTAAGAAATTAATGACTATTATTTGAGGTAGGAACATGGAAAACTTTTATTTCTGAACCACACCAATGTAAAATGTTATTAACTAATCCTTTTTGTGACGTAAAATTCCGTAACCATGACAATTTTGATGTTAATTTTTAATTTATAATTATTCAATGTAATGTAATACAAATATTGCACTTTAAAAAATATAAGTACGTCTTTCTGTTTGATCTTATTTTTGCCAATTTGTGGTTTTTATTTACTATTTTCTCTTGAAATGTTGTTACAAATGTTGAAATATTTGTTACAAATCTATTTTTGAGTCATTGCTCTCAAATTTGTTCTAAAAAATTTCAAAATAAAGAACAGTAAATTAAAAATAATTACATGCCGAATGGAAGTTTATCTTATGTTATTTAATTAGAAACTTGAGAGAAAATTAGTATTTTTAGAATATTTTTTAATTGCATAATTTTACAATTTAATATGTATTTTATGAAATTTTAAAAATATTAAAAAATCCTTGACTTGAACAACTACAATATCCCGGAAGTCCTACTGCATCAATTTGTCTTGTACTAAGTACTTTAAGCCACACTTAAAAGCAACGTAGTAGTCTCTAACAATAAATAGGATCCCAACTATTATATATCCTGTAGCGTTTTTTTTAAAGAACAAAACTTTGTATAGGAAAAAATGCCACAAAAAGGACAATACAGTAAAGAGGATATTAAGCTGTTGCTGCACCCAGAGAAATATCAATCACATACGTGTTGAAAACGATACCATTCTGTGTCAATAGTGAATCTACACCGTATGTGTTTAAATTCTTATTGAAAATTGATACCTAATTGGCACCAAGTTGAAACCATTTCGGTATAAAATTTTTAAATTACATATGTTTTGTATTAAATTTGTTAACGAAAGGTATTAAAAAGCTGTTACCGTAAATTACCAATGTGACCACAACTGTTGTTGATTTTGAATCGAATTTTTTCCCTTAGTGTGTAAAACAGTTAAATCATATTAACTTCTTTTTGTCAACAATACAGATTTTTGCTAACAATAACTTGTAAAGAAAAAACTGTTTGAAGAGTAGAGAAGAGAAAAAAAGAATTGATATTATTTGTTGTTCCTCATACTTCCCTGGGGATATTTTTCTATGTGTTACACAATAATCAATAACACATTTCCGCTTGTTTCTTTACTGTCGTTTAAGTGTTTTCATGGAAAAATACTTTAGAAAATTAAGATTCAAAAGCATATAAAGATATAGATAGAGTGATAATGAATAAAAGGAACAGTTTTCAGTGACTTAATTTTTATACTCTTCAAATGAAATGTGGCATGTAGTCTCGAAAAACTTGGTATTGAAATCCAGCAAAATTTGTTTAAGAATAATGGAATTATAAACTATTTTTTCTTAAATTTTCTTTGTCTAAATTGAAAAATATTTTCTATTTCGCATGCATATTTTTCTATTAGAATGTTGTGAAATTGAATAGTCAAGAGGATGTGTTCTAGACTAAAAACCGTTATGTCTGAGTTAATATCCTCAGGACTACAAGCAATCAAAGATTTATGGTTTTTCCTAAAAGAAGAAAAATATATGAAAATTTACATTATTAAAAAAAAAAAACTTGAAAAACACAGAAAAAAAAATCCAAACACAGAAAAAATTATTTCAAATAATTTTTTAATAAAATTATTAACTAACTTTATATTGGAATTTAATTACATGATTTATTAATAAAATTAATTTTCTAATTGATTTAAAGTTTTGTTTTTTAATAAATTGACAGCTGTTTTTAAAATAAGATAAGTACAAAATCTCCAATTCCAACAGGTATGCTTAGATATATAAGTATTAACAAAAGAAATTTAAGTCCCCAGAAAAATTTTACTTCTGCTAAGAAACAAAAGGTAATTGATAAACCATTGATGAATAACCGTTTTGTCATATTGAGTGATGATATAGAAAAAAATCATACAAATGATGATAATTCTATTCAAAAAGCATCAAAACCACCAATATATCTTCGTGAACCTAGTTCCATTAATTTAGTTAAAACATTTATTGAGCTTATTGGTAAAATCAATTTTCACATTGTTCCAATAAGAAAAGGTGGCGTACAAGAAACAAAAATTGTAGTATATACTGAGGATTGTTATAGAAAAATCTCTCATTACCTAAACAATAGTAACAAAAACTTTTACACATATCAACTTAAAAGTAGTAAAGGTTTGACAGTTGTCATTAAAGGGATAGAGTCCAGTGTTGAACCAATTGAAATCAAGGATTGGGCTATCAAATAAAAGTTGTGGTTAATATTTTTAATAAGGACAAGATTCCCCAACCAATGTTTAGAGTTGAGTTGGAGCCGAACGAAGGGAAACTAAAGAGAAATGAAACGCATCCTATATATTCTCTGCGATATCTATTAAATCGCGGAGTTACTATAGAGGTACCCCTAAAGAGGAAGGGGCCTATACAATGCGGAAATTGTCAAGAGTTCGGTCATACTAAAATTATTGTACCCTACGAATGGTTTGTGTAGCATGTGAAGAACTGCATTCGTCATCACAATGTGATATTGTGAAGAAAGGTCTCAAAAGAAAATGTGGCAACTGCGGTGGTGATCATTCAGCCAATTATCGCGGGTGCCCAGTATATAAGGAATTACTAAAGAGATTGAGAGGAATCAGAATCTGAAAAGAAATGGAGTGGTTGAACTAACACTTGTTAATGCCGTTACTAATCAAATAAATCCTGGAGTTAGCGTTAGTAATGAGGGTGCGGCTTCAGTTAAGCCAAATTTCACAACAAATCAATTGAGTATAACCAGTACTAGAAATGTATTCTATGCCAATGTTTTGAGAACGAGTTTCAAACAACCTAATGTCCCCCAAAACTCGGGAGGGTTAGAAACTTTAATGCAGACTCTAACGCAGACAGCTACCCCTCTAAATCAAAATATGACAAACTTTATGACATCCATGCAAAACAGAATTCAAGAGCTTTTAAGAGCGCAGAACCAAAAGATTCAAATCCTCTTAACGAGAAAATATTTGAGAGTTTGTTACTGGAATGCAAATGGTTTAAACCAACATAAATCAGAAATTTCTTACTTCATGAAAAAGAAAAATATTGGTGTGATGTTAGTCTCCGAGACTCATCTCATACAATTTTTATATTTCAGGTTATTCACATTGTGGTACTGGTATACTAATTAGAAATCGAATACAACATTATGCCCTAGATGAATTCTCAAAAGATTATTTGCAGGCAACATCGATTCACCTTAAATGCTCGGTCTATTGCCCACCACGATTTTCAATGACTAAGGAAAAATTTGAAGAATTCTTCAACACACTAGGAGATCGTTTCCTGGCATGTGGAGATTATAATGCCAAACACACTTACTGGGGTTCAAAGTTAATGAATCCTAGAGGTAGACAGCTTTATAAGGTACTATTTGATCGCAAAAATGGCATGGATTTTGTGTCCTCTGGACATCCAACATACCGGCAGATCCTAGAAAAATTCCTGATCTCATAGATTTTGCCATATCTAAAAATATAAACCGAAATTCAATAGCTACGGAAATTTCATATGACTTAACTTCTGACCATTCTCCAATAATAGTAACATATTATGGAAGGACTAACATACCAAATTATTCTACGAACACTTTCTATAGGACAAATTGGTTAAAAAATAGAAAATACATCAGTAGTCACATCCACACGAATCCCAATTTTCAGTGTGAGGAAGATATAAACAAATGCGTCAGTGACTTTACGTCGTTAATTAATTCAGCCATGGATCATTCAAAAAGTCAATCTTTAAAAAAGATAATAAACATATTTCCAATTATGATATTGAAAAACTTCTTCTAGAAAAAAGAAACTTTAGAAGAGAATGGGAACAAACCAGCAATTAAGAAACTAAGAAAAGCCCTTCAACAAGAAGAGGATCGCCAGAGTAAAAATTACATTGAAAGTTTGACAAATAATAGATATACAAATTTTTCCTTATGGAAGGCAACGAAAGACATTAAGCCACCGGTAGAGGTACAAAGTCCTTTAAGGAAAGCTGATGGCACCTGGGCCCGTAGTTCAGAAGATAAAGCCAATTTATTAGCATGCTATTTAAGCTCAGTCTTTCAACTGAATCCCCAAACAAATAACTTTTTATTGAGAGAGACACCTGACACTACACTAAATAATGATAATATAATTGTTGTTAACCCAAAGGATATAAATACAGTTATCAAGGAAAATATAAATGTTAGAAAATCACCTGGATATGATTCAATAACACCATCAATGATTAAAAATCTACCGAATGTGGCAATAATAGTGCTGTCAATAATTTTCAATGCGATTTTAAAACTAGGAGTTTTTCCAAAAATGTGGAAAACTTCTCAGATTAAAATGATACCAAAACCAGCAAAGGATTCTACAATACAATCATCTTATAGACCTATTAGCCTTCTATCCTGTTTGTCGAAGCTATTCGAGAAAGTATTTCAAAGGAAAATTATACCATTCTTGAACGTTTGAAATATCGTCCCAGTTCACCAATTTGGTTTTCGTGGAAAACATTGAACCATAGAACAAGTGAATTGTCTAACTGGAGAGATAAGGAAGTGTTTTGAATTAAAGAAGTATTGTTCAGCTATCTTTTTGGATGTAGCGCAAGCTTTCCACAAAGTTTATCTTATTTATCTAATCGTTTATTTAGAGTAAATTATAACGAATTTGTGACAGAAGAATTTGAAATAAATGCAGGTGTTCCACAGGGAAGTGTTCTGGGGCCTACCTTGTACTTAATTTACACTTCTGACTTACCAGTATGCGGTAATCTGACTGTTTCTACGTTTGTCGATGATACGGCAATACTCAGTTCCCACGAAAACCCACACATAGCATCTAGCCAACTTGATATTTATCTCACACGTGTGGAGACATGGTTAAAAAACTGATTCTAAGAAGAGGAAACTGCCCACCTGTTACACTTAATGGTATAAGTATACCCCAGACAGATCATGTTACATGCCTTGGTATTCACTTAGATAGGCAACTGACTTGGCGTCGTCATATAGAAACCAAGAGACTTCATACGAAGTTAAAAGCTTCTAGCATTCACTGGTTAATAAACAGCCAATCAAAACTAAGCCTTGACAATAAAGTCATCCTGTATAAAACCGTTTTAAAACCAATTTGGACATATGGCATCCAATTATGGGGTACAGCCAGTAATACGAGTATCGATTTAATACAGAGGGCACAATCGAAAATTCTTAGAACCATGACGGATGCACCATGGTTTATAAGAAATGAGAATATCCAGAGAGATTTAGATGTTCCATTTGTAAAAGATGAGTTTAAACAGCGCAGTGAAAAATACATTGAAGTTCAATCAAATTCAAAGCTTCGTAGAGCCGACTTTCCACCCCGTTACTAAGGGGACAGATTATTCACCTTCCCATGCATTCGTTAGAGAAAAAGTAGTGTTAAGTTTCTAGTTTTAAGATTTGAATACATATTGTGAGGCCTTTAAAGAAGGGCAGATTCCATATATAAATAAAGAAACGTTAAAAAAAAGTTAATAAAATATAAAGAAAAATTAAATATTTGTCTACAAAAATACAGAAATAATATAAATTTAAGTAAATTTCTAAAAATTTTCAGCTCATTACATCTATTTAAGAAAAAAAAAAAGGAATAATAATATCAATTATTCTAGTTATTAATATTATTGTCTTGATGATTGGAGCAAAATCAATGAAAAATTAATTAATATTAGCAATTTCGTAATTGAAGTCCATTTTTACTTTTTTTCTGTAGAATATAAAACTTCCACTTATTATTGTTTATTTCTTAGTCCTTGTGGAACAAACAGGCTTTAAAAAATCATTCAAATTGCTATACTTTTATATATTTTATCTCTTTTGAATGAAAATAATCTCGATAATTTCGAATTTGTGATTTTTTTTAATATAATATTATAATATTCTTTTGACAATATTTGTTTAGATCATTTACATAATTAAATTATAAACTAACACATTATGCTTACAAATACTTTAACACATTCTTATAAACACACATGTATGTAAATTAGGCTTGCTCAAGAAAACAATTTTCACTTAAGATAAAAACGAAAGGCTAGATCAAGGGATATTCAAGCTGTTTTTATTACAAGCGTTTGATTTAAAGGACTATGACATCCTATTGCCATTAAAGCTGAAGACATATCCATCTCCTTTATGTTTGATTTTTATTTACACTTTTTATTTACTTTACACTTGTATAATACACTTTTTCCTGTGTCTATCTAATATTTAACCAAATATTTTTATATTCCTCCTTTCTCGCGTTTTTTTTTTTTTCTTCTATTTTTTGACGTAGGATTCCTTAACATTTTTTTCGACATTTTTACTGCGTCAACAAAATACTTAAATATTTATAACAAAAGCAAAAGATTTATAATTTCGTTATTATGCCACATCAGCATTTTATTGGTTGAAATGGCACATTTTAAGCAATTTTGAATTATTTTTTATTTTATGACTGTGAAAAAAAGAGAAATGTGACAAGTGTTTATTATTAAAAAAGAGCATGAAAGAAAACAAATATATTAAATTTAGCTTCTTATCTGATTAGTTTTATTTATTACTTTTTTTTATTTATATTTGGGAAATCTTTTATTTAGATGTAATGAAAATGTTAAATTTACAAAAGTCTTGTTAATCAAATTTATTCGGGCATTTGATAAGATTAAACTCTTTAAATAAAAATTTCATTAAACGTATTCATAACACCACAGAGTGGGACAGAAACGAATTCCTTTGGAAGTAAATCTGTATCTTTTAATCTTTGCACACAATTTCACATGATATTGTACAATTTTAAGTTTGGAAGAGAGACCACACACACCCTCCAAGAACTGTATTTATTTGTATTCAAAAAGGAGAAGCTCTAACATAAAAAATTTTTATCCACTTTTCAAATTTTCTTTTTTATACAAAATTATTAAGGCTCTCGATATGATATTAAAAAACGAGCTTGTATGTACTATTTAGCGTAGTTTTCTAGTTATTTGCATTTGAACTATCTCAATTTTGCCAAATATATAAATTACACTGGTCAACAAAAATATCCTCCCCCATAAATGACTAGTTGGACTTGATGTATTTTGGTGTGCTAAACTCGAATCTGCTTTCAGTTTTTTTCCATCATGTCTGAATTTTTTTTTATGGGCGTGTCTAATATTTCGCCCATAGTAAGGCCATTACTCTAGTAAGTGATACACCAAAAGATGTTGACTAAAAATATCTTCAAATTCCCCAAACTAAATTTTTTTATGTGCTCAATAGTTTCGGAGTTATTTTGAAATAAGTCTCCGAAAAAAATCATTTTCATGCTAAATTTTAGATTTTTTTTGTTATCAAAATTTCTTTTAATAAATGAAAACATCTAAAGCGTTACAGTTTATCATCTTTATCTTAAAGCTGGTAATGTTGCAAATAAAAAAAGGCATGTATCTTAGCACATTGAATTCCATAAATAATTCCTATGAGTAATAAAGTTTGTTAAAAAATATTCTTGTAGAATGAAGCGCCGCAGGCGAAAACTTTCGTTACATATAAATAATTTCGTTTTTTGTGAGGATTAATCTACAAAAATGCTTAAATTGATGATTCTGTAAAAATGAAATTAGTAACTTTTTAGCCTTTTTAAAACTATGTTAAGAATCAAAAAAGGCTAGAAAAAAAGCTAGAAGCTAAAAAGAACATTTTGAGGCTTAAAGCAAAATAAAAAGGCTAAACTGGCAACACTGATCCTAACTTAACTGTGAATCCAATAAAGATTTGTGCATCAATTTTTATGATATGTGGCTTTATTTACTCGTAATTTTGCCAGCTTTGAGATAAAGGTGATAAACTTAAATATCTTTGATATTTTCACTTTAAAAGAAAAGTTTTAGTAGAAAAAAAAAAAATCTTGAATTTTGCATGAAACATTTTTTCCGACACTTTTTTTGAAATATCTCCTAAACTATTGAGCGGATAAAAATTTGATAGTAGAGTGATTTAAAGTTAATTTTATTCCGCATATCTTGGTTTATCATTTATATAAATCGTGCATACCGTTCTCAAGTAATAGTGAAATATACTCGAGTAATCGACATATTTAGGGCACAATATTAGACACGCCCATAAAAAAAATCCCGACCTGATGAAAAAAAAGCTGAAAGCAGATTCGAGTTTAGCATGCGGAATTCCATCTAGTCTATATATTCTTTTTTGAAGGAGCTCAAAAAAAAAAATTTTTTGTCGAGCAGTGTTATCAGATTTTGTAAAACTTTTAATATGAGAAGTAAATTTAATTTTTCTCTGTCTAACACACAACAATTACATTTACGGAAACTGAATTATGTGTAAAGTCTACTCTTTTGCATAGTTGCAAAAATTTTGCATTAAGCGGGTACTATTAAATAGCGCCTTAATTATTTATTTATTTTTTAATAAAAAAATTTTATAAAATTAATTTTTTTACAAAATTTTGAGATTCTTTTAGATTTTAAGATTTAATTTTAAAAAGAAATGAACTACGTAGTCAAGTAAACAATTTTATAAAAGGCTCAATAGCTTTTTTTTTAATAAATGACAAATTAATCTTTGACGTCAATAAAAATTTAAAATGCTAATCGCATGAATAAAAACGGAAATAATAAAATTACAAAGAAAGAAAATGATTAATTGAATTCTAAAATAAGAATTTTCAATTTATTTTCTTTTTCCTTTTTTAACAAAGACAAATATTTAATTTAGGCAATTAAAATATATGACAACTCCTAGTAAGAACATAAAGCAGCTGAAATTAAAAAAAGAAACAAGTTTAATTTTAACATTTTAGTCAACAATGCCACATACTGTGGCATAGATGTGCTAATTTAAGTGTAATAAGACTTTAGAAAACTAAAGACAATTTAGTATTTTATCTTAGTTTTATGTAGTAGTTGGAACACTATCTCACAGTGGTACTTATTACATTATTCAAAATTTTATTCAATGAAAAATGTATGAAATTAAAAAAAAAAAAAACTTTTTCATATTTCAAGTCTTCGGAATGAACAAACTATAGATTAAAATTGTTCAACAATTAGAGAGTGGCTTCAAGTCCTTTTAAATTATCTTCTATTATATTTTTTTATAAATTTTCTATTCCCTTCAAATTTATGATTTAAAAAAAAAAAAAAAAAAAATGAAATTGAAAAAAGATTCGGCTGGGCCGAATCTTTGATACCCTTCACCATATTACCATCTTACCATCTTATCGACATCATATTACCATATTACCGACAATTAATAAAATTTTCGCCTTAACGTATGCTTCCATATTTTCTAAATCTAAATTTTTTTCATACTGTTATTCATTATATTACTGCTGTTGCTAACTAAACTACTTGTCTATACAAAAAACAAAAAACGTCACTAATAGTCATTACAATGCTTGATATACATGTTTGTGTATGTATTTATGTATATTCTTAACAGATATGTTTTAGTTTAAAGCATATCTCCGCCATTTATAAACCGATCCTGCTGATTCAAAAAACCAAAATTTTTTAAAAATATTTGTGACCGATCTGTATAAAAATAAAAATCTATAGCTTAAACCAAGGCTTCAAAAAATAAAAAATGCGTTTTGTCCGATATCTCAGTTATTACTGAACCGATTTATTTCATTTTGTCAGAACAAAAATTCAGAAAAAAATGTCCGAGAATTCTTTGTAAAAACGAAGTCCGTAGTGTATACAGAGGCTTCAGAAACTGGAAAACCGGTTCAAAAAACCGGTTTTTTTAACATATCTCCGCATTGTATGAACCTATCTTGCTGAATTCCAATAGCAAAATTCTCGAAAGCATTTCCGATCGTTTGACATACATATTATATATGTCAGTTATCGGTGGGCTTCATAAACGCCATTTCAACCGACACACGGACGGACGGACGGACATGGTCCAATCGTCTTCGCTTCTTACAAGGATTCCGAAAATATAAACTTTTTTGCTCTCCGACGAAAATTGTGGAAATTACAAACGGAATGACAAACTTATATATACCCTTTACACCTGTGGTGAAGGGTATAAAAACTTTTTCATATTTCAAGTCTTCGGAATGAACAAACTATAGATTAAAATTGTTCAACAATTAGAGAGTGGCTTCAAGTCCTTTTAAATTATCTTCTATTATATTTTTTTTATAAATTTTCTATTCCCTTCAAATTTATGATTTAAAAAAAAAAAAAAACATTTACCAAATTCACAATATATATTATTTGAGTTATTGTGTTATATGTTATTTAAGATAACACATTTTTAAAAATGTATATGGAAATTTAAAATAACATTATAACATTCTGTTAAAAAATATTTTGTTTAAACATTTTTAGATTTTTTAAATAAATATAGTTTTTTACAAAATGTATCACTACAAACAAAAATTTACATGAAAAATAAGATTTTTTCATGAAAAATCCAATTTTGCACCAATAAGAAAAATTTTCGGTAAAATTCGATTTTTCACAAAAAAAAAAAAAAAATAATTGTTTAAGTCCAACAAAATAATATTCTATACCCTTGCTTTGACCACAAGATGGTCTTCGAGTTTTTCGGAAATAGCCTTATATGTGACCAATGGCCAATTGCGGACCTATTCTTATGAATACTTGTTAGTATGGTTTCTGTCTTTAAATTTATGTAGGTCAAATGTTATCCCAATTCTGTCATTAATGTGGATTTTATGAGTTTGTACCAAACTTTATTGAAATCGTGGCATAAAAAAATGTTTTTATGTATATTTAATAGGGTATTCACTAGAATAATATTTGTTCGATTAATCGACAAATTAAAATCAAACAACTATTCGATTAAATTAAAATCCAGAATTTCGAGTAACAATTTATTCGAGCAAATTATGCCAATTAATCGAATAATTCGAGTAAAAAATATTTTAAATATTTTCTTTCTTAACTAGTTTTTAGGATGTTCTAATTTTAGTTTTCTAGAAAATTTAGCTTAAAACAATGTTTCAAAATTTGTATAGAATGTTTCGAATCTAATACTATGTTCACATATAAAGGTTTTTTGAAAAACGAGTCGTTTTCTTAAAAAACACAAAGAAATTGACTTGTTTTTTCATATATGTATTTCAAAGCCAGAAAACATCTCGATTCGAGTTGTTTAATTATTTAACACAATAAAAACATATTAAATTTCCATACAGGGAAGAAATTTTTAGTATTTTTAGTACATATAAAATTGTTGAAAAAAGAATTTGTAAAAATTGTCAAACAGTTTAAAAACAAAAAATTAAAAATTATGAATGAAATTTATATTTGTTCATAAATTTTATTTGTTTGAAAATTTTATTATGTTAATTAGAAAGTGTCTGTGTGTGTAATTATACCCTTCACCACAGGTGTAAAGGGTATATATAAGTTTGTCATTCCGTTTGTAATTCCCACAATTTTCGTCGGAGAGCAAAAAAGTTTACATTTTCGGGATCCTTGTAAGAAATGATGACGATAGGACCATGTCCGTCCGTCCGTCCGTCCGTGTGTCGGTTGAAATGGCGTTTATGAAGCCCACCGATAACTGACATATATAATATATATATCAAACGATCGGAAATGCTTTCGAGAATTTTACTATTGGAATTCAGCAAGATCGGTTCATACAATGCGGAGATATGTTAAGAAAACCGGTTTTTAGAACCGGTTTTCCAGTTTCTGAAGCCTCTGTATATACTAGAGACTTCGTTTTTACAAAGAATTCTCGGACATTTTTTTCTGAATTTTTGTTCTGAAAAAATGAAATAAATCGGTTCAATAATAACTGAGATATCGGACAAAACGCATTTTTTATTTTTTAAAGCCCTGGTTTAAGCTATAGATTTTTATTTTTATACAGATTGGTCACAAATATTTTTTTAAAATTTCGGTTTTTTGAATCAGGAAGATCGGTTTGTAAATGGCGGAGATATGCTTTAAAAACCGGTTTTTGGAACCGGTTTTTCAGTTTCTGAAGCCTCTGCATATACCAGGGACTTCGAATTTTCAAAGGAGGCTCGGAAATTATTTTCTGAATTTTTGTTCTGAAAAAATTAAATAAATCGGTTCAGTAGTAACTGAGATATCGGGGAAAACGAATTTTTTATTTTTGAAGCCCTTGTTCAAGCTACAGATTTTTATTTTTATATAGATCAGTCATAAATGTTCTTATAAAATTTCGTTTTTTTTAATAAACCAAATTCGTTTATAATCAACAGAGTTATGGCCCAAAAACAAATCTGTTAAGAATATAAATACACACACAAACATGTATATTAAGCATTGTAACGACTATTAGTGACGTTTTTTGTTTTTTGTATAGACAAGTAGTTTAGTTAGAAACAGTAGTAATATAATGGATAACAGTGTTGTTGTTGTTCTTTGTATATGCAGTCTGTACAAATATAAATAGATATGGAATTGTTGTTGTTTATTTTTAAAAACTAAAATATATCTGTTAAGAATATACATAAATACATACACAAACATGTATATTAAGCATTGTAATGACTATTAGTGACGTTTTTTGTTTTTTGTAGACAAGTAGTTTAGTTAGCAACAGAAGTAATATAATGAATAACAGTGTTGTTGTTGTTCTTTGTATATGCAGCCAGTTTGTATATACACACATAAAAAAATATATAAATATGGAATTGTTGTTGTTGTTGTTTATTTTTTAAAAGCAAAGCCTGCTATGATTGTTTTTTTTTTTTTTTTTTGTTTTTCATATTCAAATTTTCGTAGTTTGAAAAAAAATTTGATTTATATATGTGAAAATATGCAAGCATACGTTAAGGCGAAAATTTTATTAATTGTCGGTAATATGGTAATATGATGTCGATAAGATGGTAATATGGTGAAGGGTATCAAAGATTCGGCACAGCCGAATCTTTTTTCAATTTCATTTTTATTTAAATTTAAAATTTGTGAAAATATTTTGACAAAAGAAAAACAAGCCAAAAGGAAAAACACAAGAAAATAATATGTGAACAGTGATGTTTAAACTCTTTGTGTTTTTTAAAAAACAAGTCGAAAACTAGTGTATGTGAACATAATATAAAAGTGGTACCACAAACTTTAATTTTGTTAAATGTATTAAATAAAATGAACCGAATATATGCCTAAATTACAACACATAAAAATATAAACGTCATTAATTATAAAGTAAAATTCAAATAATTTTATATAAATTTAATAAATAATAAGAATTAAATTAAAGGATTTTACACTTTATTTGGAAAAACATTATTGGTTCTACGAATGAAAGTAAATAAATTCTCAGTCTGGTGTAGAGGATATTATGGTGATGGTTTGAATGAAATTTGACATCTTTGTTAACAACCGAATGCCGGGTATCTCTTAATGAGATAGCGAGACGTTCAAGAGTTAAGCTAATTTGGGTTCCTGGGCACGGTGACTGTGCTGGGAATATTTTGGCTGATATTGCAGCCAAACAGGGATTTGACTCTCAATGAAGAGTCTATTGATCATCTGATAGGTATTCCCGTAATGGAATGTAAGACTTTGTTCTACAGGGAACTACTAGGTATTGCTCAAACGAGATGGGCTTATGAGCCCACATGTCGTACTGCTAAAACTATATGGCCCACCTATGATAATAGGAGGACCAACTCCCTTTACTCGCACTCTAGAGTGCATGTGAGACTGTTAGTGTCGGTAATTACAGGGCACTGTATTTTAGGGACTCATGCGCGTAGAATGGGTCTTCTGTTTAATGACTTCTGTAGAAGTTGTAATGATGAGATGGAGGAAGAATCAGTCTTTCATCTACTCTGCGAATGCCCTGCATTATCAGAGATTTTGAGGACCACACTAGGCTTTCTGACTCTAGACTACGGTGACTTGAGCACAATTGATTTAAAGTCACTGTTTTCTTTTCTTGTAGGATCAAGATGGTTTGGTGAAGCAATGTTGCAGTCGGAGTAACAACGGACTGCAAACCTGCATCTGGGTAACACAACGGGATCGAACATCACGGACCCAAGTGAGATGTCTGCCAAGGACACTGCCTGTACAACCTAACCTACGGAAATTTTAATTTTGGAATGACTATTTCTTATTTTAAGCTATTTTTTTTTTTTTTTTTTTTTTTTTTTGATAAGCATTGAAAAATCGAACAAAATTTTAAGGTATAAATTAATTGAATAACTCGAGTAACTTAAAAGTTTCACTCGATTATTCGAGTAATTTAAAAACAGCATTTTCGAGTTATTTGATTATTCGAACAATGAAAAAGTCGAGTAAAATGAATACTCTAATATTTAAACACTGTTCCGGGCGAATATTTGCATGGATGCAAAGTAAAATAATAGACCGATAATAACCAACTTCAGTAAACTTTAGCATTATACTAAAATAGTCCCGTTTTCCAAATTAGATCAAATTATCTTTAAAATTAAAACTTATTCTTTGTGCCCAAGTTTTACATACACAGACAACAAGCTAGCAGTGCAACTAGGCAGTATGTTAGGCGGGCGGATTTAGTTAAATCGACTTGGAAATTGATTCCGAATCGATTGGTATACTTTAAGATGGATGTAGTAAATATAAAAGTTCTAGTTTTCAAAAAGTAACAATTTTATCCAACATTTTTCATAAAAAAAAAAAAAAAAAAAATAATAAAATAAAATAAAATAATTTTTAAATTTTGACATTTTTCAAAATAACAATATAACAAATCATTCGAAAATAACACACATATTCACAAAATGTATTATTTTTTAAAAAGTATTATTTTTCTTCATATACAATTTTAACAAATAACACAATAACAGGGTTGTGAATTGGGTAATTATTAAATATTTTAAATTGTACTAATACTACTATTTTTCCTTCCTTTTAATAACTTATGTTAAAAATATTGCTTTCTTCTGCTTAATTAATTCCACAAAAGATAATCCCCAAATTTACTTCCTTTATAGTTTTTCCATAGAACATTAATATTAACAGTATATATTTTAAATGTCATAGTAAACTCATTCAATTGCTAAACTCCAACAGCTAAATTTCATTATTTATTCTTTGCTCTTTCATAAAATTATAAACAAGAATGTAAATTAAAATCACTATATCCTTTTAAACTTTTTAATTAAGTTTCCCTTTATACTCTTTTATTTTGCATAAGAAATATTTTTGCCTAACGATTTGATAATTATTTGCATGACTAAGAAATTCTGCTATTTATTGATTCAATAGTGGTACTGCAGTAGTAGCAACAGCAAGAGATAATTAAAAGGAAACACAAGCTAAAATATTCTGTAGAAAAATAGTCAGTGTTGTTTTCCCTCATGTTTATCTTCAGTATTTATTTTAGATTTGTTGTAAATATTTAGTAGAAACAAAAATGAATGACTTTGACTGTTGTTTTTATTTCATTGGATAATCAGATTAATTAAGATTTTATAGTGGAAAAAAGGAAATCAAAAATGTAAAAGTTTTATAAGTTGAATTTATGATATTATTAAATAGACACAGAGGAGACGTTTCTCTTTTCCTAGTTTAATTATCTTCTAAATGATATTGACTTCAATCTTTATACCATACATGATCTAAGACCCACCTTATCGATTTAACGATGTCCGTCCGTCTGACCGCCTGTCCGTCCATGTAAACCTTGTAATCAAACTACAGGTTGCAAATTTGAATATAAATTAATGAAATTTGGCACTCAGGTTTCTTATAGCCCAAGGCCGAAGTCTATTGAAATTGTTCAGTCCATTATTTTACCTAGCACTCAAAGAAATGTCCTCCCGGAAGAGGGTTTAACGATATTGCTAACGGTCCATAATTGACTATAGCTGCCAAAAACGTTGAATTTATGGTATGAGGCACAAAGGAAACTGGAAACGTTTTCCTTCTTTTAGTTTTAATGTATTTTAAAAGGTATTGACTGCAGTATATTTGTACATAATTTAGAATTACATTAGCTAGACAAATGCAGCTATCTGGAAAAATTAGAGTCCATAGTTTTTCTAATTTTGGAATCAAATTAAAATTAAAAAAAAAAAATAATATTATTTTGCTTACTCAAGATTTCTAAATAAAATTTTCAGCGAATATGGACTTTATCAAGGGAAAGCGTAGAAAAATTTAAGATTTTTTAAACTACCAACTACTAAAAAATCGGCGAAAATGGTATTTTTTTTTGAATTTTTCCATAAAGTCCCCATTTATTTCATGTTATTAGGAAACTCTTTGTTAAACACTAGAGTTTTCGGAACCTTTTATGTATAATTTTCACAGATATGGGAAAATTTTTCACCAACACAGCGCTTAGGTCTCAAATTTTTATTCGAAAAATAATTTAATCATTCACAAAATAATAATTTCTTGTATTCGAAAGCATGATTTTCGGATCGAAACTCAATTGGGAATTTTAAAACAACATTGTTGCATTGGACTTAGTCAAAAAACTATGCATTTAAAAGAGTATACCATCTAAAATGAGCAGTAATGAATACGAAGGGTTCCGTCAGCGAATAATACAGAATAAAATTACTGCAAATAGTAATGGAGATATTTTCTCAATCGATCTAAATTTAGAATGCTCATAGCCAATATTAGTCAATATAATTTTTACATTTTATTCATTTAGTTTTATAAATTTTCAAGATTTTGATTAAATGAGTTTCTTGTTATAAAACAATTCTGAAATATGTGAAAATAAAGTGCGTTTATAGTTGTTACAGATACTGATTTTAAGTCATTTTATATGAAAACATTCGTGGTTATTGTGATTAAAAATAACTTCTGAGAATATATTTCTTTCTGTATGTTGAAATGGATTTTTTAAAGCTCATAGTCCAATAAGTACATTTCATGGCATATAGTCTTGAAAATCTTAGTTGTTAACGATTTTTTAGTACAGATTTAAACAATAAAATTTTTTTTTTTTTTTGCCCAAATTGAATAATATTTTCTATTTCACATGCAACATTATATAAATAGTTTTCTAATGGTAAGCTGTGGTATTAAATAATGTAAAGGAAGTGTTCATTACGTACTTTCTATCACCCTTTAAAATACTATACAACTCAACAAAAGTATTAAAAGCAAGAAAATCCATTTTGAACTTTTGTATTCAAATAAGTAGGAAAACTTTGAAAAAGTAATTGTAAGGAATTGTGAAAGAAGGAGGCGAATTACATAATAAAAGGAAGTTAAAATTCTTTGATTATAAGCTAGAAATTGTCATTTGTATTGCTTCTATGCTTTAAAGTTAGAAGCTACTTTTTTGTTCTTTTAATGTACTCAAATATTTTAACTCTTTTGTTAATTTTTGACATAAACTTTTCTTTGGTTTTTTATTTAAATTTTTTTAATATAAATTATTTTATTACTTTCTACTTCTCTTTCATTGTTTTCTTTAAGGGTTATTGACATTTAGCAACTACTAAAGTACCCTTAAAAATATGTTTAGCAAAAGTTTTTCTTTTCTTATTTATTGTTTTATTACAGTGATTAACTTTGTTGGAGGGATATTGGATTAGTGTTGGAAGTTATTCGAATTAAGGGGGGGAATAGTATTGAAGAATATACAAGAAAGTCATATTTTTTTTTTTTTTTTTTTTTTTTTTTTTTTGTTATAAAATTGTATAAATAAATATCGTCCATTCCATGAAAGAACGCCCAAAAATATACCAAGTGTCCTCCGATTTTTATAAAATTTTATTCGTATAAGGTCTATGGGTGTCTATAAATATTTCCGTTTTTCTATTCGCTAAATTCAGAAAATTCGCGATTTTATTTCGCTTTTCCACTTATGAAAAAATCTAAAAAATCTCAAAAAGTATACAACTTTAAATACAAATATTTCTGGGAAGGCTTTGCAGAAATTTGTGATTTAAATGGCGTTTGAATTGTAATTATGTTAGCTTAGACATGAATATTTTATAAATAAAAAATATTTTTTAAAAATGCATTTTAATGCAATTGCTTTTTTTTAATTTCTTTTTCTTTAAATATGATATTCAAATTTGTTAATTTTTTAACATAAATGAAAAGTTTGGAATCTTTACATTAAAATAAAAATCTAAAATTTTTGGGACGGACACATGTACTGTTTTCTTCAACTAGTTTAAATTTTTTCATATAAAAATTATATTTTTCTGGTATTCACAAAAAAAATTATTACCGTCTTTTTTTCAATTAACTCAGTTGTTTAATTTTGCAGCAAAATTTAATAAATATATTCAAGAAAAAATTAAATAAAAATAATTTTTTGTATGATTTTAACATTTTTAATTCATTCAATCATCTACTTGATTGATTTAATTAATTTATTAATTGGGAATTTTTTTCTGTTTTGTATTTTTTATAGTTTTTAGTAATTGATATAATCATTTCGGTGAGAGGTGCAAATTTAAACCAGTTTTTAATTGAATGAATTATTTTCATATATATTTGTTAATTGGTGATTTTTTTCTGTGTTATGAGTATTTTGTTAAAAACAATTCATTGTGTTATTTTTTAAAAAAATACTGAAAAATAGTAAAACTTTATATACCAGACTATTTATTGTTTTAAGTTATAATAAATAAAGCATTTTAAAAATACACTTTTGAAAAATTTAAATTTAATAAATTCGCAACTAACAAAAATGCATCTAAAAACTGCATTTGTATTTTTAAAATATTATGGATCGAAGACGTGGTTTTTGAAATGCTGACTAAATTACACAAAAAATATACAATGGCCTTTTAAATACTTTTTAAATTACAGAAATCCATCAATAACTTCAAGAGATATGAATATTTAAAATTGCATACTTTTTATATTTTGTTAACTTTTATTTTTAAATTTTAAAGAAAATTTCAAAAACAAGAAAAAATTTTAATTTTATATGAAAAAATTTGAAACATGTTTTTATAAAAATTGGATTATGCATATAAGATTTTCGCGTCCCAAAAATTTGACACTTTTATTTTAATGTAAAGATTCCAAACTTTTCATTTATGTTAAAAAATAAACAAATTTTAATAGCATATTTAAAGAGAAATGCATTTGAAAAATGCAATTGCATTAAAATGCATTTTTAAAAAATCTTTTTTATTTTTAAAATGTTCGTCGTAAAGCCGCCGTATGCGAAATTTTAAAGCCGTTTAAATCATTAAAATTCACAAATTCTTTCCAGAGATATTGCTATTAAAAGTTACATACTTTTGAATTTTTTTTTTTTGGTTTTTGAGAAAATTAAAAAGCGAAATTAAATCGCGAGTTTTTGCAATTTCACAAAACTGAAAACTGAAATTGATAAAAGGCTTAATGGAGTTAATGTATACAAATTTTTATCGAAATTGAAAGACATCAAGTTAAAAAAAAAAAATATACTTTTTCTGGCGTTCTTTCCTGGAATGGTTGATATATAAAATACTAAAATGTAAAAATATATTGCCTAAATAAATATTTTCTTTTTTCTGAGACTTCTAAGAGTCATAATTCGGGATATATGCTTTACATTGTAGTCACTACATATCCTGAGTTATCGAGAATCGAGGGGGATAATATATTTAGGTTACTGTCAAATTTCTTGTCGAAGATTCGAAGCGAATACTTTCCACTTGCATGTGGTCTTTTGAAAATTCTGATCATGTAAAATTTTGTCAATCACTTTGCGTTAGAGTATCCCTTGGAAGCGCTTTTTTGTGATGTAGCAGGAAGGGAACTTAAGATCAATTTTAAAAATTGTTTTAATATTTTTTACATATTCAGCACATTAATAGACATCGTTTGAAGGGTCTTCTTACGATTTTTTTTCCAGACACTGTACTGTGCGTCGATTCATAAATATTGGAGAAGCAATTTTCAGTTAGTAAATTGCGCATACAATCACTATTGTGCGGTCAACATTGTTACAGAAAGACTGATTATTTCACACCAGAGGGATGCCAAGGATAAAGTTGCTTAAATCCATAGGATAAATCATACTCCATATAAGTAGGGAATCGAATATTTTTGGAAATAAGTCTATGACTTTTAATCCGCTCTGTTGGTTTTATGTAATTATTAAAAAAAACGTAGCTGATTTCACTCAGATTATCTTATGAACTCATAAGTTTCTTATGGGACAATTAATTTTTCACATTCCCAAATGACCGCACATTGGGGTAATATTTTAGTGATCACGTTTTATATATATAAATTTTTTTATTTATTGTTAGGTAAAAAAAATGCATTTTTAGTATTTTAAAATTTGTTTGGCAGAATGGTGATATCCGTCCGTCCGTCTATATATTAGAGTTAAATGTGTCAAAAATTATGCATAATTCAGAGAAAGGATATCAACGCCATGATCACGTTTAATTTTCCTATTTATTAGTAAGAAAAAATTTTTTCAGAATGTTAAATGGGTCGAAAATGTGCTTAATTCAGGTGATATCCTGTGGTGATGATCACATTCTATTTTCTCTACTTATTATTAAGTAAAAAAAAGCAGTTTTAGAATTCTATAGTCTGTCCGTCTATAAATTTGGGTTAACCCAATAGTGCGCAGAGTCCGTTATAAGGGACGCTAGAATTTTCTACTGCAGCACTTTCAAAAATTTAAATTTTTAAATAACAAGTGAGCTATGCCAATACCGACATTTCAAAAAAACATATTTTAATTCATTTGTTTCAGTTTTTGGGATTTATGTGTTGTGTTTTATGCAAAATATTGAAAACTAATTTGTGAAAAAATTTGAGCTGAATAAGAAAATTTGGAATATATTAAATATTATGAGAATATTTGCAATTTTTTGTGTGTTGTTATTTTTAAATAGATGTAAAAATTCAATTGATATAAAAAAATTATGACAAAATGTTATGCGACGTGCATATAGAGACATTCAATGCAGCGACCCCTAAAAGAGACACAGCGTCTGAAGTACGATCGTGATAAGATATTTTTTTGTCAGATATAGACTCAAAGTTTCTGATTTATTGGATACCTCTGACAAAAATGAGTTCAATGACGTTGCAATTTACATAATTCCACATCGATATAATAAGAGCATGGGAGGCATTGCGGTCTACCGTTCGCTAATCAGACAAATGTTATGGTGGTGGGCAATATTTCCATACCTTCTTGATGCCTCAGTTGTTAACGTATGGTTGCTGATGAAGAAGTTGCACCCCAATGATCCTATTGACCGTTATAAAGGACGATCCATAACTTCAAAACTATAAAATCTTTTTAATAAAATATTTTTAAAACGAACAAATCAGATCATTTTTATTAATAATTATTGAAAATTATTCAAAGAAAGTGCCCAGGGAACTTTGTCCACTAATGGGTTAAATGGGTCAAAAATGGTGCTTAATTCAATTAAAGGTGATATCAATACTTTAGTATTTAGATTTAGTTTTTATATTGGTGAAGAAGTAAAAAAGTAATATTTTTTTTAAATTTTAAGTTTCTTTTAGATAATTCTAATGGCCGTCCTTCCGTCCGTCTGTTTGTTAATTTTTACAAAATCGTTATTTTTTGACTCAATGAAGATATCGACTTCAAATTTTCTTCATTCGGTAGATAATTTTGTGCATTAATTACAAAAGAACATGATACAATCGGTTGAAAATATTGAGATATATATGGAAAAGATTTGAACAACATCTTGCAAAGTTGAGATTGTTGAAATTTTAAATGCATATATCTTGAAGAATGTAGAAGAGAAATGGTACAAGCAAGCATGTTTTCTAAAGGATTTACCAAGGACTTTAAGGAGATATAAAAATCTTGGAAATCGAGTAAAAAAAAACGCTAGTTGTAATACATTTTCCATGACATTAATAGCCTATCTTAAACCCCAAAACTCCGTTCCTAAAGTGTATATGGGACCCTGCTTCTTAACTTACTGTTACTGTCCTCTGCTATGCCCATGTGAAATCTCCTGTAAAGCCAACCAGCCGATTAAATTACAGATGTATTTCCATTCTGCCCCACTATTTAATGTTTGATAAAGCAAATAAAATGTCTGTATTTTAGAACAATTTTAAAAAAAATAACAAAACTTTAGGACTAAATATAATTTAAAAATACTTTAAAGAAAGTACACTTAAATTCCTGGATTTTATGGTTCCATTTTAAATTTGTACTTTAAAAGACGCTTTATTTGAAATAAATACACTGAAAGTTGATGAAAACTTAATTTTTTTCTCTCTTTCAAAAATGTAAAAACAATTTTAAATTTTAAAGCTCCTTATAAGAAAACAACACCAACTATCTTGCAGATTTTAATTGATATTGTTACATAATATTGTCAGTTTTTATTCGGTACCCAACTTTATTACAAAAATTTAAATTTAGAAATTCAATTAATCGCCACTTTTGACAAATTTTACCCGAATGTGGGTCGTGTGGGTCCCTTTTTCGAAACTCTTATATGTCAAGAATGTTTTACTAAAATTATTCGTAGATTTTTCAACACCATCTTATCATACTAAATTATTTTTACCACAAAATTATGTTACTTATTATTCAATATAGTCGCTATTGTTTGTCTAAATGCCTCTAAGGACATTGTTTTCTTTTTACTAATTTCATCATTATATTGTAATTATTTTCAAAAATATTTATTCAAGAACTGAAAAGAAAAAATTACACTAATGAACAAAAAAAAAAAGAATAATGTTTATAATCCGATTAACAAAACACGGACATAAATTGTGCTGATTTATAATTTTTTTTTTTTTTACCACGTTCTAAATTGTTTTTGTAATTATTTTCAAAAATATTTATTCCAGAGCTGAAAAGAAAAAATGACACTAATGAACAAAAAAAAGAATAATGTTTATAATCCGATTAACAAAACACGGACATAAATTGTGCTGATTTATAATTTTTTTTTTTTTTACCACGTTCTAACTTTTTTGGAAAGTGTATTAGTAAGTAAGTATATTTTAAGAAATTATAAACTAAGTATTTTTTTAGATGTAGAAAGCAGATAATGTACTAATAAATTATAAAAATTAAAGAAAATTATATTAAATTTTTAAATTAAGTATATAGGTGCTTCGTAAAAATAGTATTATAATTCTGAAATATTAGCAATTTTATTTTTTATTTTCCTCAATTTATTTTTGATGAAGGTACTCATTTTTCTTTATTGTTTTTTCCAAAATAAAATTTTCCTTATTTATTTTCTTAATACCGCAAACATATGTGTCCTTAGTTCTAATCAATAACGTACCTTCTTTATCTAAGAACCTTAACCATATTTACCTATGTATATACAATTCTCTTTCCCCTTAGTATATCTCAGGAAAACTTATCAATAACTCCTTTACAAATAATTTTTCTATTTCTTTTTTTCTTCAATATCCCACTATAGTTTTTACAAATCTTTAATTCCTTACACGTTTTACTTATAATTTTTCCTCATAATAACTCTACTTACAATCAAATTGTTGCCCTCATTCTTGTTAATAGAGCAACATAAAACTTTTGTTCTATTCATTGGCATAATTTTTCATAAAATTCATTTATTTAGTTTATACATTTAGATATTTTCTAGTTTATTTTATTATTACCTTCATCAACGTTTACAAGCAAATAGATTTAGTGTCAAATGCTGTTCATGTGCTTATTTAGTTACTTAAAAAAATATAAAGAATATAAGAAAGTTTGCTTTTCTTTGCTGGTATAGTTATTTATGAATTTTTGTATATTTTATGAGTGAATGATGGTTAAGTAAATAATTATTTTGACACTTTAGTTATTTGTAAAACTAATAAAGTATAAATGAAAATACTGTGTTAAGAAATTATTTAGAAACCATTAAGGTGGTAAAAGTTATTTAGTTTAATTTAAGCAAAATTGTGATTTATTTTAAAGGAATCTCAGAAGAAATAATTAAACTGAAATATAAAGTAGGAAATTAAATTGGTTTTGTTAAAAAATATCTACTCGTAGTCTATTAGAAATACACCTGTGTATGAGTAATATTAACTTCATAATCATATGTCTTTAATAATAAACTTTACACAATGGTTTCAAGATAATTCTGTATCTTATAAAACTTTGAAAGTAACTAAATAAAATTCCACAAGTAACACGTGTGGAATTTTATTTAGACCTACAAAGATGGTCACCTCAGGTATTTCAATTTATTATTGTTATTATTTATGATTATTATTTATTATTAATAATATATTTTTTTTCCAAAATTATATTATTTTACCTAAATTTTCTTAAAATTTCTTTATCATGGGGATCTTAACCCACTTCCGACTACTACCCGATTCCGTTGAGATAACTTTACGAAATTTGGCACAAAGTTTGTTTTTCTGATTGTGATAACAAATTAAAAAGATTTGAATGCCTAGATATTTTTCATTCCGAAATACAGGGCCTTGAAAATTTCAGAAATCGTTCCATTTTTGGACCCGAAAAATTTTTCTGAACAACATTTTGAACAATTTTTAGCTCAAACTAAAAGCTATTTACTTTTAGAATACATCTATATTATAAAAACACTTTTTCGGAAAGCATATTTAAAAATATCACCGAAATTACCATTTTTGCAACACTAACATTTTAGGCAATCCGTGTGGATATAACACTTATTTTTGGAAAGCTTATTTATAAAAAATTCTATCTTTTTCTCTTAGCTTTAATAAGGCGATGTTAAAGTAACTGATGCGAAAACGCAACAGCGGTCGGAAAGGGTTAAATTATGTGTAAAATTTTTTTAAAGTATTCATAAGACTTCTTACAAAATACAAATTAAAAAAAAAGTGGTAACATTCTAAAACTTCTAGATTTTTTTTTTGTTTCGGATAATAGATTTTATTTATTTATTAATCATTTACAAAATTTAGTTTCAAAAGATCTTAACATAAAAATCAAAGGTAAAAAAAAAAAATTTTTTTATTTTATTTTTTTTTTTTGTCTGAAAATAGAAAATTTTAAACATTTGAAAATTTTTTTCCTTACCCGATTTTAAGTTCCTTTCTTAAAGTATCACAGTTTTGGTTCTTTGTAAGTTAAGATGTCTTAACGAAATTGTCGGTAATTGTAGAGTTTATTGTTAAAATGATGAAGTGTACAAAAATGATTTCTTTAAAAGAAATACCATAATTCCCCAATAAAGAAAAAATGCTGAAAATTCCAAAAATGTGAAAAAACTAATAAAATTGGTCAGAATTACTGGTATATATATATAAAGAAAACTGGTCTAAGAACTTGCGAAATTGATTTAGTTAAAATTTCATATGCAAATAACCCAAAAAGTATAACAGATAAATGGAATAAATTATTATATGAACATTGGCAAATATTTAAAAATTGTTTATGACAGAGATACTTTAATTTCAGCTCTCATAACTCCGCTCCTGAATAGTATATAGGGTTCCGCTTCAAAATTTAAAATGTCATACTCTTCCGCTACGCCTATGTAAAACTTAATGAAAATCCAGGCCAATTAGAAGTTACAGATTTATTTATAAAAATTTTCGATTCTGTTACGAAGTGAACCTATTGATTTGCTCGAAACTGTATAAAAAAAAAAAGAACTGGACCAAAAACTTGAAAACTTACACACTACAACAGATAAATATTTTAAATCGGTTAAGGAATAACAAATTGTCAATCGTTTAAAATTTTTCATTGTCAGAGATACTCTATTTTGAGTCCTCATATCTCCGTTTCTATGAGCAGTTCCCCTTCCAATATTAAAATTTTACACTCCTTCGCTACGCCTATTTATAAGTAAATCCAGCCAGTTGATTAGAAGTTACAGATTTATTTCCAAAAACTTTTTTCTTTCCCACTGTGCAATGTAAAAATAAGTATTTTATATCTTATTTGTTATATTGTTCCTTTGAGGATTTTTAATACATCTAATTACTAAAAATTCTTAAATATACAATACTGAAATTTTGGGAATTTTTGTTAATTCATATTTGTTAAATAATTTAAAAATTCCTTGATTTTAGAATCACCCTATTTTACTTAGACTTATTGCACAATAAAGCGAAGCACATCTTGAATGCTAAAGTTTCTAGTTCTTTTTTAAGTTCTAAAATATTTTTGTTTTTATTTTGTTATTCCCTATAATAAACTACTTAATAATTCTATACGAAGAAGTTATTAGCAAATCTTTTCCTGGCTGTTTTATTTAGCGGTGTTAGCGAAGAAGACCAAAAATGCGATATTAATGATGTTTGTAGCAAAAGGATATTAGGAAAAAAGCAACATATTAAAGCCAAAAAGCAGCAACAAAAAAGCAAAAAAGTTTACTGCAATAAATTGGAGATCACTAACGCATTGACTTGCTTTTTATAAAAAATCGGTTAAATAATAAAAGCAGTACTAAAAAAAACTGTTCATTGTACTTTTCCTCTGGTATCGAACTGTTTTCCGTAATCAGGTTCCTATAAGAGCATGTCGAAAGTGATGATACTAAAAATTAATTCGAACGGTCCCAGCAAAAACTTTGCTTTCCTGGTAAGCTAGCAGGTATAATTGGAAATAAAAATAAACTACTTATTTTTTGTCTCAATAACTTGTCCATGAAATCTAGTAGTTATTTTTAGACTCTAGTGATACTAAAAAATATGTACCTAAACAAAAATAAACATAAAAAAAAACGAAAAAATTTGCCGTCAGTGAGTTTTGAACTTGGGACCCTATTAACTACTCGTTTTAATGACTAACGTCTAACTCAGTACACCATCTCGCACTTAATATTCAAAGCTTAAAAACTTGTTTTAGCATAAAATATATTTTTAAAACACTTTTTTGAAAAAACGAAAAGCATCAGAATGGGGTTGAACCGGCAAACTTCTGGTTGCTAAACCTGCGCTCTAGACAACTGATCCATGTGATTGTAACTTACTCTGCAATTATACTATTGAGTACTTATTTATGTATTGTAGAGAAGGCAAATAATGACGACTACTTTCCAGGAAAGTACTTTAATAAGTAGTTGCCATTACCGAAAACCAAAAAGTTTTTGCTGGGGTAGGCAATTTTATACCTCATAGTTTTAATACAAACAAAAGTCGTTCAAATATATGTTGAAAGTCTTATTATCTTGTCTAAAATTTTTTTAAAAAATTTTTTATTCTTTTAAGAACTGTAAAATAAGCATAAAAGCTCTAAAATCGGAAAAATAGCAAAAATAAGCAAAAATTTTAGAAAAATTCATAAAAAGTAAAAAAAGCAAAAAAAAGCATTTTTGTCTTCTATGGTTATTAGCAACATATACAAAACGTTCTGTATTTTCAAAAGCCATATATTAAGATCACATCGTATAATAAATACCATTAATGCATTATTGACAAGTTTCATAGCCTTATGAATTTTACAGATTATGTATAACTTTTGTAAATTTCTAGGTGTTCTCTGATTTTATAGTTATTAATTTAAGAAACAAATTATGCAAATTATATCTTCTATAAACATAAATATGTAATTTAATTCCTTAATTATTGAAATAATTGTAAACAGATTTAATTTTAATTTTAATTTTACCTACGCAAAAACTGTATATCAAGCTACTAAATAAAATAATAAAACAAATCATGTTAATTTAACATAAAAATGTTAGTATAATAATAATATAATGTTAACTGTTATAACAACTGAGCATTAATTTCTCTTGCTTTCTCTCAATATTTTTTACTTTATTTCCTTTTTCTCTTTACTCAGTTTATCTAAAAAACAGCTGTAGAAAACAAAAAGGATTTAAAACACATGTATAAGAAAAACAATAGTTTGTATGTGGGTATTTTGTTTACAATAAACACACACAAATAAAATGTTGAATAAAAACTAAAAATCATTGCAACTGTTGCCTTTTTACCAATACATTTACAACACACACTCTCTTTTTGATGGTATTTGTTGTATAAATATAAAGTGTTCGAAAGCAGGAAACTTTAGTAGCAGTTTAACTTCCGACCGATTAAAATGGTTTATTAAAATAAAATAACGGAGAATTAGAAAACCCGCTTGAAAAGTGAAAAAAAGGAAAATTTATTAAAAAAAAAAGATAAATATATAAGAGATATATTTTTAAAAGGAGAAAAAAAGATGCTACATAAAATGAAATATTATATGTTAAGTGAATTATTGCTGGTTATAAAAATGATTTATTTTAGTTAATAAAATCTTTTTTTTAAGTGCAAATTCTTTAGAAAAATAATGAAGAAAAAAAATTTTTTACATATTTAAAAGTGTATTTATATGAGAATCTAATAAGAAAAAATTTTAAATGTGAATTAATTTAACAAAAAAATTGTGCAGTTTTTGTATACTTCATTTAATATAAAAGAAACAAATTTTAAAAACTTAAGCTAAATGCTGAAGATTTAATGAAAATTATAGAAAATTAAATAGGAAAGTTAAATTTAAAAATATCAAAGTGAAATTTTATAAATTACTTTAATATAAAGAAATTGTATAAGTTAGAGAAATAAAAATCACAAAAAAAAAGTAACAATTTTGAAATATAATAAAAAAATATACGTATTCACCAATTACTTGGTGAATAACAAAATATTAGTAAAATAAAAAATTATTAAAATAAATAAAAATATAAATTAATTTCTAAAGCTATTATTAAAATAAAAATAGTAGTGATTTAAAACAAAGTGCACGTGTTTCAATAAAGTAAAAAATAAAAATTCCAAAGAAAATATTTAGTGTTGGCTTTATGTTAAATCTATTAAGAATTAAAAGTAATAAAAATTTATAAAATAAAATTAATATGAAAACATCGTTATGTTTTAAATATAAAAGTATTTACTATTATATTAAATGCTGTTTTTTTATGAAATTAACAAAAAGTGAAAGTATTTTTGAATTTAGCTATAATAAAATATAAATAAGCTAATAGGATTACCTGAGATAATATTTATATTATGATTTACTGGTAAATAAAATATATTTAGCATTAATTATAATTATGTTTTAAAGCTCAAAAAGTGATTAAATAATAAAGAAAAAGGTAAAGTGAAGGTAAAGAAAAACATTCTTTAGTATATTTGTTTCAATATATTAATTAAATAAGAGGAGCCGCAGAACAAAACCTACTTTTTTGATTTATTATTATTTTTTTTTAATTTCTTTTTGGTTATTTTTGTATAATATGAGCAGAAATCTAATAGAAAAATTTTAGTAAGGACAATTTTTCTATCTTTTTCCTCAAGAAAATTTACTTATACAAAATCTAAGATTTCAAATCTAATTTCTGTCCGATTTAATATGCAATTTCCTTTTTGGATATATTTTTTTTTTTTTAAGCAAAAAGGAGTATTTTTCGATGATTTAAAATATTCTGCAACAATATTAAGGATTAAAAACGTACTTTTTCAATATTTTTTTTTTTAACAAAACGTTCTTTTTCGAAATTTTTTAACAAAACTTACTTTTCAACAATTAAAAATCCTTGGATTTCATATATCCTTAACACTATTATGACGATATTTTGTAGTTTGATACATCTACATCTTAGTAAACGGGTTCTTAATATTTTTACCTTTATGGTGCTTTATAAGTGAATGAAAAAAATAATTCTGAATTTGCCAACAATTTTAAATGAACAAAAAAGTACGTTTTGTTCTGCGACTCCTAATTAATTGGTGCTTAAATACTTTAGGATATAGCTCATATAATTGAAGACAAGAAGATAGATTCATCAGTTTTTTTTTTAAGATTTCACAGAAAAATATTGAATAAAGAAAATATATTTCTATAAATATGAATGAAATATTTTAAACAAATCAAATAAAGACAGCGCACGATAAAATGAGTGCATATAATTCAGTTTATTAAAAATAAACCAATGAATTAGTCTTTTTGAGTTTTATTTCTTTTTGATGAAGACTGTTATATTCTAGTTCTAAATCTTTAAGAAAATTTTAATATTTTTTTAATCGTTTTCAATAAAATATTTTATTTTTTGGAACACCCTAAATTAAACTTTTTTTTTTGTTTCGATCACTTTTTTTGTTTCTTTTTAAGATCTGTTTCACTTTTTACTCACCTTTAAGTGTTCTTTAAATATCACTTTAATGTAATCCAATACATTTCAAATTTATGAGTTTAGGACAGTAACGTAATGTGAAAGAAATACGAACAAGTATAAAATTAACGAAAACAGTTGAAAAAAAATATTATTAAAATTCAAATTGTAATTAATATTTAAGCTTAAATACTAAAGTATATTTAAAAAAAAAATTAGCTCCTTCGCGATTTGCTTTTCTTATTTTTTTTTTTGGGAAGATTACTCATTGAAGCCTGAATTCCTTCTGTATTTATACTTTTCAGATCCTTTTTTATTTTAAGAATTAGGGAATCAACATTTTTTGGCTCTGTATCCTCTTTCATAAACTTTTCGTTTCAAATTAACCCAAAAAGTTTCAATTTAGGTCGCAATTGTGGAACATTTGGAGGGTTCATTTCCTTTGGGACAAATTCTATTTTTTTTTTTATTTTTCAAGTTTTCTATTGTGGATTTCGCATAGTGAGAGGACGCCAAATCTGGCAAAAAAAGAATTTTTTGTTTTCGATGATATTTTTTGATAAAATTTTTAAGTACTGGCACACATTTTTCATTGTAAACTTGGGCATTCACAGCTAATCCACCTTTAAAAAAAACTGGTTCACTGATATCACTTTCACTTATGGCTAACCATAACAAAACTATTCCTGGGAACTTTGTCTTACGAATAAATTTTACTTTTTCGGTGGCGGCGTGACTAGAAGACTCAAAATAATGTTTTGGTTGCCATTCATTTCCTTCAACGGTAAAATATGTCTCGTCGTCCATTACACATTTGTACTCTGATGAGTAAGAAACGTAATTTCTGGAAAGCTCCCCTAGTCTATGTTTAATTACCTTTTATTGAGCTTCGGTGGTAAATGGTGCCGTTCTTTGCTTCCTTTTCTGTACTCCCATGGATTCTAAATATTTCTTAGTTGTGTTTTTGTCACAACTATATTTCCTACCCAATGGACAATACGATTTTGCACTGGCACCTAATACTTCATTTTTTAATATAGAGCGTAGTTTGGAGTCTTGTAAATTACATTTTCGACCAGATCCACTTTTTCTTTCAATTGACATATTGTTCTCATATAAGTTGACTGTCTTGTAGATAAAGGTTTTTTTTTTGAATACCATGTCCTTAAAGTGCCAAAAAAAATTCATTTTTGGTTTTATTTGGGTTTTCTTCACAAATTTTAACAATTAATTTTCGACGGTTCAGTTCGTTTAATGTCATTTTCGAAACAAATATTAAATTGATCCGAATAATTTTATGTTTGATAAATAAAAAGACAGTACTCTTGAATTTACCGTATGTAATTTTTTTGTTAATGTCATGTGTCATTTTTAAATAGAGTGTTTTACTTGTTCATATTTTATTCACCATACGTTAATGGATCGGCCTTCTTCGGCACACTTTTTTGTTGTAATAAGAAGAAGATAGATGAAACCAAACAAGCCAGAGTTTGTTGTGTTTTCTTACTAAAGGAAGGAATCTTTTCTGACGGAACAAATTTGCCTATATTACTCTGTTAAAAGTGTTAGTTGTTATGAATGATGTGCCTTGTTTCCCAAAATTCTAACCATATCTATTTATATTTATCTCATTACCTATTCATATTAAAAAAAAAAAAAAAAATTGTTTCAGTAATTTGCGTTCACTCTTGTAACTCTTTTTGCGTTCGCCAGCATTTTTAAGCTCTTTTGATGAAGGATACAAATCAATTTAAAGAATGAGTCACATTTTATCGAGAGACATATACATTTTCTCTTAAAGTTCGTATTATTTTATTTATAAATTTTAATTGTGCATTTGCTTGAATTTTGTTAAATTTTGATTTAAAGGTAAACTAATCATGCTATTAGAAGAAAATTAGTCCATAGTTACTGAGAATAGAAATAAATGCGAAAAATGTACGACGTTAAATGTGATTTACGTACAGTAAAAGTAATAAGCCTGAAAGTATGCACGCATTTTTTCGTACGCAGTCCTGATATTAGCAAAACAAAGTTTTTATACAACTTATAAAATTTTTTAATATTTCTAACTTAAATTGGAAAATTTTTTTTCTAACTTTTCTAAATCAATGATTTAATTTTCCCTATTTTGAAGTGAATTTAACTGTATTGTTTTAATGCGAAATAAAAAATCTTTATACTTTATAAATTTTATTATGCCAATTCGTAAATGTTAACTTTTCAGTATCAGATTACAATTGTCACAAAGCTGACTATTAATATTTGCTACCTTTTAAATTATAATTGAATTTCGAGCTTAAAATAATAAAAACTAATGACAACCATAAGTATCACAGTTCTATCATCTGATAGCAGAAGTATAACCAATTTATGTCTCCTAAATACTAGTCGGATCGAATTGAATTGTATAAGTGGGTTATACATACATGAGGATCTAAGCTTTTAAAATTATCTTACAGTTAATCTCTTATAATATGGTATTATAAGTATACAGAGTGTCTAAATTGAGCTCCAAATTTAATTTAATTACTTCCCAAGTTGTGACCTATAGTTTGATTAAAATCTTTACATGTCCGAAAAGAGGGACATCCTTAAATTTTCAGAAAATAATTCTAAGTTTATTGGTATACATTAAGGTGGGTCTTAGACCAGTATTTTTGATTGTTACATAATTCCCTCCCCAACCCCATTTTCAATAAGACCTTTTAAAAATCAATTTATTTAATAAATTTTAAGTAGGAAAAAAATAAATACATAAATCTCAAAAATTAAATTTTCGATAAATAAATACGTGCTATTTTTATTAAGGAATATTAAAAACTGCAAGGGAAATCAGTGCGGAGCTATTTGGGCTCAAAATAGTGAACTTCTGACAAATTTTTGTTTTCTATCCAATTTTAAATCGCTTGCATATGCTATTTATCTGTTACAGTTGTTGAGTTATATGCATTCGAAATTTAAAATTTCTCAATTTTGCAAGATCGGTGTCCTGTCTTTTCCAGACCTGCAACAAGTGTGTCCATAGTCTTTTTTTTATTTTTTTAACTAAAATAAAATGTTGGTAAAAATATAAAAAACTTTTGTTAATTAAAATATCCTAACGAAATTTTCTGTTATTGTTGATTTTATTATTTAAAAAATTTATCTGTTTTCATTCTACCCATATTCTGTCCACAATTTTTGCAGGTATAGAAAAAGCCTTTCGCACACTCTTTAAAATACATTAGAAATTCCGAAACTTTGTCAGAAAGAAATCTGGCCTAAAGACATACAAGGTACCAAAAGTTCCTGATAGGTATGCGAAAAATATTTTGAAGGCAAAAGAGATGGCAAAAACACTTCAGATAAATTTTTTTTAGAATTATGATTGAAACATTATGGACGTGCTGACAGACTTTTTACCACTTTGTATCTTGCAGACGTTAGAAGGAATGTGGTAGAAAAATGCCGTATACGTTAAATGTGATTTAACGTATACGGGCTTAATACCTTTCAATCCCTATTGAAAGGTATTAAGCACAGAAATATATGTGAATGTGTATTTTATAAGTTTTTGGCCCGATCTCGATATTTCCGAATATAGCCACAAGTTGATGGATTGGTGTCATATAAATGGTGTTGCGATTGTAACTAATTGCCGGGAACTCCTCCCTATTGAAAGGTATTAAGCCCTATTAAAAAAATCATTTAAAGTACACTAAAAGCTCAGCAAAATTGCGACTGAGTTTGTAGCAGAAAACACAATAAAAACTCTAAAGGAGGAAATTCCAGAAAATATTAGATATTTCATTGAAAACCAATAAGAAAAAATGTATTATTTTAAATTTTAACTTGAGAAAATTCGACCTTTGGTTTAGTTTTTATGAGGGGATTTATATGCATTGATTTTTTTCGTCCTTACTTTCCTCGTGAAGATATCATTCAAAAAAATATAAAATCCATATTAGTTCTTAAGGAAAATTTTACTTTGGAGAAAAAAACAAGGCCAAAACTTAAGGAAATAATAAACAAAAAATTCTAATTTCTCTACCCTGTTTTAGTCCCATTAGTTAAGCTTCTGAGGGTCTAACGACCCCCATCTAAGCCTAACATTTACCACATCTGCTACGCCTATATTTAATTTCAGCCCCACTGTTCACTGTGAAAATAACACATATATTTTAATTTAAAATTTATAAAACATCCCTTACAAGCAAAATAATACGAAAATGATTCGAATTCGTATTACTTAGAAGAAAAAATTTATCGCCGCAATGTTCATATTCGTATTTCGGAAGTTTCCCCCATCGGGAGAGATTGTAAGTCACCGGCTATACATCTAAGCAATAAGAAATCAATACGCCCGGAAGAAAATTAGGCAATATTGCTAGATAATCATCTATGAGAAAAAAAGACGACAACGTCAGATAATCTTCCGGAAGATGTAATAACAATATTATTGCAAATGAAATCTATGAATAATAAATTGCTAAAAAAAGCTGTAAATAATATGATAAACAATGCCTTATCATGCATAAATATAGTCACATTATAAAGCATGTAAAATTTGCACTCTTACATATGATATACATTTTTTTTTTGCTAAGAGACATACAAATTCCAATATTTATTTAATTTCTAAATAATTTTTCGACAAATGAAAAAATGTGACTGAAAAATAAAAGTATGTATTGCGTTAATTTCTTCTAGATGATTTCAATTAAATATAATCAATTTATTGCAGAGAGGATAATCAGCTTACTGAAAAAAGGGCGATAATTTGATGATAAATTTTATTTTATAAATGACAAAAAATAAAAATTTTATCTATTTTTTGTGTTTGTTTCCTAATTTTCTCTAAGCTGATAAAAATATAATATTATAAAAATATTGCTTTGATGAATTTCTTCCAAATAATAAAAAGAAGATATTGCGTAAATATCTTCTAGGAAGATATCTTCCAAATGTTTGTAGGGATTCAATAAAAAACAACCTTATTTTACAAGTGAAAACTGGAATAAATTTTAAAATTTTTCTCATTTTAATTTACCTATAAAGAAAACAAATTTCAATAGAATTTTCAAATAAAACACTAAGCTTTAGTGGTACTTTTTTCTAAATTACTAAAAATAAAATGGATTTAGAAATTTCCTTTATAAAAAAATATTACCTTAAAACAAAATAAAAGGAAGAAAAACCGACAAAAAAACCTTAAAAGCACTTTTTTCTACTTCAAATATTTAACCTCTAGAGTAAACGGCCTCCATTTATACATGTGTGGTAAAAAAATATTGAAAGCATGAAAATGGAACTAAAAAAAAAAATCTTTGCTTACATTAAAGTATTCGTGTGTATGTACGTAGATATATCAAGCAGAACATATAAATTTATTTGCCTACAGTACTAAATGTAACTTTTGGGGATATTAGCATTTTAAATATTTATTATAACATTATAAACTGGATCCTTATAGTTTATAAAAAACACTTTATTAACTAAATTTTTGCCCGAGAAAATGTCTTTTAAATTTCAAATATTTTATCAAATAAATATTGAAACTTTGGAAAACTTCTGCTAGAAAAGGCTTTATAATCATTAGCAACACTGTAGGGTAGTATATGTAATACATACAGTGCTGTGCAATATAATAGGCTATTGTATATTAAATATTTTCTCTTCGATTTAACACTATTAAAAAAACATTCTCTTAGGAATTTTTGGTACCGTTATTTTTGATATTGTCAATACTAAAAATAATGGGTATTTTTAAGAAGTTTCTTTCTTTCCTTTATGCGTTTTCGTAAACATTTCAAGAAAAGTTCAAATATAATTTGTGCAAAATAATAGACTTATTTTAAAGGATTATATTTCTTGTTTTAATTTACCTTATAATTTGGTTAAATTTTCTGAAAATAATTAAATGTAAGGTAAATGAAATATTATTGTTGAAAAAATATTATAAAATAATATTATTTTTACGAAATGATGGGTCGTAATGTACATAGCACTCCTTAAGAAAGGCGAATAGTGAAATAATTACATGACCAAGGAAAAACACTTGATTTTATTGCGGAATTGCTTGGAAGGTCTCATCATTTCGTAAGAAATGCAATCAAGTGGAAGGCATCAAAAAAAAAAACACGTGGTAGACCTTGCAAAATAACCGCTACCACGGATTCACAGATAGCTCGTCTAGTGCAGAAGCAGCCATTTCTATCTTCAAAAGCCGTTTCTGAAGAAATAGGTAACATAATTAGTGCTTCAACAGTCCGACGAAAACTTTTAGAGAAAGGTTTGCCAAGTAGAATCGCCAGGAAGTTACCATTTTTAAGCTCAAAAAACTAAGCAGCTCGAAAAAAATTTGTTAAAAAAATTAAAAATAGTAAAGTTGATAATTTTAAGAACATTTTATGGAACGACGAGACAAAAATTAACTTGTTCGGGTCAGATAGTCGCAGAAATGTTAAATGACCAAATTGAAAGGAACTAGATGATCGTTATACAAAAAAGATTGTAAAACACGGCGGAGGAAGTATAATGGTGTGGGATGAATTTTTTTGGCATGGTGTTGGCCCTCTTTATTATATCACAAAAATAATGAACCAAGAAATGTACCGTGATATTTTGAAGGATATTATGCTACCCTATGTGGAGAACAACATGCCACCAGAATGGACTTTACAACATGACAATGATCCTAAGCACTCCTCAAAATTAGTTAAATCTTGGCTGAGTGCTAACAATGTATCTGTTTAGAATGGCCTTCACAGTCACCGGATCTAAATCCTATTGAGAACCTTTGGGTTGAACTGAAGAGAGGTCTAGATGGGAAGACATTTCGGAATAAAAATCAACTTTGGAAAGATGTTAAAAAAAAATGGGAGGCATTTTCTATAGAAAAATGCCAAAAATTTATAGAATCAATGCCCAGAAGAGTTCAGTGCATTTTAAACAATAATGGCGGTCATTCAGGTTATTGAATTAACTTGGCATATTATTATAATATTCAATATTAGTCGAAAATTTAATTTGTTTTAGTCTTTAATGAAAATAATATATATTTGTTTAAGAAATATTGAATAAGTCTATTATTTTGAATCATAGGAAAATTAATATTTTTTTTTAATTTTTATTTAAATAAAGTCATAAAAAAACAAAAACATTTGTGGATGGTGTATCTTTTAGTACAGTTCTTAAATAAATAAAAAATAAATTTAAATATCATTCATAATGGAAAATATTTACCAAATAAAAATAAGTCTATTATTTTGCACAGCACTGTATAATCGATAGACATCAAGTGATAATTAAACCACCCAAGAGAATTTACAATTTCATGAAAAAAACAATTTTTTTCATACTATACCAACAACAAGTAAAATAAAAATAATAATAGAAACAAAAAAAATTCCTTGTTTCTTTACAATACATCAAAAACAATGTTTTTATTTGTTCCCTATGTGAGAGTTAAAAAGTATGTGTTTACTTCATGGGAGGTTTTTTGTTTATTTTATGTTTGAGAACATATACATATATAAATAAATATTTTTAAACAGATAAAAATGTATGTGTGTTTTATACACATTTGAATATATTTTTTAGCAGAGACATGGAAATATAACACAGTACGACATATAGAAATTACAACTTTAAAAAAGATTAAATTTTAATTTTTTACGCAGAATTAACAAAATGTATTGAAAGTAATCGCAAAAATAAAAAATTAAGTTTTCGAAAATAACTCTAAAAATTTAGCTTTTAGAGAAATTTTTAATGTCAACAAAAAAAAAAAAAAAACGTACAGTAATAGATTAGGTCTAATGTGTTTGGAATTTATTTCTTATAGTTTTTTTCCTTCTTATAAATCTAAAAACTTCAATAACAAATATACACATATCCATATGTATGTTTAAGTAAGGAATGAGATCGAAAAATTCTTAACATACATAATATTCAATAACTTGGAAACTGTTGATCTTAGAGTTTTCATTATTTTTTTAATCATTTGATAATTTAGCACAGATCACAGAAATATATAACTTTTATGGTTCTAACCATTAATTATAAAATTGTGGACCATTTTTGAAAACCCTTTCTTTGGAGATTTAATAGTTGCTTCAGTCACTTTTTTGGAACAGTGTGCACATCTTCTGTTAAAGTCTTCGGTATTTTGGGACACCTTTTTTGTGCTCTTGAATTTACTTTTCACAAGAGCTCAATATCTCTCCACTGGTCTAAGCTATGGACAATTTTGAAAATTGACCTCTCTTGGTACTAAAACTATGTTATTGATTTGGTACCACTCCAGAGCTTTCTTACCGTAGTGACATGATACCAAATGGGTCCAAAAATATGTGACCACTTTGTGCTTTTTTAAGAAAAGAAAAAGTCTTTTTTGCAAATATTCCTTTATGCATATTTTGGTATTTATAGATCCGAATGTATCAAATGACTTTCCTGTTTTGCCGCAACTGCAAAAAAGCTTGTCGTACCATGAATTTTGTAAGAAATTTTTGCTGCTTTTGGGTCTTAAACTTATCTCCAACATTGCTTCGAGCATTAGCAATAAAAATTTTTGAGACACAAGCTGCGAAGATTCTGCCAGCACCTATGTTTCTTCGTCAATTATACAGCTTGAGTATTTTTGTATGAAATTTGGTTTTAAATTCCGAGTCCTATTTTTGGCTTGTAATTTTTTTTTGCAGAATTCCAGTTTGGATTTTTTTGAACTTTGTATGATCAACTTTCCCATTAGCTTTAAATTTTCGCACCAAATAGTCGAAACACTGAGAAAACTGAGCTGATTTTCTACCAGATGTGTTTGGAGTTCCTTTCAATATGCCTTCAATTTTCTGGCCTTCCCAATGTCATGTGGTCCTTTTTTCTTACCGAACTAGATTTCACATCAATAGTCAAATTCTCCTGATACTGTTTAATAACATTAGAAACGGTTTTACGGACGACAATTAATTCTGTGGCCAATTATTTGTAAGACCTATTTGGATTTTTTGAAATTTTTTAATAACTTGTAGGACGTAAATCTTTTTCGTCATTTCTTTTGATGAAAATAAGGACAAATTAACACGGTTGTTATTAAAAATAATAACTGAAGTATTTTTCCATGATAACTAGATCAAAAAAATTTTTGAATATTGATTCCGAAAAAGGTTATGAGGCAAAATGTATGTTAAGAATTTTTCGATCTCACTCCTTATTATGCCTTTGTGGTATACTGTTTAACAACAAGTCTAACATTACAATGTATGCTAACGGATGTGGTCATGTCTGTGTTTATATTTTGAACACAATGGTTTTGCTGTTATCCTGACGTGTATGTGTTTAAAATATTTTATTTTTTTGTTAAATGAAAAAAAGAAAAAAATTCTCAATTCTCTTCTCTTTTTTTCTTTTCTTAACAAAAATTTATTTCATTTTTTTTTTTTTGCCTTGTTTTAGACCCAGAAAAAAAGTTAAAATCAATAAACAAAAATTATTATTAAAATAAAAATCAATCGATATTTATATCATTAAAAAATTCATAAGAGTTTTTATATGCATATGTACATTTATAAAAAATAAATGTTAAAATAGTAAGTACTAGGTCAGAATAAGTTAACAAGAGGGTTAATATTTTGATATAATACATATGTATGAGTAAAATAAAAAAATGTCATATTAATTTACGAGTAACATACATAATAAAAATTTTTATTTTATAAATTTTTTGCACATAAATATTTCAAGAAACAAGACCATAATAGTGCAACTATCTGTTAGATCTTCGTATATAAATTGTTTCTATTTGAGAAAAAATTAAAATAATTTTAGATAAAAATATATTTTAATATTTTAATAAGCTGTTTAATGATATACCTTACTACATATGACAGTGAAATAATTTAAGTTTGAGTTAAATATCTATTAAATTTATGCACTAAAATTGTTCTCACGTTCATTGCCGGCGCTAGGAATTCAGAACTGTAGTATATTTTTGTTAAAAAAAAAATAGATTTCTATTTTTTTTTTTTTTTTTTTTTTGCAACACGCTTCAAAGTAGTTAGTTGAATTTTTCTTTCAGTAATTTTGGTCCATTATCTATATATATAAAAGAGTAACGTGACTGACTGATTCATCATCCCACAGCCCAAACGGCTGAAGCTAGCGAGACGAAATTTGGAACGTAGGTAGGCTCCCTCTGTATAGATCCACTAAGACGGGATTTTTGGAAATTCGAATGTTTAGGGGTTTAAAAAAGGGTAAAAACGGGTAAAATCGGTAACTCTATAACTCCCAAACTAATAAAGATACACAAAAAGTTGAATAGTTGTCATTATTCATTTAAAAAATAATTGGACAGATGTCTGGTACTTTTTTGAAAATCGACCCCTTTAGGGAGAAAACGGGTAAAAACTGTATTTTGGTACTTTTTTGTCACCATATGTATCTTTGAAACCAATCAACATTTAAATAAAGTTTATGTCGTATTTATAACTTATCAAAAAACTAGAAATATAAATTTGGTACTTTTTCCAAATTCGAATGTATAAGGGGTAAAAATCGTACCTATTTTTGGTACTTTTTTCATAAAACATTTTTTTATATATATTGACATAACCATATGCGTATTTTAATATGGGATCTCACTATAATTTAGAAACTCATTGGAATACAATTTCTGATACTTCTATGGGTAAAAAAAGTACCAAAAAGGGGGTAAAGGCGGGAAATTACATTTTATTCAAACTTAATAATGAATTTTCCATTATATTAAACTTAGAAACATAAGATTAAGTAAATTTAGTCCTATGTGGATAAGAATTCACAAGAGTGGAATTTGTGGTACTTAAAAATAAATGGTCCTATGAGTAAGAATTCAAGAGGAGAGACTTTGTGGTACTTTTTGTTCTTCTAATGGTACTTTTTGGATTTTCAATAATATTGAACCTGGAAACATGAAAATAGGGATATGTGGTCCTTAGTTAATGAAAATCCATAAAAGGGGTCTTTGTGGTACTTTTTTGTTCTTCTGATGGTACTTTTTGAATTTTTTATAATACTTAACCCAGAAACATCGAATTAAAGATACGTGGTCCTAAATGAATAAGAATCAATAAGGGGGGCCTTTGTGGTACTTTTTGTACTTCTAATGGTACTTTTTGAATTTTCTATAATATTTAACCAAGAAACATAAAATTAAAGATGTTTGGTCCTAAATGAATGAGAATTCATAAGGGGGGACTTTGTGGTACTTTTTCGCTTCTAATGGTACTTTTTGAATTTTCTATAATATATAACATAGAAACATAAAATTAAAAATATTTGGTCCTAAATGAATGTGAATTCATTAGAGGGGACTTTGTGGAACTTTTTTGTTGTTCCAATGGTACTTTTTTAATTTTCTATAATTATGAACCTGGAAACATGAAATTAAGGACATGGGACAGTGAATAAAAATCTATAAGAGGGGACTTTGTGGTACTTTTTTGTTCTTCTAATGGTACTTTTTTAATATTCTATAATATTTGAAGTAGAAACATGAAATTAAATATGCGTGGTCCTATGCAAGAAAGAATTCACAAAAGGGGTCTTTGTGGTACTTTTTTTGTTCTTTTAATGGTGCTTCATAAAATTGAAGATGTAAGGTCCTAAATGAATCATAAACCTTAAAATGGATTTTGTGGTCTTTTTCTTTATTCTAATATACTTTTTCGTAATTCTGATATTTATTTTTCATTATTCTAAGATTAGAAACCTGAAATTAAAGAGATATTGTTATTTATGGATGACATAACACCACTATTTAAAATGTTCCCAAGGTTGTTAAGAATCTTAGTTTAAATTTGTTATACAGTATGGTTTTTATAAAAAAGTTCCGCTAACGAAGTAGCGGGTTTACAGCTCGTAAAAATATATTTCCAACAATTTACTCATAACAAAAAAAAAAAAAAAAAATAACTGATTTACTCTTACTCTGTTTTTATACAAGATGAGTATTATTTTTTCGAATACAAATTTTCTCACATAATTACAGAAATCAAGTACAGAATTTCAATATAACATGTGGCCTAGGGGTAAGAATTCAATGATAAGAGTTTTAAAATGCTTGTATATATTCTAATCTTCATAAACAGAAATGTAATTTTTATTTTATAAATTTGCAAATAATATTTTTTTTTAATAAATATAAAGTTTCTTAATCTGACATTAAAGAATTTTAGTTTTAGCTGGAAGATAAATTAGAAAACAATTTCTAGAAGTCTTGGTCAAGAATCGAACTCAGAGCCGAAGGTCTTTCAATCTAAAAATCCATTTCAACATACAGACGAACAGGCAAACATAAATTCTCATAACAATCACGAATATTTACATATTTGAGGCACTAGATATATAGCTAAAGACTCGTATAAAAATAAAATTAAAATCTTCATTTTATGTAAAGGATATAATAACGGTTATTACACAGGGAAACACTGATTCTGCAGCACGTGGTTTCTCAATCAATTTGGATGATTATTATTATTTTTTTTTTTTACATAAAATAAATTTATTTAATTATTATTATTTTTTTTTTTTTCATAAATTTGCCTTAATATCTCCATAACTGTTAGCCGTATTGAAAAGTAATGTAAAAGCGACTTAAAGACAATTTTAGTTAGAATTTTTTGATATTTTCTTGAACAAAATCAGACTAGTCGTTTTCTAGATATGCTTCCATATATAGCTCAAGTTCCTAAATTTTACAAATCGCGGTTTATCGCGAGAACTAGTCAATTCCAAAAAGAGGCTTAGTTTTTATTAATACCGTGTATCCAAATTGACTAGAAAACGCCTTGCCGCAGCAAGTTTTATTAGTTTTGTAACTCTGTGTTATTATTATTATTATTACTTTTTTTGTTCTAAAATAATCTTTGTTAAAAAAAAAAAATACTTATTTATAATCGAAAAATAAAAATCAAAAATAATCATTATAGGGTAAGAGTAAAGGTAGTCGACAATTTAACGTTTTGTATTAGTTTAAAGTTATCTGCGTACACAGAAAAAAATATTTAAAATTATTTTTTAATAAAATTATTAACTAACTTTATATTGGAATTAAATTATAATATTTATTAATATAATTAATTTTCTAATTGGTTTTTTATTACTATTTTTTTAAATTGATATATCTTAATAAAATATAATTAAAAATTTTTCTATAAAAATATAGAAATAAAATAAATTTAAGTCAATTTCCAAAAATTTTCAGCTCATTCTACTTATTAATATTATCATTTTGATGATTGAAGTAAAATCAATTAAAAATTAATTAATATAAGTAATTTCGTAATTGAAGACCACTTTTAATTTTTTCTGTGTACGAATGTAAACATTGTTTGTGATAAACAAATAGATATTGCACCTCACTGAAGGATATTGTTTCAATTTTGAAAAGATTTTTGCTAAAAATTTATTGCTAAATTTGCCTAATTAATACATTTTATAAAATACATTTGCCTGTAGTCGGCATACATTTCCCAATATTCGGCATGTAATGATCCAACAGTTGTCATGGCATTTTTAATAAGTAAATATAAACAAATTGCACTGAAATCCATCTTTTATGCGAATTATCCTATAAATATATATTATATATATATTGTTATTATAATTAATTACTTAGAGCATTTAACAGTTAATATTTCATTAGAACTTTAAATTCATTTATCCTACCTTATAAGGGGTCATTTCTAGTCCGTTTTAAGGAAATGACATGAAGTCGATTTAAACTTGAGTTTAATGGGTTAATATGTTCTACAGATATTTTCTTCTTTAAATTTTATTAGGGGTCTCCAAAGATAAAAAATTCATCCGACTTATCATATGTTGTTAAAAAAGAAAATTATGAAATTTTCCCACATTTCTTATATAAACTCCTTAAATTAGGCAATGAAATATATCATAAAATTAAAAGTTTGGTAGAAATCCTAAACAAAATTAATAATAATTTCATCAATTTTATTTCTTTTATTTTTATTTCAGTAGAATATTTTAACCCATTAAACTTAAGTTTTAATGAACTTTTGTTTAATTTTGTTTAAACGGATTAGAAATGATCCCTTATTATTAGAGATAAATAAATAGAAAGTTCCAATAAAATATTGCCATTTAAGTGCTCTAAATATTTATGTAAAATATTTGAGTTTCACACTATATTAATATTATTTTTTTATATTTATCTGTAACTACCTTGGTGCAAAAATAGAAAAGTTTAAGTGGTCATAAAACAAAAATTTTAACTACCAGCGAAAAATCCTTTGGAGCTATCAATTGCAATCGGAATGATTCCACCCCCACGCGATGGTCATCAATTTGTTGCATAGTGTAACCGATATTCTTAATTATTGATATTTAAATTCGAAATTGCCGAACTTAGGTACACTTACTCATTTTGATTTAAACACAAAAAGCAAAATTAATCCTTATGCTAGATAAAAATAAAAAAAAACAATTTTCATCCGATTTTATCGGATGATACCTTCTTGTTTTACCAATGAAGTATAGAATATGTATTAAAAGGAATATGTCTTTTAATAAAGTGTGGGGCAAAAATAGATATAAATTCCGAATAATAGTAGAAAAATTCAAAAACTGAATTTGTGTCTTAAATATTCAATATAGTTTTGCTGTTCATTTAATTGCGTATATCCGTTTTAAAAGGGATAATTTCTTGTCTCTCTAATACAATTTACAAAATTTAATTTCGTCAACTGGTATTCTAGATATAAAATTTTAAAACCGCAAAGTCCGAAAATTCAGATATTTAAAGGTATTTTTAAATTTCTAAAAATTATATAATAATCTACTGACCTTTATCTATAAACTACACCTTATTATATTCAAATATATTTTTATTGTTGTAAAAAAATATATTTTTAAAATACTATAAAATCCCTCAGGTGTAAAATTGAGTACATGCGAGTTGTTTTCGTTTTGTTGGATTTTTTCGTAGAGCTTTAAGCCTTTTATATTAAATTATAAATTATTTGTTTAAATACTAAACATAAAATAAATTAAAGAAACATTTTTTGGATTTGCTTTACTACTTTTATTTTTATTCAACTAAAAGTGCACAAATTACAAGCATGTACTCATTTCTGCTACCTACTGTATGTATACACGCAAAGAAAAAATATGGTGAATAGCAACCATAATCGGGTATTGTCATATTATGGTTAGATTTTATGGTTGTTTGTAAATTATATTATGGTTAGATGTAGCACCATAATATGGTTGAATCATAATAAAAATATTGTTGATTTGCAACCATATTTTTGTTGTATATGTACCTGATTAATGTATATAACAATAATAAGGTTAAATCACAATTAAAATATTGTTGATGTACAAAAATATTTTTGCTGTATGTATGTATACTTGATTTATATATACAGCAATAATATGTTTAAATCACAATAAAAATATTGTTGATCTACAACAATATTTTTGTTGTATATATACTTGATACATGTATACAGCAATAATATGGTTAAATCACAATAAAAATATTGTTGATCTATAACAATATTTTTGCTGTATATATACTTGATTCATATATACAGCAATAATATGATTAAATCATAATAAAAATATTATTGATCTACAACAATATTTTGCTGCATATATACTTGATTCATATATACAGCAATAATATGGTTAAATCATAATAAAAATATTATTGATCCACAACAACATTTTTGTTGTATATATACTTGATTCATGTATACAGCAATAATATGTTGAATCACAATAACTGTACTTAGCGTCGAGAAACAATTATTATGCCTAAAAATAAATAAAAGCCAATTAATTTATCGTATGGAAGTTTTTATTAAAATTAATTATAATTTAGTTATGTAAAATAAATCACTTTGGTATAAAAAGATAAATTTATCACCTGTGAACGATGAAACCTAAGAAATTTATTGAATACTCGTACAAGCTGACACATTTTTTTTAGCACTCTGAAGATAACCAACTATGTAGTTTTCTTTGTATATTATCAATTTAAAATATTTTCACAATATGAAACACTTATTTATTTCTAATTTAACTTTAATTAAAATAATTTATTTTAAATAATTAACTTTAAGTATACATTCAGCATATTTTCTAATAAATTTTTAACTTGCCGACAGACAACTTGTTCAAAGCAGGAAGCAAACTAAACTGAATAAAAATCAACAAGTATACTTATTGTCAAGTACTAATAATGTATATTGTTGCCAATACAAAACAAACATTTTGTTGTCAATTCAAAATTACGAACAAAATAATATATTCAGGTATTGAAAATATTTTTTTTGCACATGCAATTTTAACAACAATAATGTGGTTCTAATTTAAACATATTGCTTAACATGTGCCAACAATATAATTGTGAGTTTAGAACAAATGTATAATTGCTACAACAAAATTGTTTTTAAAATAAAATATATTCAACAATAAGAATGTTTGCGACGGAAAATTTTCTCTGCAATGAAAATAATATTGTTGGGGCAACCATATTCAGAAATGTTTTTTCTCTGCGTGTATGATTACAGTATCATAAGAATAAAAAATATTTAAGGAATATTTATCTTTAGAACTTAATTTTGTAATCGTCATATACCAACGTTTTTGGTGAAGGGTATACAAACTCAATATAACATTTTTGTTATGAAAATAGGTGTATGTACAGGAGTTACACCTACTTTTCCTTTGCTATAACAAATTTGGTTTGAATAAATAAAACTAAAAAAAAAAAACAGCAATCAAAAACAGAACATATCATAAATTGTGTACTTATGTGCCAAGTATACTTTAAAAAGCCCTCAAAAAATAGAAAAAAAAAAGACAAAACAAAAGTCTGAAACATAAAACTACTTTTACTTTGTTCTCATATTCATTGTAAACGTTTACAGTTTATACCTTAAAATACATAAATTGAAGGACACTTTTGCTAGACTAATTTTGCTTGCAATTTTTCAGTTCTTTTGTTATTTATACTTTAAAACAAAACTGTGTTTGTTGTAAATACTTGCTGCTTTTTATATTTTTTATTTTTTTCTTTTTGTTTGCTCTTACCCAGAAATTGCCATAAATAACTCTATAATTACATGGCTTCGCAAGAAAGAAATGTGAAAGGGTCTCGTAAAATGATATTTTTTTTCTTCTCTTTTTTCAACACCTGTCAACTGAAAAGGACCAACAATTAACGGCCATTATAAAACAAGTTCACGTGACAACAAGAAGTTTTAAGAAAACAATTGAGTAACTAAAGAAAGTAAAGTAAAAGGGAGTATAAAATTAATAACAAAATGTGTCGAATTGAAAACTAATGAAATTTTTTATTTTTTTAATTGTATAAAGTGTAGCTGCTGAAAATTTCCTTTATGATGTAAAAAAATCCCAGACATTTTGAATAAAATATAATGGTTAACTTTTGTCCTTTTGCTTATAAATGACGTCATTGTCATTATTTATTATTCCAAATATTTATGATTAACCACCAAAAGGTTTCGAAAATAAATCAACAAAATCCTTAAAAAATACAGAATTATTTAATCACTTTTTGATTGCAAAATTATCATTCATCAAACCCAAAACTTTTAATCAAAATTTATATTTATTTATTTTCACTAGAAATCAATATAAAAGGAATAACAATAAAAAGGATGATTTTCATAATAAAATCCTTAAAAACAAACATCTTTTAATTAAATACTGTTTTATAAAGATCAACAAAAAAAAGGAAGCTAACAATAATCCCTTAAACAACAAACCTTTAAATATGACCGAAAATAAGGATAAAATTGTTGACAAAGATAACGATAAGGTTAAGAAAACGGAATGTGAAATGGTAAGAGAAAAGGACAAGGATATAGAAACGCATGATAAAGATTTTCATCATCTAGAGAAAACAGCAAAAGAACAGTCAATAAAAAATGAACAAACACATCCTCAGCATGACAGGTGAGTTTAATAAGAAATAAAAATAGAAAGAAGAATTCTCTCTATAAACCTATGTAAATACTTATATTACTATAAATCAAAATAATCGTATATCTATTTTTATACTAGAAAATAATTATATTTGTGTGTGTAAATTGTATGTAAATCTTTCTACCCATATAAAATCTTAAACGTATTTTGGGTAGATTTAAGATTTATTTGGTTGTACATTTTATTATGGCAAAAATACTTCTCTGTGTAAATAAAAATCAAATTGTAATAGAAAACATATAATTGAATTTATTTATAATTTGAGAGGAAAATCCTTATAGAATACATGTTGATGTAAAGTAAATAAAATTATATTTTTAAGGGATTTACATGTGTGTTATTGATGTCTTTCTGGCTAAAAAACGTCATAGACACAATTTATTTTCAATATTATAAAAATAAACTATATTAACTTTTCTTAAGCAATACTACGAAAATTTTATATATAAATATGTGTTTATTTTTAGAAAATAAGTAAATAATATGTTTATTATTGTTGAACATATTGTCTGTAAAACTAAATATTTAATAGTTTAAGCTAATACTGATTAAATAAATAAATGTTTTTTTTTTTTTTTTTTTTATATTCATATTAATATTTAAACAGTATATATCTACTTAGTTTCACATGCTTAAGATAAGTAAATCCTCATCAAAAATTGCTGTAATGTAATGTACAAAAAACTGTAAAAAATTAAAAACAGAAACATTTTTTCAAATTAAAAAATTATTAAATCAATCAAGTAGATGATTGAATAAATTAATAATTTAAATGAAAAAAAAAAAAAAAAAAAAAAAAGAACAAATAGTTAATTTTTTTATGCCTGCTTGAATATATTAATTAAATTTTAATGTAAAATGAAACAACTGCGTTAATTGGAAAATATAAGGTAATCATTTTTTTATTTCTTTTCTGTGAATAAGTGTTCCGTAGAAGACCTTTCATACGTTGCGTATTAACGAGATGAATATTGAAATTAAATTAAATTTAAATTAATATTAAAAAAAAAAAAAAAAAAATTAATTTATCTTCAGTTCACTCTAAAAAAAAAAAAAAAATATATAGTTTAGTACTTTGAATTACTTGTTTATTTTTTTGGTCAAGTATTATATACACTCCCCGAAATATTTATAAAACAAAAATAGTTTTTTACATTTCTATGGAACTACAAGTGCATTCCCAGAAATATTTTGCACACATATGAAGACAAGTAACGCAGTTTTTTATATGTAAGAAAAGTTGGTTTCGTTACTCCTGTGCAAAAATAACGGGACTTTTACTTGAGCTTCGAACGAAATAATTATAAGATCAAATATGAAGAACTATTTTAAATATTTAAAAAAATGGAATATGCTTTTAATAATTTTTAAATTTTGTGTTCCTATTATTAATAAAGGCTGTAAAGAGTTAGATCAGAGTTCATTATTGGTACAGTGGGACAAATATATTTTTATGATATAATCAATAAAATGTAAAAGATAAGCCCAAAGCGTCAATTAAGTTATATTTTTGTTTATATATAGAAAACATCTGGAGAAGAAATGGTGCTTATTATTGTTTTTGTAATTTTTGACTAGATTAAGATCAAAATATGTAACATTATTTTATCTGGCTACTTAGAAAATTTATTTATAGCCTTAAATTTTTGAGATATGGAATGTCTTGTTGAGAAAAAATCAGGAAATATTAATCATATTTCAATACGCCTTGGCCAGTTTGTTAATCGCAAAATATTTTATAATTATTAATAGCCAATTTGGTTCTACAGATTTAGTAAACTTATTTTAGTAGGTCAGAAAACATGCGCAATTTCATGAATTTCATAGTAGGAATTATATTTATTGTTATTGGACTTTTATATCAATTATATTCTAATGAATACCCTTGATTAATAGTATTTATGCAATTTCTGATACAAACATTAAAAATTGGATATAATTTATTTCAAAATAAACATAAATGAAGGCTAGATATTGTATTGCCTATATGCAATTACTTTCGGTGCTATTAAAGCCACAAAAAAAGTACATATGTTTACAAGATATATTTACTAAATATCTTTAGTATAGTTAGCAATTATTATAATCTAGCTTATAACTATCATTCTGGCTAATTTTTATTAACATATGATAAATATTTTCTGATTTATTCTGAACAAGACATTCCATATCTCAAAAATTTAAGGCTATAAATAGATTTTTACGTAGAAAAATACATTCGTTTTACATATTATGATACAAATCTAGTCCAAAATTACAATATCAGCATTCATGAGCACTTTCCCCTGAATCATTTTTAATATACGAATAAAAAAATAACTTAATTGACCATTAAGGCTTATTTTTTACATTTTATTGATTATATCACAAAACTATATTTGTCCCACTGTACCAATAATAAATTCTGATCTAACTCTGTACAGCTTTTATTAAAATATGAAAAGAAAATTTAAAATTTGTGAAACATATTCCATTTTTTTAAATATTTAAAATAGGTCTTCATATTTGGTCTTATAATTACTTCGTTAGAAACTCTAGTAAAAGTTCCGTTATTTTGCACAGATGTAACGGAACCAACTTTTGCTATATATAAATGAAATTGAAAAAAGATTCTGCTGTGCCGAATCTTTGATACCCTTCACCATATTACCATATTACCATCTTACTATCTTATCGACATCATATTACCATATTACCGACAAATAATAAAATTTTCGCCTTAACGTATGCTTTCATATTTTCACATATATAAATCTAAATTTTTTTCAAACTACGAAAATTTGAATATATAAAAAAAAAACAATCATAGCAGGCTTTGCTTTTAAAAAATAAACAACAACAACAATTCCATATTTATTTATTTTTTTATGTGTGTATATACAAACTGGCTGCATATACAAAGAACAACAACAACACTGTTATTTATTATATTACTGCTGTTTCTAACTAAACTACTTGTCTATACAAAAAACAAAAAACGTCACTAATAGTCATTACATGATGGTGCTTAATATACATGTTTGTATGTGTATTTATATTCTTAACAGATTTGTTTTTGTGCCATAACTCTGTTGATTGTGAACGAATTTGGTTTATTAAAAAAAAAAAACGAAATTTTGTAAAAACATTTATGACTGATCTATATAAAAATAAAAATCTGTAGCTTGAACAAGGGCTTCAAAATTAAAAAAATCGTTATTACTGAACCGATTTATTTCATTTTTTCAGAACAAAAATTTAGAAAAAAATGTCCGAGACTTCTTTGTAAAAACGAAGTCCCTAGTATATACAGGGGCTTCAGAAACTGGAAAATCGGTTCTAAAAACCGGTTTTTTTAACATATCTCCGCATTGTATGAACCGATCTTGCTGAATTCCAATAGCGAAATTCTCGAAAGCATTTCCGATCGTTTGACATATATATTATATATGTCAGTTATCGGTGGGCTTCATAAACGCCATTTCAACCGACACACGGACGGACGGACATGGTCCTATCGTCATCATTTCTTACAAGGATCCCGAAAATGTAAACTTTTTTGCTCTCCGACGAAATTGTGGGAATTACAAACGGAATGACAAACTTATATATACCCTTTACACCTGTGGTGAAGGGTATAAAAAAACTGCCTTACTTGTCCTCATATGTGTGCAAAATATTTCTGGGATTGCACTTGTAGTTCCATAGAAATATAAAAAACTATTTTGGTCTTATAAATATTTCGGTGAGTGTATAATGAGAAATAAAGTAAATATAAGTGTTCAAGTTTGAATAGAGGGTGCTAATTTATCATTTTTAATTCATCTGGTGCTGGTATTATAAAATACTGAAATTAGAAAAAAACTCACAGAAAAAAATTAAAAAACGCCAAAAAAATCTAAAAAATTTTAGTTAAACAAATTCTATTTTCCATTTTAGCGACTGAAAAACAAATCACAAAAAATAAAATTAAAAAAACACCAAAAAAAAAAAAAAAAAAAAAACAATCAATAAAAATAACGAAAAAATTTATATAAAATGCCAATTGAAAAGAAAAAGTCGTCAAAACAACAAAAATCGACAAAACGAAAAAAAAAAAAACATTCCCCAAAATGGGGGAAAAAATTGCCAAAACGAAATATTGTACTATACAGATTAAAATCGGTAAGGTAATTGATTAGGTACAGAGAAAAATAAAAATGCACTTCAATTGTGAAATTACCCAGCAAAAACTTAGCTTATATTTTTAAAAGCAACAGCTTCCTATATGCATTACAATGTAGCCTCATTTGCCTCTCGCAACATTACCTAATATCACTTCAATAACTAGTAATTAGTAAATATGAAAGTAATTTTATTTTTGCTTAGATCAGTTATCTAGAGCGCCTTACTAAAGAAACGTGTACTTAAATTCAAAGAGAGTTCAACTCCCAATTGAAGCAAATATTTTTTTTTTTTTTTATAGATTGTGTCTATTTATTTCCCTATATGAAAACCACTTTTTAGCACGTAAAAGTATAAGTCGATTGTTGTATAGCGAGTACGACAGCAGACTAACAGACACAAACCAGTATACTGATGCGTGGGTTAAAAAAAAATCAGCATCCAAAACAACTTCGCGAACAAAATTCGTCATTTATAGCACTTAAACTGGAAGCTGTTTTTCATACTGATTTCGCTTACAAATTACGTTACTTAGTAGGCGAAGTTTTTGCTGGGTACTTATACTAATTAAAATTTTGTTTGATTTTGCAAAAATCATCAAAACGATTAAATCCATTAAATTTTAATATATAATCAAATTTTAATTAATTTTTGGATTATTTCCCAAAAATTAATTGAAATATCAATTAATGTAATTAAAAATCTTTTTCGACAAAATACTTGCCCCGATTTAAATTACACTGGTCGACAAAAAAAAAAAAAAATTTTTTTTGAGCTCCTTCAAAAAAACTTATGTAGACTAGATGGAATTCTGCATGCTAAACTCGAATCAACTTTTAGTTTTTTTCCATCAGATCGGGATTTCTTTTTTATGGGCGTGTCTAATATTGCGCCCTAAATAAGCCGATTACTCGAGTATATTTCTTTATAACTCGAGAACGGTATGCACGATTTATATAAATAATACACCAAAATATGTGGAATAACATTGGCTTAAAATAGCTTTGCTATCAAATTTTTATCCGCTTAATAGTTTAGGAGATATTTCGAAAAAAGTGTCGGAAAAAAATTTTTTCATGCAAAATTCAAGATTTCTTTTTTTTTTACTAAAACTTTTTTTTAAAAGTGAAAGCATCAAAAATATTTAAGTTTATCACCTTTATCTCAAAGCTGGCGAGTAAATAACTGCGGGTAAAAAAAGCCACATATTGTAAAAATTTATGAACAAATCTTGATTGGATTCACAGTTAAGTTTGGATACCCATGCATACCTATAGCTAAGTGGAAATACACTAGTGGGCAAAAGAAAAAAAATATTTCGTCTTAAATAAAAAAAAAAGTAGGTGGATTAGATGGAATTCAACGTGCTAAATAAGAATCAGCTCTTACTTTTTTTCTATTACGCATTGATTTTTTATGGGCATGAGTACTATAACCAAGCCTTTAGGCAGTTACACTTGCATAACTCGAGAACGGTTTGTCCAATTAAGATAAATTGAACTTAAATATATAGTGACCTAAATTGTCTTTGAGCTGAATTTATATAATTTTTTGTACCGAAAAATTTTAAATTTATTTATTTTTTTTTAAGTTGTGAAAATTTTGATCCATAACTCTGAAATTCTTGAGCGTATGAAGAATATTGTTGACATACCTTGAAGACAATTTATGCATCTTTTGATGTATCACTTATCAAAGTGATAAAGGGTTCTTGAGTTATAGCCTAAGTTCGACAAACCATTATCGAATTTTATAGTGTATCCGTTGAATAAGGTGATGATATTAGTCATGCACATAAAAAAAATCAGTACCCGATTAAAATAAAAGTGAATGCAGATTCTTGTTTAACTCATCAGAATTCACCTAGTCCACCTATTTTGTTTCAAGAAAAAAAAAAAAAAAATAATAAAAATTTTTTTGGCCACCACTCTATTTCTACTCAATTGTATGAAACATGGGTATTTTTACTTAACTGTGAATAAAATGTAGATTTCTGCATCAATTTTGAAGATACATACCTTATTTTATTCGCAGCATTACCAGCTTTAAAATAAAGATGATAAACTGTATTATTTTAAATGTTTTCATTTATTAAAAGAATTTTTAATAACAAAAAAATCTAAAATTTTGCATGAAAATGATTTTTTTCGGACACTTATTTCAAAATAACTCCGAAGCTATTGAGCACATAAAACAATTAAGTTTGGGGAATTTGAAGATATTTTTAGTACGCATCTTTTGGTGTATGATTTTGATCAGTCGTACACACCGTTCTTGAGTTATAAGTAAATATACTAGAGTAATGGTCCTACTTTGGGCAAAATATTAGACACGCCCATAAAAAAATCAAACTATTCGTCTATGGGGAAGGATTTTTTTGTTGACCAGAGTTATTTATCGTATTATAAAAATAAAATGTTTTATTACACGCTGTTACAGTGAAAAGTCACTCGAGAAATGACATATAGCGTTTATACGCTCCTATTACACACAATTAAGAATATTGAAATATGCAAATTTTTCATAGAATTTTCGATGATAATAGTTTAATTTTTTCCCATCTGGCACGACAAATAAGGAAATTTATTTATTTGTGCAATTTTCGTATAAACAGTAAAATATAAGAAAACTAATTTTTAAACAACAACTTTTGTGCGGTGAAAATTAATTTGCTTACACTTTACCAATCCGCCAAGTCCGCTTTACGGCTCAAAGAGTCGGGCGAACTCAGGCATTGTCGCGTTGGTCACGGCACTATATTGAATGTAATAGGCAGATCAGCTCGTATACAGGGGACTGACTATTTAATACCGAGAATGAATTTTGATAGAACATTTGATATTAGAATTCCATCTAGGGAAGATTGGGCAACAAATTCCGTCTAAGACAGATACTGGCACTGGCTCGGGTATATTCTCTGATGACTTTTCGATGTCTCTCAGATTACCCAATTCGTGCACGGTCTTTCAAGCCGAAGTATAAGCCATTAACATGGGAGCGAAGCGAATTCAGGAATTTAATTTCTGCACTTCGAACATTGATATATATGTGGACAGCCTTGCAGCAATCAAGGCTCTGAACTCCCCCATTGTAAGATCAAGATGTTTTGACGACTGTATACGCTCCTTAACTCAGCTAAGACACTTTCGAGAGGAGCTGATATGGATTCCGGGCCATACAGGTATACGTGGTAACGAAATGGCGGATGAATGCGCAGTAAATGCATCGTCTTTGGACGAGGCACTCGCTTGCGAGGACGTTCTCACTCCCTTCGTTACTGTATCCAATACTCTTGATGAATGGGCGGTGAATTGAGGTGGTCCTCAATCACCACTTGTAGACTATCAAGAACTCTCTGGCCACTCCGGTCTCAAAGTAGAACTAGAGCATTACTTTCTCTTGATAGATCATCGATAAGGCTTCTAGTAGGCATAATCACAGGGCACTGTATGATCGGGCGTATGTCGGAACATATGGCTTACCCAGGGAATAGCTTTTATAGAAGTTGTTTAGATGAGGAAGAAGAGGAATCCGTACAGCACTTGTTATGTGAATGTCCAACACTGAAAGGGCGTAGACTGAGACACCTCGGTAGACAACTCTTCCATGATCTGGATTGTCTCAATGACATGCCACTTTCAAACCTGATTGGATTTGTTAGGAGTACGGGTTGGTTTCTGGATAGACCAACGGAAAGTTAGTTTTTTGTTTATGGAAAAGGAGAGGAGTTTTCTTCTCAAATAGGGCATCACAATGGGCCTAATGGCCTCCGAGTGCACTCGCTATGGCGGGCGACCCTTATAACCTAACTTTACCAATTTTATTAATAATTCATCAAACAAACCTATAGTATTTCATGCATGTTCACAGACTTAGCTACTACAGATATTATTAAAGCCATACTTAACATTGACTTCTCTCTATTACAATAAATGATCCTTTTTATTATTGGCTGGCATAGATGATCATATATCCTCTACATATCAATATGGGTAGATAATTAAGGATTTTCATTGAGGGAGTTTCCAAAGTCTTTACCTTGGTTTCATGAGAGAACCAATGATTAATAAATTGTTGTGTTTAATGAAATTTTACTTTGAAGGATTTAGTTAACATCCTTATTTTTAAAACTCTTCATCTCATTTAAAGAATTTTACATATAAATCTGATTAGTTTTTTCATATTAAAGTTATCAAATAATACACTAAGTTACAGTAACTTATTATAGGCAGTCTTTTAAATTAGTTAGTATTTGATACATATCGCTTATATTTTTAAAACAAAATTTACTGAAGTCACTTTGCCCCCTGACGAGAAAACAACGTAGATTTTTTCATTACATTTAGAAGAGGGTCTTGCCTTACTCAATATAAATGTTTCCATTAGCCTGAAACCCCTTTGAAAAGGTTGACAACTTAGTTCACAAGCCATGAGTAGAAAATAAACAGAAAATAGTTTAATATTATTATTTTTATATTTTTTTTTTCTAATGATATCCCAAATGACCAAAGTGTTTAAAATTTTATTCACAAGAGAAAAACTAAAATTTTCTAAATACTCTAGTTAATTTCTTTAACTGACGACATTTTAATTAAAAATGCTCTTTGTAAATATGTTAAAATTATTGCCAACTGGGATACTTAACAATAACAGCATGTAAGTGTTTGTATACGCTGTGCGCTGATAAATATACTACAAGTACAAGTGTACACTTGGTTTACACAACAGCTAAGCAACTAAGAAGGAAGTGATTGCAAAGTGGACTAGGAAAAAGTTAGAATAGTTTTAATATGAAAAAATTTCTATAACAAGTTGACATTTTTCTTGGTTAGTATAAAGTTGTCACATTATTTATAAGGTGAATTAGATTTTGTATAATATACTTTACATTTACATTATAACTTATAAACATAGATAAATATTTAACCTTGTTTTGTGGAGTATAAATAAATATTTAATACTTAAGTATTAAGCATTAGCCTTCTAATGAATTAATCAATTTTTTTATTGACCACAAAATTTGCGTTATACATATATGTATATGTAAGATGTAAGGCTACTTATATGTATAAAGGGGTGAAATTATGTATCAATTTTATATTAAAAGAAAAGAACTATAGAAAATCAATATTGTAGCCCTTTAAGTACTTATGTAAACTTTATTTATACGAATTATCAGTAAATTTAAATTTCAAATTAATTTTCTTTAGGTTAATATTAGGGCTTTTAAAAGGTTATATACATATCCAGCAAAAAAGGAACTGAAAAAGTCCTGAATTTAACATTGTGTTGTCATTGAAAGAAAGTACTTAATGGTGAAAAAGAGCTGCGAAAGTTATTTTTTAACACATGGTTGTCATTGTTAGGATGTTCTTCTTTTATACTTTTTGTTCATTGTTTTTGAAGTACTTCTCTTAAAACTATGTTTATAAAAATTTTTAAAAGAATTATGTTTAAGCCTTAAGGTACGGTCACATTAGGAAAACATTTGATTGAAACTCACAAATATTTCTTTGCCGTAATGTGATCATAAAATATTTTTGTGTGGCAAACAACAAATCAGCTGACTTTAAGCAAACAAAATTATTTTATGGCCAAGGAGAGGCACTCTAGAAGAAGGATGGATCGGTCAGGTGATGCCATCACATTATACATGTGATGGCATCACCTGATGATATTATGGAGGTGGTGTTTGGGAAGTCAGTCCTTGACCTTCCACAGAAAGTGATTGAGTATGACGAAAAATAGGAGGCCATCTTGATGAGGTTCATTGCTGAAAATGGCATTTTCTTTTTTTCTTATTTTTTATATTCATCCTCTTCTAAACAAGTAGTCGAAGCTGCTTCACATCATAAAATCAAAAAATGTTCATGTTTTTTGTTTAATATTTTTTTAATAAAAATAAATTTATTGCTTTCGACAGTTTGATGAAATAATTTTTGAAGACAAATAATTTTTCAAATGTGACCGATGAGAAAACATGTTTTCCTATTTGCTTATTTGACTATATTTCAAGGTTGGAAAACGAAACGAATAACGGTATCGGTAACGGTATCGGTATTCAATTTATTTTTATTTCGGTAACGGTATCGATAACGGTATTTTAAATTATATCGGTAACGGTACCGGTATACCGAAACAAAAATACCGGTAAATACCGTTATTATTAAAAAAACTGGAAAAAATCTTAAAAAAGTTAAATTTTTAAATAATTTTTAATTAAATTTCACGAAAAAATGATTAAATTACATATTTGTATATTTAATTTAATAATTTTCTCTTGAAATGTTTGAAATATAAATATTTTTCGTTAGAGAACTTCATAAAATTTTTACAATTGCTTGTTTTATGGCAACAAAGCATTTGGGAATATTAAACTCGACTTCTTAAAGACAAATTGGTATAATTTTTTGCATTACAGTGAAGTTAAAAATTTGGACAAAATTTGTATTTACCACAGATTTTAATAAAGACAAAAATCGTTCAATTCATTTTGCAAAAATGTTTAAAAAAATGCTAATTTTATTATACAAATTGCAAAATGTAAAATTATGCAAAAGATCTGTGGAGTAGCACAAAAAAACAGAATACCATGAAAAGGAACTTTTGGACGAGAAATTTTGTAGAAGAGAAATAGTGCTCTAGCAAGAAAGTACTAATTATGTTCCATTTACTCACTAGAAGTTTTTAAAGTTGCAGGACTAAAACGACTCGCCATAAGATGAAACTTTCCAATATCAGGTTTAAATGTTTGTAAATGTACAGAGAAAAAGAAATTTAAACAATTGTTATTGTACTGATTTTTCAAATTAAATGAATTCTGACTTATACATTGTGAAACAGGTTTTTGGATATCCGCACAATACTTATTCATACATATATCAGACATGTATCAAAAAATGTTGTATTTGAGGCAGAAAATTAAAGACATTTCATATACTTTATTTAAATATTTTTACACAAGCTTCGAAAATCTCTTTGAAAATGAATTTATGAAAAATTCACTTAAAAACTTAGAAATTTCTTAACCGAAATCTTTTGAGGTAATTTAAATGTTAGTTCAAATGGTATGAAATTGTCTGTAGATTCAATAGGGTGTTCCACCAACATTATTGAAAATAATTAAAGTATATCACATATTGAAACGTACCTACCTAAATTGTGAAAGTGATCGAATAAAATATGTCAACTTCTTATAATAATTGGAACATAACGCTATAAGGTCTCACATGACTATCTTTTTCTCTTCACATTCTAAACGTTTTTTCCAAATTTCTAGAGATTAATTCTGGATGTTGTCCATACCAATGAAAAATTTATATCGTATATTTAAAATGCCTACAAGATCCTTTCAATAAGTTTAAGTTTTTTCTTGCTGTTTCTTAGTGCTGACACGATGTTTATTTCAATCCACCTAATATTCATTCTATACAAGCAACTCAAAGAATAATGAAATTATATGTATACATAGTTCCCAGCTGGATTTAGCATAATTTATTATATTCGTTAAATTTTGAAAATATATAACCTATTGTTGAAATTTATGCAGTTTTCTTTCACTTAAGTGCTTTTAAAATTCCCGGAAATCACGGACAAAATTACCTTAGAGAGGGACATTAAAAATCGCAAATTTCCCGAGAAATCCTGGTATGCATTCTTCAAAGATAGCCCAAGTTGTAACTTTCTGAAGGACATTTGTCGGTCTTTTGGAGAAACCCAAATTAAGGAAAGAATCTTCATAGAAGCAAATTTCAAAAACCTATCAATAATTTCAACAGTACGTTCAAATGATAATTGCGATCATATTAATAAATAATAATAAAGCATTTTTTGTGTTCGCAGTAAGACTTTTTATCAAATAGAATTCGCATAAGGTTTAAGGCATTGAAACCTCTTTAAAAATATATTTATTACAATCTATATAAAAAAGAAGTGAACAATAAATGTCTTCTTTAAAACAAAATTCTATAAATATTACATTAAATACACTCTTATTATTAAGAATAATATTATGTTGTAAATTTGTATTTTTAAAATACCGGTATATACCGGTGCAGAGGGAAACGGTATTTGAATACCAGTATTTTTAACATAATAATAATTTCGGTATCGGTATCAGTTACGGTAACCAACTTTAAACGGTATTTAATCGGTATCGGTATTCATAACGGTATCGGTTTCCAACCTTGCTATATTTAATGTCTGTTTGAACAAATAAAAATGGAAAAATAAATGTGAGTAATAAAATAAAATTCATATTGCTTTGGAAAAATTTTGTTTACGTTCGGGCAAACTAATTTGAAACAAACATTTGCCTAATCTGACCGTACTTTTACTTACATATAATAAAAGTGCTTTACAATTTGTAAATTGTAGAAACTATTAACGTTTTTCCCGCTGAAAATTCATTTATTTTCACTTTTTTGGAAGTAATTATTAAAAACTTCCGAAAAAGTTCAAAGTGAAGTTATGAAAATGTTCTTTTTGGAAGCATTTGCTCATTTTTTTACTGGGTAGACATGTATATGCAATTTTTATTTATGTCAGAATTTAAGCTAGTTAATTTTTAATATCTTTTCATTTAATTTAACACAATCAAGAAATTTCTAAAATAGAAAATAATTAATATTAATCATACGCACAGCATGCTAAATTAAAAAAAATATAAAATCTATTTTTCTTTTACATATTTAAAATTCTAAATTACTTTTAAATCCTCAATTACAATTTCTCTATTATTCTTAATTCCAAATAAAAGCATTTCATAAGAAATATCATTTCATTTTCTTATAATTTCATAGCAAATTATTTTATATTCTAAGAAAATATTTGAACAAATATAGATATTACAACAACTACATTATTGGCCATTAAAACATTTTAAGTTTACTGAATAATTATGTTTTAAAAATAAATAATATATATAACAAATGTTAGAAAAAAAAATCAGATTACATTTGACTACATTTCTAAAAATATATGAATACACATATATTTTCTATGTAATACAAAGTCTGGTAATGTTTTTTTTTTTTTTTCCTTAAAACAATGACAAAAAATATTCTATTCTTTTTTAAAATTAAGTCAAGTTAAACGAAAATATTAAATCAGCAATTTGTTATATATTTTTTTAACAGGTCCATAAATAAAAATGATTTTTGTAACAGAAGAAATACATGATTTCTTAACATATTCTTCAAAGGATTTATGTGTAAAAAATTTTGAATATTTTATATCAACAAATATTTTTGAAAAATTTAATCTCACAAAATTTTGATTTTTTATTAATTCTTCACACGAAAAAAATAAGATTTTTCAAGAATATCCCAGCAAAAAAAGAACTGAAAAAGTCATGATTTTAGCATTATGTTGTCATTGGAAGGAAGTACTTAGTGGTGAAAAGGAGCTGCAGAAGTTTTTTTTTTAACCCATGGTTGTCATTGGTAGGATGTTATTCTTTTATACTTTTTGTTCATTGCTTTTGAAGCACTTGTCTTAAAAGCACCCAGTTGGAAATTTCTTTAAGACGTCTTATAAGACAATTTCATGACGCGTCAGAATCACTGCTGACTTTGTCATTTGTGCCCATACAAAATACATCATGACAGCTACTGACATATTCATATATTTTGTCAAATTTCTTCAGGACTTAATCAGCAGTTGTCATTAGTGCTGACAAATTAATGACATATCTTAGTGATGTCCGCATGATATTGCATTCAAAAATTCAATGTATTGTCATTAATACTTTTTCCATTTTTGGTCACTACTGCTGACATGTCTATAAAAATTTCAGCATTCAGTCAAAAGTGCATACGTGATGTGTACTAACCTTCATAATGATTATGATGCATTTATTAAAAGAAATACAATTTATGGAAATAATATTAATTAATTTATTAAAGATATTATGAAGTATTCCAATATAAATTCAAAATTTAATTAAAATAATATCAATATTAAACCCAGTTGCATTTTGAATCAACGATATTGGTAAAAACTGAGTTCGGTTTAAAATGACTTTTATATCCGTCTGCAATACATTTATTTCCACTTTAACATAAATGTTATTTGTTAGTAATTTTGTCTCAAAGCAGGCTTGACGTCTGTATGAAAACACGGAAATTTCTCTTCCAGATGAGATAAATCGATCAGAATTTCTAAAAGAGTAAAACGAATTAAATTAATGTTTTATTTATTTATTTTTTTTTAATAACTATTTTTTCGAAAAGACTTACGTGAAATTTTATTTTGTTTACTCAATTTTAATATTTTCTATTTTTTTTAACAAACGTTTGATGCTTATATTTATTTTAACTAATTTGTCATGGAGTTTTTGTTAAATAAAATTGTAATAAAATATTGTTTTTTAAAGTTGTTGAACAAAGAAGATCAAAATATTTTTTAGTGAATTACCTCTTCAAATGGTTAAATTTTTCTTAGAATTTATTCGTACATCTGACTTTTAAATTTAGATTTATGAATTTAGATCTGCCTTATTTTCAGCTTTATAAAATCATATTTATTTCGCTGTAGCTTTTAATATTTTTCTTGTCTAATTGAAGATTTTTTAGCTATCAAAGTCATTAAGTCTTACACCTATATGATAGTAATCTGAAGAAAAGGTATTGACACGTCATGTAGTCATCCAATATAAATGTCATCACATAATGACTTTTACAATATAAGTCACTTATGAAACTGTCTTCAAGACACAATTTCCAAATGGGTATGTTTATGAAATTTTTTAATAAAAATTCTGTTTTTACCCTTTTAAATAATTACAAAAATGCTTTAAAATTTGTAAAATTTAAATTTTGTTAGAAATTACTAAAATTTTTTCTCGCCAAAAATTAATTTATTTTCACTTTTTTGGATGTAATTATTAAGAACTTCCAAAAAAGATTAAAATATGCACTTAGTTCCACTTTTGAAGTTGTGAAAATGCTCTTTTTTGGAAAAACTTCATCGTTTTTTGCTGGGATGTTATCAAAATCTTATCAGTGCTACAATCAAACAAATATAACTTCAATTAGCACGATGTTTCATTATATTTTTCTTATACGCCTTAAAGTAGGCATCAAATTAGCACTAAGAGATATGATGTAAGGGATTATTAAGTAAAACAATATTGTTTTATTACTGATATATCTCTTTTTAAAATGTATTATTAATTTTCAAACACATATTAACTTAAAAAAATTAAAAACTAACTTTAAATTAGGTATCTTTAACATATACACTATCGCAATCTTACTAAAATATTTCACTCCATGTTTCCTTTTATTAGCTAACAGCTATTTTATTGTTCCTTAAACTGCCAACAACAAACTTTTAACCAAATTATAAACTATAAAAACTGCGGTTTACTCTTTAGTAAAATATTTAAAGCATAATTTGGGGAGTGTTGGTTAAACACATTTGTATTACATGTCTTAAACGTGTTTTTCAAAATATAAAATGAAGAGTTAAAAACGCAATGAAAATAAAGAAGAAAATAAAAAATGGGTTACAAAGAAATAAAAAATAGTATCTGACGATTAGAAATTACCGATTGTTTTAAAATAATTTTAATTTGCTCCATTGTATTTTTATCGAATTAATATGAAGATAATACTAAGACAAATATAAAAATAAGATTTAACAGTTTACATACCTGAAACAAATATATATTAAAGATTAACATCATAAACTCATAAAAACAAAGATATAAAATAAACTCATAAATAAATTATAAGAGACACAAAAGTAAATCTGGCGTTAAAACACATGGAAATTTATGACCATGCATTAGGAGTTTAGTTAGCATCATATATTATGTTTTTTCTGAGTATATAAAAAAAATACATAAAAGTGTATTATTTAAATTCTCTTATTTCTCACTACACACACTACAGAATTTTTAAATACGCTTTAGTATAATATAAACTCAAGCATAAAACCAGTAAATATGAATGCCAGAATTAACACGCTGTTACAAGTGCTATTAAAATGCATAATTTATAAAAACTATGAAATGTATAAGAAAATTTAAATACATAGTAAAATAAGGACTTAAAAGCAAGAGATATTATAACTAAACATATAAAAAAATATAAGGCTTTATAGCTTATAATTTATAGTAGCGAAGACACCCAATTTGAAGATAAAAATAGTAGCAAGTAAAAGCTGAACAATTAAAATAAATATTTAGTCATTTTATGATTGCTGAGATATTTGGAAAATAATTTAACTTGTAACTAATTTCCAACAATAAAATGATCCCTTAATGTTGAACAGTTAAACATATTTTGAATTTTAAATTTCAAAAATAACAACTTTTTTAATTAAAACACTGGTTAAACAAAATTTTATGTATATTTACAAATTTTAAAAAAGACACAAACTAAATGCAGAACACTAAATTAAAGTATTAAATTGCAAATTCCGTAAGAAAAAAATACGATAAAATATTTGCTTTAATGTATTTTGCTGCAATTATTATTTTATTTTTTGCTTCAAATAGTTGAAACATGTTTAGCATATTCAAAAATAAATAAAAACAGTTTTCATTTAGCTGCAAGTATTTACCAGTAGTTGTTAAGTATCGAGTGTGTTTATAATGAACAATTTTAATATTTGCGATTATGAAAAATGACAATTAAAAAAATTGGAAATGTTAATTTAGAAATATGTTAGTAAAGACTCAATAAAATTTTCAGTCGCTGTCAGGAAACTTAACAAGGATTATTCGTAACCTTTAATAATTGTTTGTAAAATTAATAGTTGCATATTTCGGCTTTTTAAAGTATAAACTGTAAAGTATAAAGAATAAAGTAAAAAGTATAAAGTAAAAACTATAAAGTATAACGTACAAAATATAAAGTATGAAGTATAAAGAATAAAGTATAAAGTAATAAGTATAAAGTATAAAATATAAAGTGTAAAGTATAAATTATAAAGTATAAAGTATAAAATATAAAGTATAAAGTATAAAGTATAAAATATAAAGTATAAAATATAAAGTATAAAGTATAAAGTACAAAGTATAAAGTATAAAGTATAAAGTATAAAGTATAAAGTATAAAGTATAAAGTATAAAGTATAAAGTATAAAGTATAAAGTATAAAGTATAAAGTATAAAGTATAAAGTATAAAGTATAAAGTATAAAGTATAAAGTATAAAGTATAAAGTATAAAGTATAAAGTATAAAGTATAAAGTATAAAGTATAAAGTATAAAGTATAAAGTATAAAGTATAAAGTATAAAGTATAAAGTATAAAGTATAAAGTATAAAGTATAAAGTATAAAGTATAAAGTATAAAGTATAAAGTATAAAGTATAAAGTATAAAGTATAAAGTATAAAGTATAAAGTATAAAGTATAAAGTATAAAGTATAAAGTATAAAGTATAAAGTATAAAGTATAAAGTATAAAGTATAAAGTATAAAGTATAAAGTATAAAGTATAAAGTATAAAGTATAAAGAATAAAGTATAAAGAATAAAGAATAAAGAATAAAGTATAAAGGTATAAATTATAAATTATAAATAACTAAGTGTTAAGTATTAAATATTAAATATTAAGTATTAAGCATTTAGTATTAACTATTAAGTATTAAGTGTTAAGTATTAAGTATTTAGTATTAAGTATAAAGTATAAAATAGAAAGAATGTTCTTTCTTCTTAGCTCTTAAGTTTTTTTTTTTTTTTTTTGTTCTTCTGGGAATCTAATCAAGACCTTTTTTTTCAGTAGCAATGTGTACTATAATATTTAAAATAATGTTAGTATTAAATTGCATGGTCTATGTATTAAATAAGTAACTTTTTATTGGAAATTTGGCTTCATTTGGAAAATAACCTATTACGTTCATGCGTTAACTTGAAAGTAGTTTAAACTTTAATTAAAACTACAAAAAAGTCAAATAGATTTTCAAGGATGAGTAAAAATAAATGTGGTTGCTAAACTTTATCCTTGGTTTTACATGCACTGAGAACAAAAAAAATTAGTTTTTTCTATTAAAGGAGGGTTCTATTTCCTTGCTACTTCATGCAGCTTAATTAACTTAAAATCCCTTTTAAGAGCTTAACAACAGCGACAAAAAGCAAACTTAATGTTGTGTTACTTTAAATAATCAACCCAATTGACCAACTCGTTGTATTAGGCAAAATTCTTAAAAGTTGTTACTCATTAACAACTAGATTGAAACTTTGCCATTGCGAAGATAACTTAAACAAGTTGAACATTATATTATTTTCTTTGTGAATTTCTATGTAAAGTAATATGATTGTAAGGAATTCGCTTAGATATCAAACATAAAATCAATAATATTTTAGTGGTTTAGCTATTTTAATTATATGGTCAGTGGACTTACTTTACAGCAAGCTTCATATGTTAGCGCTAGTAATTATGTTACAATAATGAGTATTTTCTAGCGATTATACAATAACTAAACAACTTAGAAACGGTAAATATAAAGATGATTGAGAAATACTATTAAAGTTTTATATGAAAAATGTATGTAACTACTTAAGGAATTATATTGATTGATGCACTTTTTATAGGGCAGCATATACTACATATGTATGTTTATTTGTTACATTGTTTTGTTTTTATAAATATAAAATATTTAAGTACTAAATATTAGCTTTATGATACATTTGCCACTAAAACATATATAAATTCATAACCAGATTTTGATATTAATTATAATTAAAAATATATTTTTATATTAAATAAATATTTATGTATCTTTGTATACCATGGAAAAAATTATGATGTACTACAAAATCTCTAAGTTATTTATAATCTTATCAACTGAAACTCTGCAAACTTCTAGTAGTGTGTCTAATAGAATTCCTTCCATGTCATGTTATAAAACAATAGAAACATACATATCAGTTTTTTTACATACGCATGGCAACATTATAATTTCGAGGTCAGACTTTCAAAAGGTAGGAGCATATATGTAGTACATACATAAGTATGTATGAGTTAATGTTTAACTGAGGGTGACTTTGTTAACATATTTTATATTATATGTAGAGTAGCACATTTTTATTTAAATATTTTATTTAATTACTAGAGCATTATCATAACCATAAACGATATCTGTAAACTTTTTTTTGTACTAAAGACATAGATATGTTTGCTGTAAGTCGTTTTAATACTCACAACTTCTCCGTTATGTTAATTATACCCTACACCACCATAGTTGGGGAGGGTATTATGCGTTTGTGCTTATGTTTGTAACACCCAAAATTATTGGTCTGAGACCCACCGTAATTTATACCAATCGGCTTAGAATCGCTTTCTGAGTCCGTCCGTCTGTCCGTTCATGTAAACCTTGTAATCAAACTACTGGTCGCAATTTCAAACATAAATTAATGAAATTTGCCACATGAGCTTCTTATAGCCCAGCGACAAAGCCTATAGAAATTGGTTATGATGGATCCATTATTTCCCCTAGCCCCCATATAAATGTCCTCCCGGAAAAGGGATTTAACGATCATAAATCCTTTAAATAAAGAAATATTTTAATGAAATTTGGCCCATATTAGTTCCATATAAGTGTAAATCCGTGTACCGAATTTCAGTAAGATCGATTATAATTGACAATAGCTCCCATATAAACCACTCTTCAAAAAATCAAAAGTAGAACAAAGTGAATATTTTAAACTTTTTTGGAAGTTCTTAATAATTACTTCCAAAAAAAGTGAAAAAAATTAAATTTTAGCTGGAAAAAACGTTACAAAATTTCTAAGAAAATTAAAATTTTATAATTTTTAATGCATTTTTATTAGCTTTTAATAAGGCTAAACTGAATTTTTGTAAAAAAAATTCATAAATATAGTTTTAAAGGAAGTACTTCAAAAGAAATGAATAAGAAGCATAAAAGAAGAACATCCTACCAATGACAACCATGGGTTAAAAAAAAAACTTCAACAGCTCTTTTGCACCAGCAAGTACTTCCTTCCAATGCCAACATAATGTTAAATTCATGACTTTTTCAGCTCTTTTTCAGTTTCTTTTTTGCTGGGTTAGTATCAAGTTAATATTCGACACAAATAAAGCCCCAACCACTCAAATAAAAATCATCGTATCGCAATCAGCTGTTTCAATCTGCTTTATGCAGATGTGTGTATGTAGCTATTGACACAAAAATTCTAGGTAGCGTATCGCAGAAATCTACAGAAAATAGATTTTTACGTAGCTGCGTAAGTTTTAAACAACCCTGTAGTTTATTTTGTTCACAAAATAACCGAAAAACAGAGTTGTTTACACAATGAATATTCAAGAACATATGATACGTTTTCTTTTGTTGACTGGTTGTACAAAATGTTTCACGCTACTTTTTTTAATTCTGCGTTGCGTTGGAAAGTTGACTGGTTGGGCCTTAAGTTTTATATAAATATAAATGATTTTGCCAAATTTTAATTTCACCTAGACCCCATATAAGGCTCACTTTCAGGAATCACCCAAAACGTGATATTCTGTATTCGTATGTTTTATTTTACACTTAATATAAGTTTCACAAAAAAGTATTATTATCTTTAAATATTTTTGTGTACTTTGCAATTGAGATATATTCATTAATTTGTGAATAAAAACAAAATTCATGCAATGATTTGAATGAAATATATCTTGTTTTGTTTGCAACAAATTTATCCCTGTGATCAGTGAATAAAATTTGTATTTTTCTTATTTTTAAGATTTTTTTTCTTAATTTTAAACGAAATTTATTATCATTATTATTATTTTAAACAAAATATACTTAATATTTTCATAGTTGAGCATATTAAAAAAATAATGTGAGCATAACTTTAAACTTATTGCTGGAAAAGAGTTGAAATTATAAGGCTTTTATCCTACAAAAAATAAATTTATTTCCTATTTTTGAAAATTGATTATTAACCCTTCGTCATACAGATGTTTCAATTGTCACATTCGTAACAAATATGGTCTGGCTAGACCAGCTCTATAATTCTATGGAAATTTTGGTATTTTTTTTATATTAATACCTTTGTATAACTATATTCTAGCATCACTATCGCATAACCTTGCAAGATATAGCATTTTCCCATCTATACACTTAATGTTCTTCACCCTGTTTTGGGTCTAAAAATGCATACAAGGTATTACTCTTATAAGACAAAATATGAAGGTACAGGTAAAAAATGATAAAATAATGTATGTAAACTAATGAGAGCTCAGTCTAAAAGGTTTTAATAAAATAATATGCCGTATAAAAAGAACGGATAACATCGTCAAAATACATAATTTTCAATTCAAAATATAACTGGTTCAGCCAGACCCTATTTGTTAAGCGTGTGACATACACACCACTTTAACCTTATAACTATCCTTATATTAGTTTTATTATTCTGTTTGTTTTACAGATCATCAGAAAACAAAAAAGTAGAATGGTACCTGTAATTTAAAGCCTCTAGCTTAATTAACCCTTCGTCTTACAAACTGGTCTGGCCAGACCAATTGCAGATTTAAATGTAAATTTATTATAATTATAATAAAACTAGAGACTTAAAATTACAGGTACCCTCCTACAATTTTGTTTTCTAACGATCTGTGATAAAAACATGTCACATTCGTAACAAAATGATCTGGCTGGAACAGTTATATTTTGTATCGAAAATTATATAGTTTGACTATGATTTCCGTTCCTTTTATATTGCATATTATTTTATAAGAACCTTTTAAACTGAGTTCTCATCAGTTTACACACTTTATTTTATGATTTTCCACCTATTAGATCATATTTGGTTTTATGAGAGTAACACTACTTTTTAATTTTCAAGCTATGAATGCCAAATGATTTTTAATGCTTTGGGGGTAGGGTCAGCTACCTTATTATCTAATTAGGGTGTCTCCCACTTGTCCTAAAACTGAAATATAAGGTGGCCTTTAAAACTTGGATTTAGGGTGTCTCCCACTTGTCCTAAAACGGAAATTTAGGGTGGCCTTTAAAACTTGGATTTTTTAACTTTTTATGAATTTAACGCATTATTTATGTTAACAGCTACAAATCCAATGTTTTTATTAGTTGGATAGTTAGTCTGGGTAGCAATCTTCCATTTTCGGATATTGTTGGAATAATACACTGACAAAAATAAAATGGCAACAACAAAACATAGAAGTAAGAAAATACTACTGTTAACATTTAACGCGGCACAAAATGGGCTGAATATTATGTCTTGCCATTCAACACAAATATTATTAATTTCAAAGTCTAAAATTCTGCGGTTGTGCGTGACGATCGCATTTTTCGTTTACGAGAAAATTTGGAAAATGTAATAAAAAAATCGAAAAAGTTTAAAAAATGCGTTTTTTTCACCTTCATTCATATATAACTTTTGAAGTAGGAACGTAATCTTCAAGCACCACCGCAGAATTTTAAATATTATTGTCATCAACAACTATGTTGACTTTCAAGGCATAACATTCAGTCCAATTTGTGCCGTACAAAAAACAATAAAGCCTATTTTCGAAAAATTTTACACATTCATTTAAAAAATAGATTTCAAAATTTGGCACAAATATTTATCTTATATAAGGTTCGTCTGGTATTGAAAATGAGTAAAATCGGTAAATAAACAAAAAAGTTATGAGCAAAATATTAAAAACACAGTGTGTCCGTTGTAGCTTAATTTCATACTTTTCTGTTATAAAAGCATATACTATAACAACATTTTCATGGGTCAATAAAAACTAAGAAACAAAAAATGGGCGTGGTCGCCCACTTTACCGCCCACCTCTCATATAAGGTGAAAGGTCAAAGAAATGTTGTACAAATACTTCATGGACAAATGTAAACAAAGAAACAAAAATAGGCGTGGTTCGCCCACTTTACCGCCCACTTCCTATACAACATTCGCGCTTGTTTACATTTGTAATGTTATTGTTTTTTGTTGTTTTTCTTTGTATCAATGTTTTTGTTTAGAACATTTTTTACTGATTTTCGGTTATTTTTCAACCGATTTTCAAAACAAAGCTTTTTTTGGAAAGGTATTCAAATTACCTTTCTAATTGCTGAACATAGTTAATACAAATTATTGTCGTTAGATGGCGCAAAATTCATTTTTTTAAATATGCACCAAAACACGTTGTATTTGTAAATATTATGAGTTCACATGTTCAGTAAAAATACTTGCCAAAAGATTTTGTACAAAGTTGCCAAACATCATTTGGTCGAATTCTGGAAATTTGAAGGTCAAAATTGTGATTTTCTTTAATAACTTAAAAATAACGGTAATTTTGTAAATAACGGAATTATGAAAAAGTCGCAGAACAAAAGTTGCTGCTGAAGCCTGTAACGATTCATACGGTTCGGTGAATTTATTATGGGAACGAAGCTACCTATTAAATTCGGCCGTGCTCGTCGGATGGGGAGGGTGTGATGTGTTCCCAAATTAATATTAAATAAAAAGGATTGGAATCGTAAACAAAAATTTTACTTTAGGTAGCAAAACGGAAAGACATGACATATAAAAGAAAGAAAATAAAGTAGCAGCATTCGATGATTGAAGTGTAGCTTGAGATGGAATTCGCTACACTTAATCTATACCCACCCACCATGCTGACATGTATATAACAATTTGTTGTCAGCCCAAAAATAAAATAAAAATAATAAACCTACTTATCTACCCATACCCTACTTCACCTTTCGTAATAAAAGATAAAAATTCAAGAGTTCATGTTATAAAACATTATAAACAAAAAAATTTATTTAATAATAATCATATTATTAAGTAATTTAAAAAAAACAAAAAAAAATTATAATATAATACTAATAATAGTTAATTAAATATTTAAAATTTTTATTATATAAAAGGAAAATTTGATCACCATTTGTTATTAGAAAATATTTAATTGTAATTGAATTTTATTCAATTAAATGTCATTGAAGACTTTTATTAATATAAAAAATTTTATTTCAAAAATAATATGAGAATATTGGTGACTTTTCACTATTGTGTATGTAGGGTGTATTTTATGTCGACATGAATATTTAAATTTACATGTACGAAATACGTCAACAATATGTTGCGTATGAGTTTTTATTAATATTAATATTATTTGAGTGTTTATATTTAATTATTCATGTTACAACAATTTGAGTGTATGAGAGAATTTTCAAATATGGAGGATAATAAAATAAAATAACTCAACTTACTTTAGCATTGTCCCACGAAGTCAGCAGGCGCCCGATGACAGGAGAACGTTGCGCAGTATGATTTAAAAGCTTTTGCGTTTGAGTTAAAAGCTTATAGTGTATGTGTGTTTTGGTTTACATTCATAACCAAAACCACATAATACGAAAATTTTAAGGGTTGTTATGAGTTTAAGTGTGCATGTGTGATTATAAGTTAGAATTTAATGTGTGTATGTGTTGTTAATGTGTTTATGAGAGTATGTTGTGTGAATGTAGTGTTAGAATATTATGAGTGTGTATTTGAGTGTTTTTGTTTTATATGAAAATTTATGAGTTCTTACATTTCTTATATATTATTTTTGTTTTATATAGATATTAGTTTTATGATGAAAATTAAGGTGACCAAATGTTAATTTTAAGCGAAAATTTTTTTAAATATTCAAACAAAAAAAAAATAATTAGATTCTAATGATTATTAAATTATTTAAAATTAAATTTAAATTATAGTTGTAAGTTAAAAGTTCAATTAAAATTTATGTATTTTAAGGTTCTTTTATAGAAAAAAAATGTTTAGGTATATGAAGCACTTTTCATGAATTAGAATTGAACACTTTTTATGAATCCAAATTAAATATATCTGATCACTTTCGAAAATTTCAATATATGGTTATTCTCAATAGAATGAAATTAATAAACGCAAAGATGACACAAAAACGGATAACCAAATTTATATAAAAATGCTCCAAACTTATGGTCACTCTAATCTTGCGCAACGATGATTTAATGTTTAATGGTAGCTCTTAACATACAATTTCAATAAAAACACAATATATGTGGACACTCCTTTTGATAATTGATTGGAGATGAATAAACGATTATATTGAAAAGTTCCGATAATCCTTTTCCAAAGCAATAAGGAACTATTATTTCAAAATTTCCTTTGTGTTCACAAGTGGCTTCCCAAAATCCTATAAAATTTGTAAATTTACCATTAATTTCAAAATAGCTAAATATGGAACCAATATTTCCTACCAATATATTCAGCCTTTTATCAAATGTCCTTAAAAGGAAATATATCCTCCTGAGAAATTGCTCCACCATAAAATTTTCAATTCACAAATTTCTAATACACATTTAAGTATTATGTGTGACTTTCCCACTCAAAAATTATTTTTAAATGAAGAAAATTTTCAAATCTCGATAACATATAAAAGTAAAAATAAATGCCAACTCGATTCAAATAAAAATGTAAAATTTTAAATTTACAAAAAAAAATCATACAGCCAAAAAAATTTTCAAGTAAATTTTGGATTTTGTAAAAAGTATAAAAACAAAATTTTTCACCACCACAAAACAGATGAAATGCAAGGCAAAACATGCTGTAGAATTTTATCTGAAAAAGGTGAACAAAATTTCTGAAATTGGAAAAGAGTTAGGACCATATATCCTTTAAATGGTAAACTGCTGTGTAACCACCATTAACATCTTCTAGTTCGTAGTTTACTTTGCCTATTCGCCGTTTCACAAAAGCTTTCACACCAGTAGGTGCTAGCTTGGCATTGAAGTTGTTAGCCAAAGAGCTCTGTACAAAATTGCGCCGAATTACAGTTTGACCTACATTAAACTCGCGTTTACGGGATCTCAAGTTGTAATATTTGACATTACGGTCGTAGGCCTCCTTAATTTTCGTCCGTATTGAGTCGCGTAATAGTGTAAAATTGTCCTGTCGTTCTATTGCCGTGTCTGTCTCAGCTAAAAGTTTTAAATTACGCAAAATTTTGTAGTCCTGTCCATGTGTAAGCATAGTTTGTCCGAATACCAGTTCATAAGGTGTCCGTCCGGTTGTCTGGTGGACACTACTTCGTAATGCACAATTTACGCTAGGTAAATATTCATCCCACTGTCTTTGGTCATTATGTATGTATGAGCGTAGAGCTTCGTTTATTGAACGATTGACCCTCTCGCTCGCATTCGATTGGGGACTGTGTACAGCTGTAAACTTGTGATCGATTCCGTTTGTGACCATTAACTTCTTAAATTCTTTTGATCTAAACTGACTGCCATTGTCAGAAACAATGATTTCAGGTACGCCGAAACAAGTAAATATCTCATTCCTGAGATATTCTATGATGGGTTTGGTGGTAAATGTCCTAATAGTCTTCAAAAACGTAAACTTGGTGAAATGGTCAAGTATGATGAGTACACCTATATTTCCCTTTTTAGTACGTGGAAACGGTCCAATCAGGTCTATATAAAGACGTTGGAATGGTCTTTCAGTTACGACCATTTCACCCATAGGTGGTTGGAGTGATGAATTTGGTGGTTTGGAGGTTTTGCAAGAGTCACAATTTAAAACGTATTCCCTGACATCGACTACTAACCTAGGCCAATAAAAGAATTGCCTAATACGATGCACGGTTTTTGCAATACCCCCATGGGCAGCGTTTGGTATGTCATGTGCGTTACGAATTACATCCCTACGAAGTTCCTCAGGAACATATAATTTCCAGCTATCAGATTCGTCGGTGTTGCCTGAAGTAAAATTTGTCCTCTTGTAGATATACTTATCTACAACACGATAGTCTGGTAGTTCTGAATTAGAAAATTCGTCCCTTAAACGACAGTATTCCTGGCTATCGAAAGCGTTGGAATTAAGGTCAATAGATGGTAATGTCTCAATTTCTAATTCATTTATCTTTACGTCGTCACTAAAAGCACGTGATAATGCGTCCGGCACGATATTGTCCTTGCCCTTCCTATGTTCGATACTAAAATCAAACCCTTGGAGTTTGAGTGCCCATCTGGCCAATCGTCCTGTGAGGTCTTTTTGCCTCATAAGCCATTTGAGGCTCGCGTGGTCGGTTATTACCCTAAACTCGTGTCCCTCTACGAATGCCCTGAACTTTTTTATAGCTAAAATTACGGCTAAACATTCGAGTTCCGTGATAGAATAATTTGTCTGTGCCCTGTTCAATTTTTGTGACATAAACGCTATCGGCCGCTCATTACCCTCATCATCAAGTTGAGCCAAAACCGCGCCAACCCCAAAAGTACTAGCGTCGCATTGGATGATAAAAGGCTTATCGAAGTTCGCATGAACCAAAACGGGTGCTGAAGTCAGTTTTTGTTTAACCGTATCAAACGATTTCTGTGCGTCATCAGTCCATATAAATGTCTTTCGTTTAGATAATAATTCGGTCATGGGGAACGTCACCGTAGCGTAGTCATCGATAAATCGACGATACCAGCCAGCCATACCAAGAAACTGGCGTAATTGTCGAACGGTCTTTGGAACTGGAAATTGTGAAATTGCTCTAACTTTTTCTGGATCTACTTTCAAGGATCCTTCCCCAACTATGTATCCTAGGTACTGAACTTGTTTCAGACAAAAACTACTCTTCTTAACGTTTATAGTCAAGTTGGCTCTCCTAAGATGACTGGCTACTTCCTGTAAATGCTTTAAGTGTTCGTCATAGTCCTTCGAAATTATAAGTAAGACGTCGAGATAAACAAAAACATTTGTTTTCAAATTGTACGGAATGACTTGGTCCATCAGTCTACACATTGTCTGTGGGGCATTGCACAATCCAAACGGCATTCTTGTAAATTGATACAAAGGCCGATTAGGGATTGTAAACGCTGTCTTTGGTCTTGAGGCTTCGTCCAATTTTATTTGCCAAAATGCATCTTTAAGATCGACTTTGGAAATGTAGTAAATTGGAGGAAGTCTTGAAATAAGTCCGTCTATGTTCGGTATTGGGTACGCGTCTTTTGTCGTTACTGAATTTAATTTTCTACTGTCTAAGCAAAAACGTACTTTACCGGGTTTTACGATTAGAACTCCCGGAGATGACCAAGGAGAATTTGGACACTCTTCTATCACGCCTAAACTTAACATTCTGTCAATCTCTCCACACAGTAGTTTTTCCCTAGCTGGAGAAATCGGATAGTATCGCTGTTTAATTGGACTTGAATCACCAGTATCGATATGGTGTTCCAATAAAGTCGTACAGCCTAGACCGTCACGTTCTGAATTTGGAAAACTGTCAATAATTCTGTTCAGTTGTTGTCTTTGTGTTATTGTCAAGGGTATCTTGTCCTCGTCTTCGTCAGAAACAATTTCACAAACATTGTTTAATGAAACAATCTGAATATCAAATTTCCCCCAAAAGTCCATACCACAGATAACATCTTGTGTAATGGATGGTATTAAAAGAAATTCTATAATTTTCTTCTGAAAATTATAACCAATTTCCAGAAGAGTAGTTCCTAATATACATTGACTTTGTCCGTCCGCTGTCCTGACAGAACCATGTGTACGTTTATAGTTTTCAGTCCTAACAATCTCACTACATAATTCACCACCTATAACGTTGACGTTAGCACCACTGTCCAACAAAGCGAAATAGTTTTTACCAAGTATATTTAATCGAATGTAAGGTCTGTTGTCATTGTCCTTGTTTACTAAAGAAGAAATAATATTCTTTCGAAATTGTCTTTTACGTTTATAAAATTCGTGAATTCGCACAGAAGATCTCTTTGGCTTACGACTTATAAACGGTTCATTAAAAATTCTGGCCCTAGCTCGGTTGTATTCTTCTAGGCGAATGTGGTATGGTCGTTGCAAAGGATGCATATTGGTCGAATTTGGGTTAATAGTCGTTTCCGTAGTAGTCATATCAGGTTTGTTAGAAATAGCTGGTAAATTTGATTCAATAATCAGTTCGTTGTCACTTAGTTTTGTCTCGGATGTCCGTCCTTTTTCGCACGAACATCCTTCAATAAGTTTTCCCGTTTCTGTAAACAGTTGGGACATTTGGGCCTGTAAACGTTCTTCGCCCCGCAGCCGTAACAGAATACAGTCCGAGGTTCCAAACAATCTATGAAACTGTGTCCTACGTTGTCGCAATTCCAACATTTCCCTGAACGTACTACTACACAAACTTCTGTGTCATTGTCCCTTGAATTGTCAATCTGAGGAGATTCACTACCGTCTTCACAAACCTCAGATATTTGTGTCTTTTGGTACGAGCGTTTGTTTAAATTTGAGAACGACATGTCCTTTACGAATTTTTCGTGCCTACGCACCGCACGTCTTAATTGGGAAACCCTAGTGATTTCTAAATGTAGAATTTCGTGTCTCAATTCAGGTCTTAAGTTACGTTGTATAGTCTCACATAATTCATGTTCGGAAAACGGAATCTTCAGACGATCACAAAGTGCCATGATTGCGTCATAAAACTCGTCGAAAGTTTCGTTATATTTCTGTTTTCGTCGTAAAATGTCATCTTTAATCTCAAAGTCCGTATGGTAGTCTTTGTATTGTCGTTTTAAAGCATCGCATAACTCGTCCCAGTCCATTATGTCACAACTACGATGGTACCGCCAGAACCATTTCAAGGCTTTGCCTTCAAATAGTATATGTGCATGTAAGCACAACAAATCAAAATCACCGTTTAGGTTTGCGTTTGTAAGGGTGTTGACCCTATAGATGAATTCATCAACGGTTACCTCGGAAGTATCCCCAGAAAAATGAATTCTCCAATTCCGGATGAGATTCAGAATTCGTTCAGAATTTCGATCAAAGTCCCTATTGTTGTTACGTATCTCACGATCGATATGTCGGGTTTCAGAAGTTCCACTTCGTTCATTCCGATCAGATCCATTGTCCATACGTTCCGTCCGATTTTGATGTCTGTCCTGTCCAGATGTCCTTTGATTGGACACATTCAAATCCCTAAAACCCATTGAAATCATATCTGTAATTTCCTGTCTAAATTCCCTCAACGAGTCATTTACAATCCTCCGAACTCTATCATTAACGACACTATCAAGGTCTAAAGCCTCCCTACGAGTTTGTTGTCGTGTCCTAGGTCTTCCTACCGGATTATTAGTTGGAGGAATTGGAGCATCTCCACCAGCTCTATCATCCAATGACACTGTGACATCGGCCATTTCCTGCTCTACGTCAGGAGGAATATTACCAGAACTACGTACTAAAGGCATATTAATGAATTTCTATCATAATACTAAGCAACATAAAGGAAAAAAAACGCGAAAAAATGAAACAAATGGACAAAAAAAAAATCTAAATTCCAATAAGTAAGTTATTTATATGATAGTTTCAACTACCAAGATTGTCTTCACACAAAAAAAAAAAAAAAAACTATCAAAAGTAGTCACGTGAAATTCCAAAAAAAAAATTTACAACAATACAATATATTATTACTAATCGGTGAAGTCTTTAGGTAGGTAAATAAGAGTAAAAGAAATAATCAAATTCAAAAAAGGAGAAAAAAAAACTAAAGGAAAGTAAAACAAAAAAAAAAAACTTAAACAGAAAAAAAAAAAAATAATCGAAAAAAATCAAAAATAAAAAAAAATAATCTAACAACCATCAAATACTGCAAATATTAAAAGAAAAGCTACAGAATTACTCATACTAACAGGAAACTTTTGACAGAAGCCAAAAAGAATGAAGTCCAAAATCAAATATGAGTAAAAAAAAAATCTAAAAACTAGGGATTAATTATCTGTTGCAGGAAAGTAATCGACCCAAAAAAAAAATAATCAATAACTCAATAACAATAAATCCACACATCCAGAAAACCAAACAAGAAAAACAATTTTGAGAAAAAGAAAATCTACAAACCGAAAAGTTATAGAAATAGAAAAGTAGTAGAATAGATAAGGATTTGAACGAGTATTGAACCGATGCCTACCAGAACAAAATCTCAAGCTCGAACCCAAACAATGATAACTATTGCCTCACTAAATGTAAATCGGGAATTGATTATCATGCGTACAATAAACAATTAGGTCCACAATAACAAGTAACAAAACAAATAGTCTAATGAAATAAAGAAAAATTAAATAAAGAAACAGCATATCACGTAAGTCAACACACACTATAGGTTCAAAAAGGACCTCAGTGTCTAGGTGTAATTTGCACAAAACGATTAAAATTTACGACCACTGAGGCCCCACGTTGGGCGCCAAAAATCTCTGTAACGATTCATACGGTTCGGTGAATTTATTATGGGAACGAAGCTACCTATTAAATTCGGCCGTGCTCGTCGGATGGGGAGGGTGTGATGTGTTCCCAAATTAATATTAAATAAAAAGGATTGGAATCGTAAACAAAAATTTTACTTTAGGTAGCAAAACGGAAAGACATGACATATAAAAGAAAGAAAATAAAGTAGCAGCATTCGATGATTGAAGTGTAGCTTGAGATGGAATTCGCTACACTTAATCTATACCCACCCACCATGCTGACATGTATATAACAATTTGTTGTCAGCCCAAAAATAAAATAAAAATAATAAACCTACTTATCTACCCATACCCTACTTCACCTTTCGTAATAAAAGATAAAAATTCAAGAGTTCATGTTATAAAACATTATAAACAAAAAAATTTATTTAATAATAATCATATTATTAAGTAATTTAAAAAAAACAAAAAAAAATTATAATATAATACTAATAATAGTTAATTAAATATTTAAAATTTTTATTATATAAAAGGAAAATTTGATCACCATTTGTTATTAGAAAATATTTAATTGTAATTGAATTTTATTCAATTAAATGTCATTGAAGACTTTTATTAATATAAAAAATTTTATTTCAAAAATAATATGAGAATATTGGTGACTTTTCACTATTGTGTATGTAGGGTGTATTTTATGTCGACATGAATATTTAAATTTACATGTACGAAATACGTCAACAATATGTTGCGTATGAGTTTTTATTAATATTAATATTATTTGAGTGTTTATATTTAATTATTCATGTTACAACAATTTGAGTGTATGAGAGAATTTTCAAATATGGAGGATAATAAAATAAAATAACTCAACTTACTTTAGCATTGTCCCACGAAGTCAGCAGGCGCCCGATGACAGGAGAACGTTGCGCAGTATGATTTAAAAGCTTTTGCGTTTGAGTTAAAAGCTTATAGTGTATGTGTGTTTTGGTTTACATTCATAACCAAAACCACATAATACGAAAATTTTAAGGGTTGTTATGAGTTTAAGTGTGCATGTGTGATTATAAGTTAGAATTTAATGTGTGTATGTGTTGTTAATGTGTTTATGAGAGTATGTTGTGTGAATGTAGTGTTAGAATATTATGAGTGTGTATTTGAGTGTTTTTGTTTTATATGAAAATTTATGAGTTCTTACATTTCTTATATATTATTTTTGTTTTATATAGATATTAGTTTTATGATGAAAATTAAGGTGACCAAATGTTAATTTTAAGCGAAAATTTTTTTAAATATTCAAACAAAAAAAAAATAATTAGATTCTAATGATTATTAAATTATTTAAAATTAAATTTAAATTATAGTTGTAAGTTAAAAGTTCAATTAAAATTTATGTATTTTAAGGTTCTTTTATAGAAAAAAAATGTTTAGGTATATGAAGCACTTTTCATGAATTAGAATTGAACACTTTTTATGAATCCAAATTAAATATATCTGATCACTTTCGAAAATTTCAATATATGGTTATTCTCAATAGAATGAAATTAATAAACGCAAAGATGACACAAAAACGGATAACCAAATTTATATAAAAATGCTCCAAACTTATGGTCACTCTAATCTTGCGCAACGATGATTTAATGTTTAATGGTAGCTCTTAACATACAATTTCAATAAAAACACAATATATGTGGACACTCCTTTTGATAATTGATTGGAGATGAATAAACGATTATATTGAAAAGTTCCGATAATCCTTTTCCAAAGCAATAAGGAACTATTATTTCAAAATTTCCTTTGTGTTCACAAGTGGCTTCCCAAAATCCTATAAAATTTGTAAATTTACCATTAATTTCAAAATAGCTAAATATGGAACCAATATTTCCTACCAATATATTCAGCCTTTTATCAAATGTCCTTAAAAGGAAATATATCCTCCTGAGAAATTGCTCCACCATAAAATTTTCAATTCACAAATTTCTAATACACATTTAAGTATTATGTGTGACTTTCCCACTCAAAAATTATTTTTAAATGAAGAAAATTTTCAAATCTCGATAACATATAAAAGTAAAAATAAATGCCAACTCGATTCAAATAAAAATGTAAAATTTTAAATTTACAAAAAAAAATCATACAGCCAAAAAAATTTTCAAGTAAATTTTGGATTTTGTAAAAAGTATAAAAACAAAATTTTTCACCACCACAAGCCCTAAAGAACCATTTTCAACAATAAAAAAAATATTTTTCGCAAAGGCGCACAAAATGTGCATTCAATTCTACTTTTGAAGTGATGGAAATGTTATTTTTATGGAAACATTTGGTCATATTTTGCTGACCATATGACATAATTGATTAAATAACAATAATTGACTAAACAAAAATAGAACAAATTATTTTTATTTTCAAATTTTTCGAATAATTAAAACTTAAAAAGTTTTCAGAATAAATTTATTGTGTTTACCTTAGTAAACATTTAATGTCAAAATAAATTAAATATTTTTCTAATTATACAAACAATTTGGAGAACTTCATAGAAATAGCTAATTTATATTCATCATACGCTTATTAGGGCTTAATTTATGGAATCTGAAATATATATTTTCCAGCTGCTTTTAAACTGATGGTTTATTTAAGGGGAACCTTGTTAATACATATTTTATTATTTGTCAAATAAACATTAATTAATATGTATTAATATCAAATAATTTCATTTCCAAAAAATAATAATAAAAAATTTAAGTCAATTACTGAAGAATTTATGCGAATAATTAGATATTAAGAAGTTTTAGTTTTAATTTATTGATTAATTAAATAATCATTTACTGTCATGACAAATAAAATATGTTCATAATTATTCTAACAATTAGGAGAATTCTATAAAAATATCCAACTAATATTAATCATACGCCTAGTACAACAAAATTTTATGTTAGAATTGTTTTTCTTCTCAAGTTGCCTTAAGCCGAAAATTCTGAATTAAATAAAATAAAAGAAAAGAATTTCTAAAGAAAATATTTTTTTTTATATACCATTTCACAAAAAATCTTTTAATATTCCAAGCTCGTTTTTTGTACAAAAATTGTACTTATAATAACCATTTTATTGGCTTGTAAAAAATAACAATATAAGCATTTTAGACATGAAGAACTTGTTAAAAAATTAATTTATGTATGTTGTTATAAAAATATATGAATATAAATTTTTTCCAAAGTAATGGTTGCATTAGAATGGAATTTTAAGTTTTGTTTTGCTTTAAACTAAAAGATGAGAGAGATTTCTTTCTTTAAAAAAAGGGGAAGGTTGAAGGAAAATATAAAATATCAGCAATTTGTAATTTTAAAAAATATTATGAATGATTTTTTGTTTGTGGGTGAAAAACAGATAAAATTGATAAAATTTATTGGTGTAAAAAATAAAAGTTTTTAAAGAAATTTTATAAAAAAGTTAAGTGTTTGAAAATTCTTTCGAAATATTTGTGTGGAAAAAAACTGCTTAAGTTATTAATATTAAGAAATAAGCTCGACTTTTGTTCTATCAGTAAAAACTAAAAAAAATTAAAATGTTAAATTTTTGATAGAATAAAACAAAACTGATTAAAAACTTTACACGAAAGAGAAAAATATATGTAATAATTTTTTTTTGCAAGAATATGCCTTTTATTTTCATTATTGCAACAACTAAAATATTGTAGTGAAAAAATAACTTAATATATTAATAATATCTTTGAAAATTTAATTTGAAATTGATAAAAAGAAAAGAATACTCGTATATCTCAACATTATAATAAATTAAAGTTTCTAAAATGTTCTTCCAAAAAGAAGCACATATTTACACTCTTATTTAAATGTCTCAAATAAACTTTAAGTTCTGTTAACAGTTCGTACTTGACTTTAAAAATTTAAAAATTTTCATTTAAAAAGTATATTTCATATTTCTTCCTTTTAACTCGAGGCTATTTAGTTATTCATTAAACTACCAACATCAAACTTTTAACAAAATTACGAACCAGGAAATATACAACTTTAGTATTTTCCCAGACATTTAAAGCATACTCTAGGGAGCGTTAGTTATACATGTGTGTGTTGCATGTTTTAAACATGAAATTTGAAAACATGTTGTTGTAATAGTGAAAAAAAGAAGGAACAGGAGTATATGATCAAAATAAAACCAGCGAAGGGGAAGTGATATAAAAGAAATCAAATAAAAAATGGTTGTTTGGGTTTACAAATACCAGCGTTACATTACCAACACATACTCATAAAATTATTACATAAAATAAACTCATAACTTGAAAACGACAAAAGGTCAAATAAGTAACACAAAATACCAGGTGTAAGTGCATGTGAGCATTTATGAACAAACGTAGTACTTACAATTTTAGTTAGTGTCATATTTTATGCATTTACAAATATAAAGTTATAGAGTTTATTAAGAATTTTGTGTACAGTGGTGGTCAGAATAAGTTATTGAAAATCAGATTTAAATAAAAGTAGAAAGAAGTCAAATGAAGAAAATGTTTGCAATTTTTAACGCCTTTAAGGATGCTATAAAAAAAAACACAAAAATTTTAGTATTTAGTTGTATATCCACAGCTTTTAAGTCAATATATTTTATAAAAACAAAATTATTATCAGAGGTACCTAATTTTAAGACCCAGTATATCCGCTATTCAAAATATAACAATTGTGTCATATTTTATACAAATTAACCCTTTGACGACCAAAAATTTTCGGCTGAAGCGATTTAAATTTTTGTTTTATTTTCATAATCTGTGGCCTAATAGTAGTGACGAAAAAAAAATTGTTCTCCTGGGTGTCTTCCAAGTCCCCCATTTCGCTTTGCAAATATAGTTGCCTATGGGTTGAAAGCTTATTTTTTATCCCAAATTAAGTAATTGTAAAAATTATTCAAATTTTGTTTTTTTATTAAAAACATAAAGTAAAATACAATAAATCTTAAAAAATTGTTATTACTGTTTTTCGTGATAGATTCCAAAGCAATCACGGGATGTTGTGAAACAAAGGAACACATTGCATTGAACGCAAAAAACATTTGTGCGACAATCGAAGAACAATCGTAAATAAAAATGCCACTTACTTCTTCTATCGTACTCGTAATATACTTTCTTTTGATCCATTAGATCAACGCCTCCCATTCCTTTATTATAGTGCTGTATAATCAGGGGGCAATTAATATATATTTTACTAGCTTGTCCAGCAACACGTCGCTTGACCTTGATTACCGCTGTTGGGTCAATTAAATTTGAGGAGAGATAGACGCTTCGATTGTCCATCCACTTTACAACAGAAATGCTACCCAACATGAAGTAACTTATGTCCCCTCTTTTCATATCTTTATCCGCAGGAAAATTCTTTGGCATGTGCTTTCTATTACATCGAATAGTTCCACATGCCATTATGTCATTTTGCTGGAGAATATGCATTAAGTTTATACTTGTAAAGAAATTGTCGAAGTAAACTCCAACCCCTTTTTTGGCCAGTGGCTTACATAACTGCAGGACGACAGCTTCACCAAGACCGTGTTCAACAAATGTTTTTTTTTTCCTGTGTAAATGTCAATATTATACAAGTATCCTGTTTCTGACTCACATAACACATAACCCATGAAATGGTTTGTCCTTCATATATTGTTTCATGGCATTATGACCTTTAAACTTTACCATATGTCTATCGATAGAGAGGTTTTTGGAAAACGTATATGCGTCAGGCATAGCCTTGTTAATGTGCTCTAAAATGGGACGAATTTTGTAGCCACGGTCACTAACATCAGCCTTACTGTTGTCGCAAAAGTGAATATTGGCTGTAATTTCAACAAATCGTTTCCGTGTTTATACAATTCGGGGATTCCCATTTTTTGTTATATCAAACAATATGGGGATTCCCCTTTTTCAATTCAATATGTGAATGCAAAATACTAAACACAGTTGCAAATTTAATGACAATTTAGAGGTTTTAACTGTAGAGTTTTTTAAGAATGATAATTTTCGTTTCAACCCATAGGCAAATATAATTGCCAAACATAAAATGATTATCTATAGGCAGCTTAGAGTTTATCCAAACTGGTCCACTAAATTTATTGATAGACAAAGGCTAAATCCAAAACATAATTGACGCCCATCCCCTTGCGCCCTATATTTGCCCTGTAGCAGACCCTGGTATAAAGACCATTATTTAGACAAATTTGGAACTTCGTAGGGTACAACTGGAATCAGATAGGTACTGGCACTCAACTAAAATTTTGTTGCCCCAATCCTCTTCTATAAAACTCTCTATCTGCTACCTGGACAAATATATAAGCCAAAAACCCGCAGGCAAGCATACTTGCCTAAAATTTAAAATTTATTTCCAAATAAAAACATTAATTATTATTCCCTTACATAACCCATTTGCGACCACCACCCGATCCCGTTAAGATAAATTAATAAAATTTGGTGTGAGGTCTATTTTAGTAATTGTGATCATAAAATCGAAACATTTATGTTGCTAGCTATTTTAGTTTCCAAGATATCGGGTGTTGCGAAAACACATCAATGGTCAGTTAGGGGTATGTTGTTGCGCTAATGTAAAAAGCAGACGTTTAACAAATTGTATTGAAAAATAGTTTTATGATAATTTTAAAAATTTTATATTAAATATATCTAGCGTGAAGCAGAAAAATTGAAGGTGAACTATTCCAGTTGAAATTTAACCCAATTAAATAATGATGTAAAATCGTTAAAATGACGGTGTAAAACCGAATAATTTCTTACAATGTATAAAATATAATTATTCTTTCTGAAATTTGTTACACGTTAAGACATTTGGAATATTAATGTACATTGCATTTGGTTATCTGTGTGTGTATCATCTCGATTTGGATTTAAATATAGTGGCCAGAAATGTACTTGGTCCTTTATACAGATAAACTTGTTCTAAAATAAGGGAATTAAAAAAACTCATACTTTTTCATGCCAAAATACCCAAAATCTTAGTCTAGGGAAAACTTGCTTCAAAAACTGACTTTTTTCATTAAAATAACTCCGACGCTGCAAAGGTTCTAAGCCACAACCTTTGCAACGATTTTTTTTTTTTTTTTTGTATTTAATCAACAACACGGTTTGGGGGAAAATATTGTCCAAAGCGGTTCCGATTTTGCACTACACGCATTTACGTTAAGATTTCTTTTAAAAGTTTTGTAGTCCGGAACCAAAAAACAAAAATAATACTTTCCACTTTTTTTTAGAAAATAACCCCAAAAATGTGAAATTTTTTAAAGTTTAAATTTTAGATAATATAACATTTTATAGATATATTTATTTGATTCTTACAGCAATATAATTTAGAATTTTGTAAGAAATCTAGTGGATATTTAAAAAAATATGAATCGAAGTAAAGCCCCCAAATTAAAAAAGAAAAAACTTTAAAAAACATAAGGCCAAAAATGAGGCTGAAATAACATACATTTGCAGAGATTTACAATGACTACCCATATGTACAATTTTTTTACATTCATGTCTTTAATGAATTTTTGGCGAATTTAAAAAAAAAAAATAACATACCAAAGGTAACCAACTTTGGACGCCTACCCTCTACCTACGTGACCCGCTAGGGTAGTATACTAATTTAAGTCAACTCAGAAACACCTCAGCTCAAACCGTGTGAAATTTTATTTAGATACCTCAAACGGTTCACAAGTTACAGAATTATTCCCAAAAAAACAATTTTGGACCACTGTGTGGCGCTAAAATGTTTATTAATTTATTTGTTAAACAAAAATAAGCCACAGATTTCGATTCTCAAAAGAATGATAACATTTATTCCATGATAAAATCAACGAATTATTTGATTTCGTAAATATCATTTGTGGCGGAAAGAAAACGTTTCCTTTTCACTACCTCAAAGCTTATTGCTACAAGTTACGGGAAAAAAGAACAAATTCACAAAAATACTGCGAAAATATAAAAATCATAGTAATGATTTTGGAACAAGGTCACGTCGAGTTTCTACAGTTGGACTCTAGTACGTGAAACAGTTCCCAAACAATACGAATGATTTAATTTGACAAATCTTCTGATTTATTATTATACCCACCATCAAAAAGATGGGGGGTATATTGATTTTGTCATTCCGTGTGTAACATGTCGAAGGAATCATCTAAGACCCCACAAAGTATATATTTTCTGGGTCCTAGTTAGATTCTGAGTCGATCTAGCTATGTCCGTCCGTCTGTCCGTCTATTGAAAGCAGGACGAAGCAACGTAGGGAGACGAAATTTGGCACAAATGTTTATCTTATATAAGGTTTGTTTGGTATTGAAAATGGGCAAAATCGGTTAAAAAACAAAAAAGTTATGGGTTAAAAACTAGAATCACAGGGTGTCCGTTTTATACTTTTCTGCTGATATTACTTCAACAAAAGCATGTACGACAACGAAATTTTGTAGATATAGTTCAGGGATTAATATGAACTCGGAAACCAAAAATGGGCGTGGTCCGCCCACTTTACCGCCTACCTCCCATATAAGGTGAAAATCAACGAAATTGAGTTCAAATAGTTAAAGGACCAATGTAAACTCGGAAACAAAAAATGGGCGTGGTCCGCCCACTTTACCACCCCCTTCTATATAATACAAAATTTGAAAAAGTTGATGGTGGGTATATAGATTCGGCCGGGCCGAATATAACATTCGCGCTTGTTTTTTATTAAAGAATTTGATTATCAGATCTTAAATAAAGTCATGAAGTATTTTTGCATATATCTCGAGAACTAAAACCAATTTTGTGAAAATGAGTGAAGATTCGGATTCAGCACACCTTTCGTTGTTCAAGTCTAAAATCTTGTTTACATGAGTTATTTCATATTATTTTCTTTTAAGTGTTCTACAACAATTTTCGACTTGAATTAAATAATTGTATAGTTTGCAAGCGTTTGTAGTCTTTGCGTATATTTAAAATCGTTACAGTGCTGAAATAACTGAATATTGATATAGTAACTGGTTAAATTCCGTATTTTAAAAAACAAGCTCTCACTATTTTATTTGCACCTTCAGGCAAGGAAAAAACATGTTGCTACAAAAATATTATGTTCTCATTGCTAATTTTCATTAATTTTAATAACACTGATAAATAAATTGGAATCACGTCTATTTCTAGCTGTGTCAGTCATAACATGTTTATATATAAAGTGCTTCAATTAAAAAGAAGAAAACATATTATAAATATCATCTTTGTTCTAAATGTTTTACCCACTACTGTTTATTTACAAAGTTTCCAAAAGTTACTCATTACGCATGCAGCTGTAAATTTAAATATTTTTTCAAAAAACATACTTTTAGGATTCATCTACTAAATAGGTAGATGCTATGGGAAACAGGGAACTAGTTATGTACAAATGTTTCATTTATATACCAAAAGTTTTTAAAGGTTTAAATGCTAGAAATACAAACTAAATAAAATTGTTTATAATTAGTTTGTAATTTACTACCATAATGATAACTATTATAATCTCAAAAGGAATATTAAAAATAAAATGTTTATACCAAATAAAAGGAAGATTAGGGAAACAAAACACATTAAATTGAAAACAGTTATATTTTAGGATACTCTGAATAACAAAAACTAAAATTTCGTAGAAAATATATAATGTTATTGTTTTAAGATTATTTACTAAGCTATAAAAGTTGCTACTGTATAATGATTTGTATGTATGTGTATATAAATATTTTACTATTTCAAATAAAAAAAAATACATTTAAATCTTGTAATGTGGTTTTGTCGTCGGCTGGGGTAGTTCGGTCGCGTCCAGGGTCGACTTACGAGATCCACGAACCTTAAGTGAGAACACAATTTGTTAACCCTTTCTGGGGGTTAATTATACAATATATCTTTATTTAATAATTCAATATTTAAGATTTCGGTAACGACAAATTATAATTAATACTTTTTGTGTTGAATAAATTACTAGCAGCACGATAATGTTAGGGATTCAGTCGGTTACTTCTCAGGTAATTCGGATTCTACTGGTAGATGCGGAGTTGAAGATGCGGTTCCCTCGGAATTATGCAGCAAGCAGGATCATTGATGATACTTATATATATATATCTTATAAATATAGGCTTAAATAATATAATTTCTTACAACTAGGTTACAAAATTCAAACTTAATCTAATAGGTATAACAGACGGTACAATTCGCTGTGCCAAAACCGATGACCGAAGTCACGGTGCCAAAACTAACAACCGAAGTTGCAGTGCCGAGACAGACGATAGTTCGCTGTGCCAAAACCGATGACCGAAGTCACGGTGCCAAAACTAACAACCGAAGTTGCAGTGCCGAGACAGACGATAATTCGCTGTGCCAAAACCGATGACCGAAGTCACGGTGCCGAAACTAACAACCGAAGTTGCAGTGCCGAGACTAACAACCGAAGTAGTGGTATCGGGACTGACGACCGAAGTTGTAGTGCCGAAACAGACGGAGCAAAGCCGCTGTGTCCGAAACAGACAGAAATGCTGTGCAAGGTATCCCCCTGACGTTCGGACCTAATCCGAGTACCAGAGAAACAGTGACTGATGTTACGATATCAAGTGTCTTGGAATAAGGCAAGTTATATCGTAATATCAGCTGTCTTAGATTTTGGCAAATGAAATCGCAACTGCTTCATCCAAACTTAGAGTACTTATGATAATAAGTATATAAACTTAATGAGAATTATTAAATCTTAATTCTTAGAACAACAATAAGGGTGTTCAAAAGTAAGGTAGAATAATAATAGGGTATTCACAGATGCGATAATATAACAAGTTAGTAAATAAAATAATCCGGATAAAAATAATAAAAAATGTATGTAATAACGTTTCATGGTATAAATTCGTTTAATACCATAAAACTTCGTTACAATCTTTCTGACCTGATATATATTTATATGTATAAAAAAATAAAAAATAAAAATACAACTATTTAATGTAACATTTTATAATAGCATTTATAATAGCAAATATTGTTTTCTAGTTTGCATAAAAGAATAAATACTACAAATTCTGAACATACAATTAAAATGTTCATTTTCAATATGTAATTATAAAATATGAATGCATGTATTTTGATACTCGTAGTTATTGTGTATCATCTATTTGTGGCTTAAAATTTCAAAACCTCTAAAATAAATGTTTTTAATAAAACCCTACAATTATTAATGGATACCCAGCAAAAACTTTGCTTTCCTGGTAAGCTAGCAGGTATAATTGGAAATAAAAATAAACTACTTATTTTTTGTCTCAATAACTAGTTATTTTTGTTCGAGTTGTCCATGAATTCTAGTAGTTATTTTTAGACTCTAGTGATACTAAAAAATATGTACCTAAACAAAAATAAAAATAAAAAAAAAAACGAAAAAATTTTGCCGTCAGTGAGGTTTGAACTTGGGACCCCAATTACTAGTCGTTTTTAATAACTAACGTCTTACTCAGTACACCATCTCGCACTTAATACTGAAAGCTAAAAAACCTGTTTTAGCATAAAATATATGTTTGAAACATTTTGTTAAAAAAACGAATAGCATCAGAATGGGGTTGAACCGGCAACCTTCTGATTGCTAATCCTGCGCTCTAGACAACTGATCCATGTGATTGTAACTTACTCTGCAATTATACTATTGAGTACTTATTTATGTAATGTAGAGAAGGCAAATAATAATGACGCCTACTTTCCTGGAAAGTACTTTAATAAGTAGTCGTCATTATCGAAAACCAAAAAGTTTTTGCTGGGTAAAAATAAAAATGAATAGAGAACGAATTTATGCGACAAAATTAAAACATTTTGTGGCTTTAAAATATGACAACTACTTAAATAATTGTTAAATATAAAATGGACAACAAAAAAGAGCATGAATTATTAAAAGAATGTTATTAAGCAATATATTATAGATATTTGATACATATTATTGTACAATATATGTTTATCTATATATATATAAAAAGCGTTACTGACTGACTGACTGATTCATCATCCCACAGCCCAAACTGCTGAAGCTAGAGAGACGAAATTTGAAACGAAGGTAGGTCTCCCTCCATATAGATCCACTAAGACGGGATTTTTGGAAATTCGAATGTTTAGGGGGTAAAAAAGGGGTAAAAACGGTAAAATCATTAACCTTATAACTCGCAAACTAATAATGATACAAAAAAAGTTGAATAGTTATCGTTATTCATTTAAAAAATAATTGGACAGGTGTCTGGTATTTTTTTGAAAGTCGGCCGTTTTAGGGAGAAAACGGGTAAAAACTGTATTTTGGTACTTTTTTGACACCATATGTATCTTTGAAACCAATCAACATACAGATAAAATTTATGTCGTATTCATAACTTATCAAAAAATGAGAAATATAAATTTGGTACTTTTTAGAAATTCAAACGTTTAAGGGGTAAAAATCGTACCTATTTTTGGTACTTTTTTCATAAAACATTTTTTTATATTTATTGACATAACCATATGCGTATTTTAATATGGAATCTCACTATAATTTAGAAACTCACTGGAATACAATTTCTGATACTTCTGTGGGTGAAAAAAAAAGTACCAAAAAAGGGCTAAAGGCCGGAAATTACATTTTATTCAAACTTAATAATGAATTTTCAATTACAATAAACATAGAAACATGAAATTAAGAAAATGTAGATAAGAATTCACAAGAGTGCAATTTGTGATACTTAAAGATACATGGTCTGTGGGTAAGAATTAAAGAGGGTGGACTTTATGGTACTTTTTTCTTCTTCTATTGGTACTTTTTTGCATTTTCTGTAATATTTAACCTAGAAACATGAAATTAAATACGCATGGTCCGATGTTGGAAAGAATTCACAAGGGGGGACTTTGTGGTACTTTTTCGTTCTTCTAATGGTACTTTTTGAATTTTCTATAATTATGAACCTAGAAACATGAAATTAGGGATATGTGGTCCTTAGTTAATGAGTATCCATAAGAGGGGACGTTGTGGTACTATATTGTTATTTTAATGGTACTTTTTGAATTTTCTATAATATTTAACCTAGAAATATGAAATTAAAGACATGAATTGCTAAGTGAATGAGAATCCGTAAGAGAGAACTTTGTAGTACTTTTTCGTTCTTCTAATGGTAGTTTTTGAATTTTCTATAATATTTAACCCATAAACATGAAATTAAAGATATGTGGTCTTAAATGAATAAGAATTCATTAGAGGAGACTTTTTGGTACTATTTTGTTCTTCTAATGGTACTTTTTGAATTTTCTATAAATATGAACCTAGAAACATGAAATTAAGTATATGTGGTGCTAAGTGAATGTGAATCCATATGAAGGGATTTTGTGGTACTTTTTTGTTCTTCCTATGGTACTTTTTTAATTTTCTATAATTGTGAACCTGGAAACATGAAATTAAGAACATGTGGGAATGAGAATCCATAAGAGAGGACTTTGTGGTACTTTTATGTTCTTCTAATAATACTCGTAATACGTTCATGATTCAGAATAACCTAAGTGTATATAACAGATGAAATTTAGTACATGTTCAATACAGAACTAATAAAAATAATGCCCCGAAACATGTGTGTACATAAACGTGGCTTACTATAAATCGTTTTTGCAATTACATAAAATTGTTCTTATACTTTTAATTTCATAATCATTTGAAAAACAAAAAGTTCCAAAAAATTGTCCCTTGTCGATTCTCATTCACTTAGGGCCATGTATCTTTAATTTCATATTTATAAGTCCAATATTATAGACAATTCGGAAAGTAGCATTAGACAAACGAAAAATCTCTTCATATAGAATCTCACTAGGACCATTTATATTTAATTTCATGCTTCTACACTCAAAATTAGAAAAAAAATTTAAATAGAACCATTAGGAGTATGAAAAAGAACCAAAAAGTCCCTCTAGTAAATTCTTACCCACATTGAAGCTTATATCTTTAATATCAGGTTTCTAAGTTCAGCAGTTCAGTTCTAGTTCAGTTATTTGTCATTTCTGGTAAAGTTATATTTCTGTAATAGACTTTAATATTTATTATTATTTTTATCTCCAAGAAACTCTTTTCATTATAATTAAATACACTGAAACTTTGTAGTCATCTGTTTCTTAATTTATTTTACTCTATTCTTTGATCGCCATCCCTTTATTCACATAAAGTATAAATGAAAATTACATCAATATTTCAAGTAAATTTTCTCTTGACTTTAAAACCAAAAAAATAAAATAAAATAAAAATATATGAAAAGTACCATTAGAAGATCGAAGAATTACCAAAGCGTTCCTTCATATTTATTCCCAACTACTCAGAGCCATGTAAGCTTAATTTCGTGTTCTTATGTCAAGGTATACAAAATAGAGAAAGTACCATTAAAGTGGACCAATAACTCCGACCTATTGTGAATTCTAACTCAAAAATACATAAAAAAATTACCATTACACTTCTTTCCTTTATACCATTAGAGGATAAAATCAAGTTATAAAGCACAAGCTTCTTTAATTTCTAATTCATTCAGAACCTTATTAGTAATTTTTTATGTAAATATAAATAAATTTATTTATTGAAAACATTAGACAAGTACCATTACAAGCTAAAATGTATTATTTAATATTTTCTGCCCTGTAGCAGATTTGTTCAATATAACTTTTAAAAGAATGCTGTCTGTGTTTAAATTTCAATGTTACTGATTTAAGCGATATAAATTTGATTTCAATTATTTTAAAAAAAAGTTATGTTTCACAAAAAGTACCGAACTATATCTCTGAAGTTTTTCCTATTTATATCTTGGTGTCCTAGTTTTAAAGATTGTGCTGTTAGATCATTTTGTGGGACTAAAAGAATTAAGCAATCTTTTAAGTGTTATCAAAATTATCGCAATGGATTCAAATAAAATGTATTATACCAATTTCCCATCTTTGGTACTTTTTCCCCAAAATGGATGCAGCTAAAATTGTATTCCAATGAATTTCAAAATTACTTATTATGTAGTTCCATAATAAAATATTTATATGTATTTATATAATTCTTATAAGTATGTATAAAAATAAATAAATACGTATATTTTATAAAAAAAAGTACCAAAATCAGGTACGATTTCGGATATCCAAAAAGTACCAAATTTGTATTTATGATTTTTTTATTAGTTGGTTTAAAAAACTCATAAATAAGGTGCCAAAAAAGTATAGAAAATAAGTTTTTACTTCATTTAAATGAGCTGAGTGTCACAAGTGTGTTAGACACCTCTCCGTTTATTTTTTAAATGAATAATATTAACCCTACGGTACATACCCAAAAAAAATCAACGTAAGTCAATACCCGTGGTACCCGGGTACCATGGTGTAATTTTCGTTGATTTTATTCAAAAAATATATAACTTTATGCAAATTATTTTTTACGACCATTTAATTGGCCCCAGATCTTAAAGTAAATCGATAAAAACGTGTAGAAAGACATGTTTGAGTATTTAAGCGATGTCCGTCCGTCTGTCTTGCAGTTCATAATAAACTTTTAATGAAGCTACAAATTGCTGTTTTTGAAATAATTGTATGAATTTTGACTTCATATGATGCAGACACGTGCTTTGTTAAAATCAGATTATAATGGTTACCTATTACAACCGAGTACCCATAAAATTTTTCTCCTAGAATCGGATTTTTACGTCCATAAATTTGTTTAGTATGGCATAATTTAGTACATACAAAAGTTTTTCGGTCGTTTGAAATCCTATTTAATTTTACAAATTTTTATTGACGTAAAAACTAATCTATAACATTTTTTATCAGGTTCGCACCTTAAAAATCCATAGCTCCCATTTGTAACCCATTTCCAAAAATCATCATAAAGTGTATAATTTAGTATTGGTAAACATCACGTTTCTTTTTAAACAAAATATTGTAAAAGTATAAATTTAAATTTTAAACTCTACAACAAGACTTGAATTAAAATAAAACACACGTTTCATATAAACTCGCTGAGAAAATCGGTCAAGAAAGACTATAATGTTCTTACAGTCCTAAAGAATATTAGCACTGACTTCATCCACAATTAAGCACAAGATCCATAAAATATTCTGTCACGTCTAAGAATAAGCTTTTTTACAACACTAAGGAATGTTGTCAGTGTTGTCATAGTGTCTTATCATGTTTGGAGCTACAATATAGAAAACTTACGTTCCTTAGCATGAAAATAGGAAATAATTTCAATATCTTGAGCACTTGCATGATATTTTGGATTAAAGGTGGTGAACATTACTACATGATATTGAGAAACTGAAAGAAATTCACAAGAAGCGCAAATATTCGGCCCGGCCGAATCTATATACCCACCATCAACTTTAACAAATTTTACGTTATATGAGAGGGGGCGGTAAAGTCAGCATTAAAGTGGGCGGACCACGCCCATTTTTTGTTTCCGAGTTTACATTGGTCCTTGAACTGTTTGAACACAATTTCGTTGATTTTCATCTTATATAGTAAGTGGGCAGTAAAGTGGGCGGACCACACCCATTTTCGGTTTCCGAGTTTATATCGATACCCGAACTATACGTACAAAATTTCGTTGTCGTACATGCTTTTGTTGAAGAAATATCAGCAGAAAAGTATAAAACGGATACCCTGTGTTTCTAGTTTTTAGCTCATAACTTTTTTGTTTATTAAATGATTTTGCCCATTTTCAATCCCAAACAAACCTTATATAAGAAAAATATTTGTGCCAAATTTCGTCCCCCTACGTTGTCCCGTTCGAGCCCTATCCTGCTTTCAACAGACGGACAGACGGACGGACATAGCTAGATCGACTCAGAATCAAACCAGGACCCAGAAAATATATACTTTGTGGGGTCTTAGATGATTCCTTCGACATGTTACACATGGAATGACAAAATCAATATACCCTCCATCTTTTTGATGGTGGGTATTAAAACCAAAATCAATGCGGTGAAAGATTTAAAAACGACTAAAATGTGCGCTACCATTTTCATATAAATACTGGCTCAAAACAGCGATAATTCAAATGTTTTTCAACTTGTCACATATTATCCTTTATTTCTTTTTCCGAAGCTCCTAAATAACTTAGAAACTACAAAAAAAAAGCTTATTTCTGAAACTAGTTCTCCTTCAAATCCTAATGGAGTCCTTACTTTTAATTTGGTAATTTTTACTGTCATAGACATGACTATTCCCTAGTTTTAACAAAAAATTTTTAAAATTTTAACTTTATATGATTTAAAGGATAATAAAAATAAGATTTTCAATAACAAATTGAAAAAAAAAAAAATATTAATTGTAGTGCGAAATGCAGAAATTATATGGGGGTACCCGAGTACCATGGGTATTGACTCCCGTAGGTATCAACTTTAAAGCCATTTTACATATAAACCAAAATAAGAAAATTTAGGTTTTTTCAATTTTAATGCTGTATAAGCACCTAAGTTACGACGATCTGAAGTTTCGTGGCTATATCTTTATTAATAAAGAAATGCGAGCACTTTAAAGTTAAAAATGGTACCCGGGTATGTACCGTAGGGTTAAGAATACAAATTTAAAATAATTTAATTCAATTGATTTATTTTTAATATTGTGCTCTCGAGTTTGATTCCAAGGTTTATATGGACAGACTGTCGCTCAGTTAGACGGAAAAATATCGTTAAGTCAACTTTCTTAGAGATTCTGAGTTGAATATTATATTTTTATATTTTAGAGAACTGATGCCTCTTTTGTGTTCCAAAAATATTAGATCAAACCGCTGCTTTATAGTATTTCTATTAATAAGTATATAGTGTTTTTAATTAGATGGTTTTTAACCGTAAAATAATACTTAAAATAATTTAAGGATATAATTTTTTATTATTTATATTTCATTATTAAAAGCAGTAAATATTATATACAATAATATATCAACTATATAAATAAGATAATATAACTAAATACTTATATAAGTACTTATTCATTATAGCATGTCTAAGAAAATTTATAATTATCTTTGTAAAACATATCTTATAATGGAAAAACTTTGAACTAAAACTACAAAATTTCCACTATAAAATAATTTACCCACTTATATACATAAATATGTATACACTTTTAAGCAATATACATATAATTTAAATATTTGTATGAATAACTGTCAAACTCACAATAAAACTCTTATTAAAATTGAGATGTGAGTAAAAGCATGGTCAAAAGATATTAATTCTATTGTTTTCAAAAAGGAAAATCAAATTAATTTCAAATTTCTCTATTTACAACTTTAAATTGCTTACGATAACTATACTTCTAACAACTATAAATGACAGATGCAAAAGATTATCACAATTTTTGGTAATGTTGAATATACCGCGACATCATCACCATCATCATAATCAAAACCAGCATTCGGCAGGTCATAGTAGCGCCAGTAGTAACACCCAATCTCAACAACATTCGCCACTAACACCACATGCTACTACTAACGTTATTTCAAATGCCGTTTGTCAATTAACTATTACGGGAACCAGTAATAATGACAACAGTCATAATAGCAGCAGCGGTGGTGGTACTGGTGCTGGCAGCAATATTAATAGCAGTAAAAGTCATTCAAATCTGAGTCATCTGGCTGTAGCTGCAAGAAATTTGAGTGAAGAAGAGTATCAGCAACAGTATTTATCGACTTCTAGTCAGCCACGCTCTTCGTGTGTCAGTATTCAAAGTGAAATATTATTGCTGGATTTGATAAATGGAGAAATCAATGAATTTGTAGAAAGGTATTGTTGATGACGTTAAGTGGTAATAGATTAAAGATAATACAAGTGGACATATCACTTACTATATATGTATGTATGTATAAGTGAGTTTTTTGGCTGAAATTGAAGTGAACATAAAGTTAAAGGTATTGGATTTTATGTCAAAAATTTACACATACGCTTAAAATATTTAATTAGGGTATAACGTATAAAAGAAACTGTAATCATTATTATTATTTTTTTTTTTTTAGATTTTAATTTTTGAAAAAAGTATTAAGTTTTAATTAAATAAAATGCTTTGAATAAAAAAAATAATAATAATAAATTAAATAAAGTTAAATTAAACATATCAAAAAAATGGCAAAAAAATATATATATATATCGCGAATAATTTATCGAAATTATCATTCCTTCATTGCTATAATATAGAAAGTTAAATTAAACTTTTTAGAAACGCCATTGACGACCAAAGAAAAAAGGAGTTTTTAGGTTATATAATTTTTTATGTAAAAGATACAGCAAATTATTTACTCATGTTTTTTTCATAAATTTCGAGTGTAGGGCAAAAGTGAAAGATTTTTATTTTAGTTTATCTCTTTGTTAACAATACAACAAGAAACCTTGTTAAAACTAATATGTTACTTATAAAAAATATGTTATCTTACAGTTTTTATACTCCATCTAATACACATATTTATGGACATTTAACAAAGCAACTTATTTCGAATATAAAATTTTGCGTTATAACTTTTTACTTCAAAATTCCTAAACTAAGTAAGTGTGCATAAGAAAGATGCACAATCAGAGAGAAAAAGTTATGTTTTAGGTATTTTGTTAAAATTTCTTGAACATAACTTTTTAATATTTAACAAGCGCTAATGTTATATTCGTCGCAGCCGAATCTATATACCCACCATCAAGTTTTTCAAATTTTACGTCATACGAGAGGTGGGCGGACCATTGCCATTTTTTGTTTCAGAGTTTACATTAGTCCTTAAGCTATTTGTACAAAATTTCGTTGTTTAGTTTCCAAGTTTATATCGATCCTCAAACTATTTGCACAAAATTTCGTTATCGTACATGCTTTGTTTAAGAGATGTCAACAGAAAAGTATGAAATGAAGCTACAACTTACACCCTGTTTTTGTAGTATTCTGCCCATAACTTTTTTGTTTATGAACCGATTTTGCTCATTTTCAATACCAAACAAACCTTTTATAACATAAATATTTAAGTTAAATTTCGCCCCCCAATGTTTTTCCGTTCGAGCCCTATCCTGCTTTCAACAGACAGACGGACGCACATAGCTAAATCGACTCAGAAAATATATACTTTATGGTGTCTTGAATAATTCCTTCGACATGATACACACGGAGTGATAAAATATACCCCCATCTTTTTTTGGTGAGTATAAAACTAGTTAATACAAACGCCAATGTTATATTCGGCTCGGCCGAATCTATATACGAGGGCGGATTAATAAGTCCGTGACTTTTTGAATGAAACACAGTGTTTTTTGCAAAACAAATATTTATTTTTCAACATAATCTCCTTTTAACTCAATACATTTAGTCCAACGTTTCTCCAGTTTTTGTATCCCTTCCAAAAAAATAGGATTTTTCGAGGTCCTTAAAATAGGCATTTGTTTGATCAATAATTTAATCGTTGGAGCTGAATCTCTTTCCACCGAGCCATTTCTTTAGGTTTGGAAATAGGAAGTAGTCACTAGGGGCTAAATCTGGAGAATATGGCGGATGAGGTACCAATTCGTAGCCCAATTCATAGAGTTTTGCCATTGAGACTGCACACGTGTGCACCCGTCCATTATCTTGAAAAAGAACTTTTTTCTGGCCCATATCGGGTCGTTTTCATTTTAAATCTTCATTAAATCGGTCTAATAAGTTGACATAATATTCGGCATTTATTGTTTTTCCCTTTTGAAGGTAATCGATGCGGATTATCCCGCGTGCATCCCAAAAAACTGTTGCTGTCACCTTATTGGCCGACAAACTTACCATTGTTTTCTACAGTAATGGATCCATGTTTCATCTACATTTACAATTTTTTAATATCGATTCTTTAATTGTATGTTCTACATAACTAATTTTTATTAATTTAAACTATATACATATATTTAATTTACTAAATATTATAAATCTATTAACTATACTAAGGCCAAGATTAATTGTTTCTATATGATTTGCAAGAAAAAATATTCGAATTTCTAAAAGTTTTCAAAAAATTCGAGATTTATTTCGAGCTTTCTGCATAATCGAATCATTCGGGTTGTAATAGATGGAGTCTCGTCGAAGGACTTCAAATTGAATTCAGGAGTACCTCAAGGCTCCGTCCATTCTCCATCCCTATTTTTGATCTTCATTGACGACATGTTGGCAGTGACCAATAACCCCATCTATTCCTTTGCTGACGATAGCAACATATGTCACTCATACTCTTTTGATCATAGACCAGTGCCCTCCGAGGTTCGTCTCGCTAGAGCCAATATGGACGACTCTATCAACCGTGATCTGACTTTAATAGCGGCATAGGGTGATTCTAATAATTTTAATGCACTTAAAACTCAATGTTGTTTGCTGACACACAAGAGAATTGATAGCTCTCCTCCATTTGGAAGAAGCAGACTCCCTTATGATTTTGGGTACAAGGGTACAGCGTGACGTCAGTTGGAATCGTCACATTTTTGACATTGCGAAAGATTCTTTTAAATGCTTGGGGTTTTTGAGACGTTGTCAAACATTTTTCTCCTCATCAGACCTTCTCCGTATATATACCACCTATATACGTCCGAAAATGGAATGCAATTCACATATTTGGGCCGGCGCGGCAAACTCCAGTTTACAATTACTGGACCGTGTTTAAAGGAGAGCACTGGATCTCATTGGAGATGACAATATTTCCAGATCCCTTTGTCCCCTTAATCACCGTCGAAATGTTGGTTGCCTATCCTTGTTCTATAGCTACTTTCATGGAAGATGTTCCGTGGAAATAAGAAACCTTATACCCAGTATACGTGTATTTAGCCACCACATATTTTTATCGCATAGATCTCACCCATTTGTTATTGATTGGGATACGAGTCGTACAACCAACTATAGGGAAAACTCCTTCTTTGGACGTACCATCCGCATGTGGAATGTACTTCCAGTCCATGTCTTCCCAGCCGAATACAACATCGAACAATTCTAATTAAATGTGCAAAAACACTACTCCCTCTATCCTCCTCCTAATACCTATATTTCCTAATATCAACACAATGCATTGCATTCATAAGGATATCCCCTTAGTGTTGCTTATAATTAACAAAAAAAAAAAATGAGTTTGTTTGTTTATATATAAATCACGACTAAACGGCTGAACCGCTGTTAAGAAAATTTGACACACAGATAGTACCGGTGCTGGAGCAGGTTACAGGCTATATTAAATCGCGAGTGGATAACAATCCTTCATTTTACGCTCACTTTTAAAAAAATAATTTTCTTTATTTATCACGTTACTACTGAATTAATTTTCATGCAATTTTGCACATGTATAGAACTTTATTGGACCTATTGTTCGCCACACCTACACCATGCTCAATTTTAAGACGAATATAAGCCTATATTTGAGACATCATTACACCCACACTACCAAGCCTATAAACATCATATTAGTGATTATATGAGCTATGATAGGACTTTATCATATGCTACACCCACATTTTCAGCTTACTTTTTAAAGAAGTAGTTTTCTCAATTTATCAGGGACATATGCTAAAATATGTCCCTATTGTTCATCACGCCCACTTTTGAATATAAGTCTATTTTTGAGTCGTCATTACACCCATACTACCAAACCTAAAAACAAAAAATTTGGTATGGAGAGTATCTTATTGATAATGATATGAACTATATAAAATGCTACAACTACATCTTACGCATCCTTTAAAAAAAAAATAATTTTCTCAATTTATCACGTCAACGCCACGCCACGCCCGCTTTCTACAACAATTCTTCTATATGCTATAAAAATGAAGTGTAAGTTTACTTGTTTGTAAGTTTATTTGTTTGTTTTACGAAATTTGAAACGCAGATAGTACCAGTGCCGAAGGTGGTTATATATGTAGATCTCGATTGGATATCACGCCCACTTTTTTTAAAACTCTTAAACGGTTAAATCAATTTTCACGAATTTTAATAAACAGATAGTACCAGTGCCGGTGGTTATAGGTTACGTTAGACCTCGGTTGGATGTCACGCCAACATTTTACGCCCACGTTTTTCAAAATCCCGAACGGCTGAACCGATTTTCTTAAAATTTTCACAGAATCATCCTGTGTGTCTCTAAATTTATGTATGATGTTTTATCTTTCGTTCGGAGCAGGGAGAGTGGTACTTCCCATGCAAAACAAATATTCATTATGGTATATCTAGGGAACTAATATATTGAAAGTCCTCAAACTTCGTGTGAACATCAAGCTTATCATATCGCATTAATAAAATAAGAATTGCACGTACAGTTCCATGTGGTGAAATAGCTCCTATACAAAGAAAATATTAATTTTCTCTATCTAAAGGAGTATCACAGTGAAAGCCTTAAGAATTTCTAGCAGTAATTTTCATTTCGAATATGTCGGATAGGTCCAGGGGAAGTAGTAAATATTTGCTATCGCCTAAAAAGCTAGTAGTATATAAAAAAGCATATAAGAAAAAAATGCAAAGAAACAATTGGTATGAAGTATGTATGAGTAATATATATGGGCCGTTATCAAAAATTTTTAGCTTGGCTGAAACTGACTTTAATCCTTAATAAGTTTTATCGTAATAATATTTTAAACAAATTAGTTACATATACATATATTTAGTTAATATTACACATACCCTAAGTTGTTTCCAAAAATTTTCCAAATACTAAACATACATTTTTTTTAATTAGTATGTGTAGTTTAGTTTCTAAAACATTCTAAAACAAATCAACAAAATTATTTCCATTTCTTTTTAGGAAAAATTATTAGCCTTCAATTATATTTAATTTTTTTCCCTACTCATCACATTATTTGTTGTTTCTTACAGAGCCCTCCATAAAGACGATTATGGCACCCAGCGTGTCTATAAGAAAACCTCACCCAATTGTGTGTTAACATTATATTTGCCCTCACGAGAAATTACCTTGTCTGGTAGTAGTCCATCTATATTACGTGGCATTGTATTTGTTGATCCAAAAGCCATACAGGGCTATCGTGTCTATGCGCAATTGACACTAACATTTCGGTAAGTAATTTTAATGATTGTCATTACAAGAGAAAAAAATAAAAATTTAAATATAGATAAAATATAATAACAAATATTTCAAGGTTAAAAACAAAATATAACAAACAAATATTTTAATTTCTATTTAACATTGAAAAAAAAAATTCCTTTTCTTTTTATCAATAGTAAATTTTATAGCTTTTCTTGCAATGCTATCAATTTTATTTAACTGTTTTCATTAATATCTAAACACAATTAATTAGTAAATTGATATTTGGCGTATACAAACTAACAATAAATACTTAAGGTTTTTTATTTAGTTATTCCAACAATTTCAAATGTTTGTTACCACAAACACCCTTAAAAATACATACATATATTCCACAATATTGCTCACTCTTATACAATCAGAAACTAATCAAAGTCCTTGTTATTTTACTTTCACTTACCTAGTAGGTAATACCTACACACAATCTCACATACTTAGATCCAAACATACATGTATACATATACTTGAAACACTCAATTAAATAAAGTAAATTATTGATTTTTTTTCTACCTTGTTTAACTGAAATAAAAGTACGAGTACAAACATGAATAAAAACAAATGTACTTATAAAAAAACTCACTTTTAACCTTTATTAATGTTTCTCTCTTGCTTTTTTCCTTTCATTTAGTTACGGCCGTGAGGATGAGGAAGTAATGGGTTTAAGATTTTGTAATGAGGCCATAATGTCTTTGCATCAAATATGGCCCAGAAATGAAGAGCCTAGTAAAGAATCTTTAAGTCCTTTACAGGTAAGTAAAATTAATTTTTTAAAAAGTATGTTATATCATATGTTCTTAGGGTTATAACCTTTTTCTCAGTTTTTGTAAATGTTAAAAATACTATGGCGAGGTTGTAAAGTAGTAACAAGCGCAAATGTTATATTCGGCTCGGCCGAATCTATATACCCACCATCAACTTTTTCTAATTTTACGTTTTATGGGAAGTGGACGGTAAAGTGGCCGGACCACGCCCATTTTTTGTTTTCCAGTTTACATTGGTTCTTGAACTATTTGAACACAATTTCGTTGAAGTTTCACAATATAGGGTAGGTGGGCGGTAAAGTGGCGGACCACTCCCATTTTGGTTTCCAAGTTTATATCAACCCTCAAACTATTTATAAAAAATTTCGTTATCGTAGATGTTTTTGTTTAAGAGATATCAGCAGAAAAGTATGAAATTAAGCTACAACGGACACCCTGTGTTTCCAGTTTTAAGCCCATAACTTTTTTAACCGATTTTGCACATTTTCAATACCAAACAAACCTTATATGAGATAAATATTTGTGTTAAATTTCGTCACCCTACGTTGTCCCGTTCGAGCCCTAAACTGCTTTCAACAGACAGACAGACGGACGGACATAGCTAAGTAGATCGACTCAGAAACTAACCAGGACCTAGAAAATATATACTTTGTGGGGTCTTCCTATGATATGTTACACATGGAATGACAAAATCAATATACCCCCATCTTTTTGATGGTGGGTATAAAAAGTATAAAGAAATGTGATAATAATTTTTCGCGATCGTTAAAAAAAGTTTATGCAACAAATGTGATAAAATTTTAAATTTGATATCACAGTTTTTTTCAGAAAATCATTTGTAACTTCGATATTCATAAACGGATTTCGCTGAACTTCAATACCATGGTTTTCGGCACCATATGCCACATATGCCTTAAAAAATAAATATACTGATACATTTCAACACACAGACGGACAAACATGCAGACGAGCGGACATATATAGAATTCTCCTTTTAAGATTAATTTTATGAATCTGACCTTCAACCGCAAATATTCATTTATTTCTGATTTTTTAAAATAACTTTTGATGCAATTATGTTAACAACACTTGGTGGAGTAGAACAACAAAAAAATAAAGATCTGAAATGGTTACATGTGTAATCGCGGATTTTAACGTGCCAGCAGTTTATTTTGAGTCAATTAATCCGATTTTAGACAGTAAGATTCATTGGTGTATAGTCACCTGCGGCTCTCTATCGGTCATAAATGAGCGTGTTGGCAATAGCCACTTTACTGACTCTATGGTAAGCGGGAAGAAGGCGAAGAGAAGATATCAAAAAAATTTTAACTGACTTACTTTGTAGCTGTAAAAAAGGGTCTCCTCATAGTCGTGGAAGTGCCTACTGTCACTTTATTGACCCTTCGGTAGTCATGGAGGTGATTGTGTGTGCAAAAAAGTGACAGCATTTAGTCGCTAAGATGGCAATAGACTTCCTCCTAAGACAAGCTTATGTTAAAGTGACTAGTCACGTAGCTAATAATATATATCATTAAAGTGCCCTCAATAGAAACGCTATACGGGGCGCTTCTACAGCGTAGTTTCAATGAAGCTAAGGAATCACGTGGTTAAAAAGGGTTTCCAAATTATATTTTAAAATCATTGTGGCGCGATAAATTACAAGAATTGTATAACTCTCTAAAATTCTAAAATTGTTTAAGCCCTTTTTTACATTATATGTAAAATTATATTTCGCTCGTCAAATTCAATCTAGTCCACCAATTTTTTTTTAAAGAAGAAAGAAAAAATTTGTTTTGCTTTGATCTGTGCATCAATTTTGATGATACATGACTTATCTTATTTGCGGCGTTACCAGCTTTAAGATAAAGATGAAAAACTTAAAATTTTTTTATGTTTTCATTTATCAAAAGAAATTTTGAGCACATAAAAAAATTAAATTAGGGCGGTTTGAAGACTTTTTAGTTCGCATCTTTTGGTGTATCATTTATGTCAATCGTTATTACCGTGTTTGAGTTATGATAAAATATACTAGCGTAATGGTCTTATTATGGGCGAAATATTAGAGAAGCCCATAAAAAAATCCAGACCTGATGAAAAAAAAACCCTCAAGTACAACTTTTTGCCTTTGGGAGAGGATTTTTTTTTGCAGTCCAGTGTAATTTTATTCAAATGTTGACCGCGACTACAATGTAGATGGTCAATTCGGAAGGTCCAATTTTTGAATCATAGCTGGCTTATCGATGAAGACATTTGACTTCATATAACTCCAAAGAATAAAATACAGTGCTGTGATATCACACAATCTCGGGGGTAATTTGTCACGTTCGGGGCATGAAATTCATCGCTTATCAAATGAAAATGTATGTCGTATCACCGCCTTTCTGAATAAGTTTGATTTTGTAAGCCTTTACACCAAGATAATTCACCAAGTTGTTCCATACGAGATGCAAAAAAGCTTCTCATGGTCTTCTCAGACACCCTCTGCTACAGCTGCAATAATCTCCTATCTACGTACTGGATGAAGTCTATTCGGCCGAGAATCGACAAATTACTGAGATTAAAATTTGCGGATGGTCGATGATGCTGACCATTGAATTACTGCAAAGTGTGATCGAAAATTGACTCTTTCGAATGAACCTCCTACAGTGCAAACAATGGTTGAATGAAATTATTTTCAATTGGTAACACTGATTGTTATCTGGCATACAAGACACAGATTATTAAAACATAAATTACATTTCCGGATCTCTAACTGGAAAGTTCAAGCATTATAAAGCGCCATCCATGTTACAATTGACATCCTGTAGCTTATCTCGTATCATTTCAGGGTGATTTCAATATAATGTTTCTGAAAGCTTAGGTACTCCTCTTAAAACTTCTTCATATATTTCAATTCTATACGTCCAATAGTTTAGGAGATACAGATTTATTAAAAATTTTTTGCGATTGGTCCTGCTGTGTGACGTGGAGTTTATGTTAGAAAAACTGTATGAAATAAGGACTGCGCACGAAAAATATTATGCAAACATTTCTGCTTAAAAAATAAAACCAATGAGTCAATCTTGTTTAAGTTTTAAATTTTCTAAAGGCTGTAATATTTAAGTTTTAAATCTAAAAGAAGAATTATTTTTTTAACCGATTTGAATAAAATATTTAATATTTTCTTCACCCAGAGAAATATCAATCACATACGTGTTAAAAACGATACCATTCTGTGTCAATAGTGTATCTACACCGTATGTGTTTAAATTAAACACTGCGTTCAATTCTTATTGCAAATCGATACCTAATTGGCACCAAGTTGAAACCATATCGGTATCAAATTGTTAAATTACATACGTTTTCTATTAAATTTGTTAACGAATGGTATTAAAAAGCTGTTAACGTAGATTACCAATGTGAGCACAACCGTTGTTGATTTTGAATCGAATTTTTTCCCTTAGTGTTGAATACCCTCCTTAAGTACTTTATAGTTTTTTTTTTTTTTTTTTTTTAATGGTCCACTTCTTTTTAAACTCTATTCTATATTTTTATAATCAACTTTGAGTATTCTTTAAATATTTTTTTACTGTGATTCATTACATTTAAAATGGAGAGAGTTCTGGAAAGTTGAATGGATTTCACACCTTTGGTACATAACAGAGCCACAAAGTGACAAATTTTATAAAATAAATGGTAATAAATCTGTACTTTTTGTACTGTTGAACCGATCTAGATGAAACTTGGAATATTCATAGAAGAAGAGTTATTATTGCAGTATGGAGAGTGTAACTGAAGTACACATTTTGCTACAGTGGACCAAAGTTGACCACCTTGATTCAATAAAAAATTTCTGAGCTTGAAGATTTTTTTTTTATTGGTGAAATTTTCTATAATTTTTTTAATTAGCTAAAGAAAATTGCTTGGTTATCTTAATTTGGTAATTAAATGGTAATGTTTAATTTCAAAATATTGAAATGGGTTTAAAAGGTTTAAATTTTTGGCGTAAAAAGTAACTTTATATATTTAGTTCTTTTTACTCGGTTTTTGGCACACCGTAGCGCCATATGTGCTTCAGCTATACACTTTAGCCAACAATATTCTAAAACCATGGCTTCTCCTCTTTCTATGTCTTAAGTTTTATCAATATCGGTTCAGCAGTTTAAAAGATACAGATTTATTAATATTAATTTTGCAAAATTCCAAAATTTAGCAAAAAAATACTAAAAATTGTAACAACACGGATTTTTTCGTGCGCAGTCCTTATATCAAAAAGTCTGAAAAGAAATAAGGAGTGACATTGACAGTTTTTATGAATTTGTTATATATTTATGTGGGGACTGGTTATAATGGACGTACGACCAGAAGTGGCAACTCCTTCTAAGACTGCAACACTGCGTTAATCGAATAGTGGACGATCGACGAGTTGCAAAACGGACGAGTTGATAGTTAGTTAATGAGGGCAAGACAATTAGGGTTAGTTGAGATTTTGACGTGAAGGAGTTGATTTTGTGAGGCGAAACAAAAGACTTGTGATTGAGACGCTAAGAGCAAAATTTGTACAATTAACACTTAAGCTTAACCATTAATTTAAGTATTTAAGCACTTAAGCCTAAATAAATTTATAATTGAATTTAATTATAAAAAAGAAAAAGGTGTTTTCATTAAAAAAATAAAAACACATTTATTTTTGTAGAAAATTAATAAATTAATTTAAGGACTGCGCAAGAAAAAATCCTTGCATGCTCTAGGGCTTATAACTTTTGATGTGGTGAAAAATTAATAATTGTGTTAACTGATTTACATTTGTCATTACGCTCACTAGACCTGTGCTAAATTTCATGGTTATAGCGATACTAGTTTTTCTTAAAATGGAAATTGAACCAAAAACACCAAAACACATAAAATCTCACATCGGTTATATAAAACAATTGCTAGGAAGGCAGTTGTGTTAAAAAATACAGTTTCTTGGGTCATAATATTATACAAAGAAGTCATGGTCACTGAAAGGAAACCTGGTTGTGGAAGAAAAATAGTATGTTCAGGCTAAAGGAATCAGACAAAGTAGAAACGATTACCACATAAAATCCCCTCATCTCTGGAAGAAAAGTGTCACAAACCAATTACTATCAGAAAAGTTGAAAGGAAATCTAGCCTGAAGACGTAGAAATGAAAAACAAGAATTTGGAGGTAAAAAATAACGTGAAAGTTCTTCAGACGAATTTCTTCCGTAACTACGAGGGCGGATCAATATTTTCGTGACTTTTCGAACTTCCCTAGTAATTATATGAAATGCAACACTGTTCCCATCAAGTACCACCTATTAATAGACTATTGTCAAATTTTGAGCAAGTGTCGTCATTTACTTTGCGTTTAATAGCTGTTCAAAACATACAACCTCGTGTATTTTTCTAAAAATGGAAAAAAGTGAATTTCGAGTGCTCATTAAATATTATACGATAAATACTATGGGGACTCTGCACCATCGATTTCAATGGTAAAAAAGTGGTTTACTGACTTTCGTTGTGGTCGCACAAGTACAAATGACGCTGAACGTTCTGGATGGCCAATTGAGGTTAGTACACCCAAAATTGTCGAAAAAAATCCACGATATCGTGTTGGCCGAATTAAGAGTAAAAGTGCGTGAAATTGTTGATGCCATAGGCATTTCATATGGCAGTGTGGTTTCGATTTTAAATGAACAGCTGGGTTTAAGAAAGTTGTCTGCAGGATGGGTGTCGCGTTTGCTCTCAATTGACCATAAACGTAAACGTTTAACAACTTCAAATGATTGTTTGGAGTTGTTTAACCGAAACTCGAATGAGTTTTTGCAGTGTGGATGAAACATGGATCCATTACTGTACTCCGGAGACCAAGCAGCAGTCTAAACAATGGGTTTTTCCGGGTGAACCTGCTCTGAAGAAGGCCAAGGTAAGTTTGTCGGCCAATAAGGTGATTGTAACAGTTTTTTGGGATGCACGCAGGATAATCCACATCGATTACCTTCAAAAGGGAAAAACAATAAATGGCGAATATTATGCCAACTTATTAGACCGTTTTAATGAGGATTTAAAAAGAAAACGACCCCATATGGCCAAGATAATGCACGGGTGTACACGTGTGCAGTCTCAGTGGCAAAACTCTATGAAATGGGCTAGGAATTGGTACCTTATCCGCCATATTCTCCGGTTTTAGCCCCTAGTGACTACTTCCTATTTTCAAACCTAAAGAAATGGCTCAGTGGAAAGAGATTCAGCTCCAACGATTAAATTATTGACCAAACAAATGCCTATTTTAAGGACCTCGAAAAATTCTATTTTTTGGAAGGGATACAAAAACTGGAGAAACGTTGGACTAAGTGTATTGAGTTAAAAGGAGATTATGTTGAGAAAAATTTTTTGTTTTGCAAAAAACACTGTGTTTCATTAAAAAAGTCACGGTCTTATTGATCCGCCCTCGTATGATTAGTATATAGCCGATGAAACATTCGTACAGGCAGACTTTTTTCAACCAAGAATTCTATGTTGCAGATGCTAGAGGGAAAAATATCGTTTATCAAAAAAATCAAAATTCTCAAGAAAGTTTTTGTTTTGGGAAGCCATATGCATATGCTTAAAAGAAGCACTTCATTCATAAAAAATTATTCCATTAACACAGAAATATACGTGAATGAGTGCCTTTGAAAAGACTTTTCCTTTTCCTAAGAAAAAACAGTGTATCCACTTTTTTCTGGCCTGTTCTCGCTTCTTCTCATTACAGCAACAAAACAATAGAGTGGTAAAAAAGAAATTGTTAGTATTTGTGCCGAAAGATATTGGACTCTAGTAAAAAATAATTTAAATAACATTAAAAGCTTAGCTTAAAATGAAACGGAGTTTAAAAATAAGTGGACTTATTCGAGCAAAAAAGTGACCGAAACACAATAAAACCTTTAATTGGAAGAATTCTGGAAAATATGAGATATTTCCTTAGAAACCAACAGAAAATAATTTATTCTTTTATGTTTAGAACTTGAACATAATATTCATTAATTAAAAAATATAATTTAAACAAAAATTCGCCTATTGGTTTAGTTTCTATAAGCAGATTTGCATGAGCGGTTTTTTTTTTTTTTTTTTTTTTTTGCGCGCAGTCCTTATAAGTAATGTCTTTGCTTTGTATAGGGTAATGTTAATTTGTGTGTTTGTTCGTATAAATATTTTAATTTCTTTACTTTTAAAATTAAAAAATTTAAACACATTTTAATTTTTTTCCCTCCATATAAATATTTTCTAATCACTGTAATTTTTCTTTTCATAGGAAGCACTTTTAAAACGTTTAGGTGAGGGTGCACATCCCTTCACTCTTACACTGACAGCACAAGCACCACCCAGCGTACAATTGGTACCAGCTAAACGTTACTATGGTGCCCCCATAGGCACCAGCTACGATGTCAGATGTTTCATTGGTATGTATATACTTAGTATGTGTATGTACTTGTATGTTGCTACTTTTTGTTTCCGTTTTGCTGAAATATTTTTCCTTTTAATTTTCTTCGTTTCATGTTTCTTGAGCAAAGTTTTTTCATATTTTTTTTTTTTTCTTTTATAAATGGTTAGTTAAATATATTTAATTAAAAAGCAAACAAAAAAGTTAAGAAAAAAAATATATAAAGAGGGGAATATTTATGTTCATGTGAAAATTGAAGGTTTTAGTAAGAATTTTTTAATAAGAAATAAGATATGTATAAAACAGGATATGGAATAGTGATTTTAACATAAAGAAATGAAGTCTATTTTATTAAATGCTAAATATATTTCATAATTTAAAAACTTTATAAAATATAAGAAATAAAGGGTTCTACAATCGTCTTAAAGTTTATATAACTTTTAAAGTTTTTTATAAACTTTTAAATTAAAGTGTTAAAATGTAATAGTTACCTCATAAGAACATTAATATTTCTTTAGACTCTATTCTAAAGGATATTAAATATCCATTAAAATGTTTACAATTCTCAGAAAAAATATGTAAAGAAAATAAAAAAAAATTAAAACATTTACGTGATAAAGAAGAAAATTACTTTTTATTCAATAGTAGTCAGTCGTTATGAATGAGCGAATGCGATCAGACGTGCGATCTATTTATATCGGAGTGTTCAAAACAAATTATTTATTGTTAAAAATAATAACAAAACAAAATATTCAACTGCATTGCTTATTGCAATTGCATTATACAAAAAACAATCATTAACGCATTGCTCAATGCAAGTGCGTAAACAAATTAAAAAAGAAAACAACACTAAAATAGAACAAAAAAAAAAAAAAAACAGTAAAAAATTCCAAACCTATTATTCATAGGTTTATTTAATTGTAAAAACAATAAACAAAGTAAATAAAGAAACAAGTTTAGCTAGCATGACTTCTCCTAGTATATCTAGCATAGAAGATGCTAGCGAAGAAAGTGAATGTGAATGGCAAACTGTAGAAAATTCAAAAAAACGTCGTCAAATAAATCCACTTGTTAATTACAACAATAAACGTAGAGCAACAACAAATGAAGTACTAAATAGTTTAACAAATAGATTTAGTGATTTAGATACTGAAGATAATATCAATAATTCCACATCGCAATCTTCGGAACCCAAGCCACCCCCATTATACATCCCAAATGTTACCAGCATAAAGGACATGAATCAACGCTTTGCAACAGTCATATCTCCTACAAAATATTCATATAAAGCACTTAGAGATGGTCAAATCCGCGTCATGGTTAAAACTATTAGTTCTTATAGAACACTAATTTCATATCTTTAGTCTAAAAATATAAGTTTTCACACCTTTCAAATTAAACAAGATAGGGCCTATAGGGTTGTAGTAAAGAATTTACATTACTCAACGAACACGGACGATATTAAGTCTTTCATTGAAAAATCAGGTCACAAAATAAGAAATATCTCTAATATTAAAAGTAATATAACAAAAAAACCTCTATCAATGTTTTTTATTGATCTTGAACCTCAAGACAACAATAAAGAAATTTATAATTTAACACACATTAACAATGCCATAGTTAATATAGAACCACCACGAAAAACAAATAATATCCCACAGTGTCACCGATGCCAGCAATACGGTCACACACGTTCTTATTGTTACAAACCCTACAAATGCGTTAAATGTGGATCAAATCACATCACCGCAGAATGTACAAAAAACCAAAATTCACCACCCAAAATGCACAAATTGCCATGAATGTCACCCTGCAAGTTATAGAGGTTGTATAGTACACCAGGAACTAAAAAGAAAATTACAACACAAATTATCCAATTTTCAAAATGGAAAACCAACGCCAAATTCTTATAACGTAAACATGAACCAAAAATTTGTAAATAATACAAATAATAATGAATCTCACAATCTTTCTTATTCTGATGCTTTAAGAGGTAACAATATTCCAAACCAGAGCAACGAAAACTCTATTTTACAAAAAAATTGAAACGCTCTTAACAAAACAAATGGAGCTGACAAACACGTTATTAAATATGATGTCTATGTTGTGTAGTAAACTATGTCAATAGATTTAAGAATAGCAGCATGGAATGCAAATGGCTTGCTAAATCACACTCAAGAAGTTGATTTATTTTTGAAAACTAATTTTATAGACATTTTACTAATCTCAGAAACACATTTCACCAAAAAATCACTTTTTAAAATAAAAAATTATGACTTATTACACGCTAACCAACCAAATGAAAGAGCCCACGGCGGCTCGGCAATCCTGATAAGATCGAATATTAAATATATAGCAGAAGAAAATGTAACCACAGAATATTTACAAGCAACCTGTATGAAGGTAATATGTAACAATATTCTCGTTTCTATTTGTGCCATTTATTTTCCTCCCCGATTCTCCGTTAACTGCACTGATTTTGAAAATTTCTTCAAAAAGCTCGGTCCACGTTTTATAGTCGGTGGAGATTTTAACGCGAAACATCCTTGGTGGGGATCGCGTTTAATAAATCCGAAAGGTAGGGAACTACACAAATGTTTAATAAAAAACAATTTTTCAACAATATCTACAGGAAGACCAACTTACTGGCCTTCCGACCCAAGAAAAGTTCCTGACCTCTTAGACTTTTTCGTTTACTCAGGAATCCCAAGTAATATGTTCGATATTAAGGACAACTATGAATTAAGTTCTGACCACTCGCCTATAATTCTTTCATATAACACCTCAATTAAAAAACTACATAAAATAAAGAAACTTATTTCAAACAAAACTGACTTAGAATCATTTTCCTACTGGTTAGATGCAAATATTAATCTTAATACTTCCATAACAAACGGATATGAGCTAGATAACACAGTCGAAACCTTTACAAAATTAATACATGAAGCTGCACACTTGTCAACACCAGAAATAAGAAGTATAAATAATCAAAATAACTTTCGAATATCATCGGAGACTCGAGAACTTATTAGGCAAAAAAGACGTTTAAGAAAAATTTGGCATAGTACAAGAAATCCAAACGATAAACGTTTACTGAACCAAGCTACAAAATCCCTTACAAAACATTTGTCTGAGCTAAAGAACACTTCAATTAGTGCATTTTTCGATTCACTAAACACCAACACAGACAATGATCATAAACTTTGGAAAGCGACGAAATGTTTAAAACAGCCATCAAAAAGACATCCTCCATTTAAGGATCGTAATGGGATATGGTGCAGATCCGATATAAGTAAAGCTGAGACTTTTGGAAATCATCTTTACAATATATTCAATATCTATCCAAATGAAAACGAAATAATGTATTACAATATCTTGATGTTGCTTGTCAAATGAGTCTACCTGTAAAGCCTATTTCACATACAGAAATAAAAGACGAAATAAAAAAGTTAAATACAAAGAAATCACCTGGATATGACAATATTGATGGATGCGTTATGAAATGTTTGACAAAGAAAGCTTTAATACATCTTACAAATATTTACAATACCATATTAAGAATCAATTCCCATCACAATGGAAATGCGCAGAAATCATAATGATTAAAAAACCCAACAAAGCTGAAAACGAAATAACATCTTATAGACCAATCAGTCTGCTAAGTATTTTTTCAAAAATATTTGAAAAAATATTTTTGAATCGGTTATACCCAATTATAGATAACTTAAAAATCATACCAGATTATCAGTTTGGTTTTAGGAAGAAACATGGAACGATTGAACAAATTCACCGAGTTGTGGACACAATAAGGAAATCGTTTGAAGAAAAGAAATATTGCTCAGGGGTCTTTTTAGACATAGAAAAAGCTTTTGACAGAGTGTGGCATAATGGCTTATTATATAAAATAAAGACACTTCTTCCGGCTAGCTTTTACTATATAATTAAATCATATTTGCAAAATCGAACATTTTATGTTAAAATTAATGACGAAAGATCGCAAATTTTTTATATCAGAGCAGGAGTTCCACAAGGTAGTGTGCTAAGTCCTGTTCTTTATTCAATATATACTTCAGATATGCCAGTTCTTAATAATATAAAGATATCAACTTATGCTGATGATACAGCACTTCTTGCAAATAATGAGTCTCTGAATATAGTTTCAAACTTATTGCAAAATCAACTAAATGATTTAAATACATGGCTTAAAAAGTGGAAAATTACCGTAAATGCTCAAAAATCAGCTCATATATTATTTACTTTAAGAAGAGGAGATTGTCCAACGTTGATGATAAACGATACGCAAATCCCCAACAAAGACTGTATTAAATATCTCGGTATGCATTTAGACCGTCGCCTAACCTGGAAGGAACACATAAAATCCAAAAAACAACATTTAAACAGAACTCTCTACTGGTTACTAGGACCAAAATCAAAACTTAACATCGTTAATAAAATTAAACTATATAAAGCCATCTTAAAACCTATCTGGACTTACGGAATTGAACTTTGGGGAACTGCGAGCAATTCAAATCTTGCAATAATTCAAAGATACCAATCAAAAACCCTCAGATTGATTACACAAGCACCATGGTACATTACCAACGATGCCATACACAATGATCTGCAAATACCTACAATTAAGGAAGTCATAAGAACACACAGCGAAAGATACTTATCCAGATTGAACAACCACGTCAATACATTAGCTATTTGTTTATTAGACGAGACAGACGAAATAAATAGACTTAAAAGATACCACGTTTTAGACCTACCATTCCGAAGCTAACGACTATGTTTATAATATTCTGATTTAGCTCAGAATAATTATCCCTTTATATTCTTTTTGTTTATTGTATAAATTTGTTATAATATTAATATTATAAATTATATTTTTTATATATAACACTATGTTTAAATGTATCTGAATGTGAATAAATGAATTACAAATTTTATGTATTCTATTGTATGCTATGTATGTATTATTATTAAGTTAATTGTATTTATATTTCTGTTTAGTAAAATTACTGTTAAAAAGAAGATTATCTGAACTTATATTTGTACTTAAAAGAGTACATCTAATAATGTTATTTTTAATTTTCATCCCAATTGCTTATTATCTTGTTTGTAAGATAGATTGTAATTTAAATAAATGTAAATAAAAAAAAAAAAAAAAAAAAAATTCAATAGTAAAACTGTGAATATGAGTCTTTTATAAAATATGATTTATGACCAGGGAAACCAGAATATGCAATTGCATGTCTTTTTCTGGACGTTGAATGAAGACTTCGCTTAAATATTTATCCGTTTCAGAATAACTAAATCATTTTGGCATCGATTTGTTAGTGCATATTTTTGCATGTTTTACTCTTAACGGCATATTATTGCATTTAGCGATTTTTAGTGCATATTTTGTTATTTTAAGGTCATATTTTCACACATTCAAGAATAATTTTTTTATACCTCATGAAATGTTTTTCGAATTTGATTTTATAAAAAAATGAGAAAACAAAAAAAAAAAAAAAAAATAAAAAAAAATTAAATTAACTTTAATGGATACCTTTTTATCGTTGAGAAACTTGTCTTGTAGAAACAAGATTGAATATTATGATTGAAGTTTATAAGGAGTGAGATCGAAAAATTTTAATACACATTTTGCCTCATAACTTTTTTCGGAATCAATATTCAAAATTTAGTTTGATCTAGTTATCATAGAAAAATACTTCAGTTATTATTTTTAATAAAAATCATGTTAATTTGTCCTTATTTTCATCAAGTTATTAAAAAATTTCAAAAAATCCAAATAGGTCTTACAAATAATTGGTCACATAATTAAATGTTGTCCGTAAAACCGTTTCTAATGTTATTAAACAGTATCAGGAGACTTTGACTATTGATGTGAAACCTAGTTCGGTAAGAAAAAAGGACCACATTATATTGGGAAGGCCAGAAAATTGAAGGCATATTGAAAGGAACTCCAAACACATCTGGTAGAAAATCAGCTCAGTTTTCTCAGTGCTTCGACTATTTGATGCGAAAATTTAAAGCTAATGGGAAAGTTGATAACGTATAAAGTTTAGAAAATTCCAAACTGGAATTCTGCAAAAAAAAATTACAAGCGAAAATTCTGAATAAATGCCACATCCGGCACTTTCACGTGTTTTTGACCCATCAGTAAAGATAGCAATGGTGCCATCTGGTATCAGGAGACCATTGTAATAGTAAGTTTCATCCGGTATTTCCACTTGAAAACCCGGTTCGAAAGTTGGTCCAGGTGTGATATTGTCAACTTCCTTATTCCAATTAACTATACCTAGGATTTTGGCATGTCCATAATGATAATTATTTCACGCCTTATTGGCTTTTAATATCACAGCCGTATGTGCGCTATTTGCTTTGCCAGGATGTCTGGTGGTAACCAGTTCAGTATTGTCAGCAGCGCTTTAGTTGGGGTGGTTCTAAGAGCGCCAGTGATCATGATCGCCATTGTTTTCGTAATACGCTCGAATTTATTCTGATGATTTCTCTTCTCCAGAGCCAACCACCAAACCGTTGATCCGTAGAATAGGATTGGCTTGACGACAGATTCGCATAACCAGTATGCATTTTTGGGGTTTAAACCCCAGTTCAGGCCAATTGCCTTTTTTAAGCAGTAGAGAGCTGTTGCCGCTTTCGTGGTCCTTGATATTGTGTTCAAATTCTAGTTCAGTTTGCTATCCAGTATAAGTCCAAGGTATTTAGCATTATCGGATAGTGATAGAGTGACACCATTTAGCTTCGGGATTACAAATTTAGGAATCTTATATTTCCTCGTGAATAATACCAGTTCAGTCTTAGTTGGGTTTACACTCAGTCTCTACAACTGTGGCACCATTGGAGTAGGAGAACCAGTGCGGATTCCATAACATCCGAAAGAAGTTTCGGATCTTTGCCCGTGGCAATTACTGCCACGTCATCAGATTATGCAATTGTCTTGCAACACGTCTTTTCCATGGTCCTAAGTAGTGTGTTTATATTCAGATTCCAAAGTAGAGGAGACAATACGCCCACTTGAGGGGTACCTCTCGTTGCTACCTTGCAAATCCACATCGAAAGTTATACAAAATCATAGCATGAAAATTGTTTATTGTAAAATTAAATCTTTTGACGACGGTAACTTTTTAAGTAACTTCAGGATAAACTTAATCGTTTAAATGAGTACCCTTATTAAGTAATACCGCGTTCCTTCACCAACATATGCGAAATAAACTTAAATAAATTTGATTCGTTAGGATTTGCAAAATTACCTAATTTAATTTACCCCCTTATTTTATAAATCCCTTCACTTCACTTTGAAAAAATTTACATACAAATTTTTGAAAAACAAAAACAATTTACATGAAAAATTTGTGAGGGGAAGTGTTTTAAAAAATTAGACCCTTAATTATAAAAAATAAATTTTGATTAAGCTAATTAATTTTGTATAATGATAACCAAATATTTTCCAACCAATCTTTTATCATTTTTCATGATATATGGTCTATTTTAATCGTAGTATATTTTACACTATGATGAAAGATAAACAAGCGCGAATATATTCGGCCCATTTTCAATACCAAACAAACCTTATATAAGCCAAATTTCGTCTCCCTACGTTGCCCCGTTCGAGCTCTATCCTGCTTTCAACAGACAGACAGACGGACAGATGAACGGACATAGCTAGATCGACTCAGAATCTAACCAGGACCCAGAAGATATATACTTTGTGGGGCCTTAGATGATTCCTTTGACATGTTACACACGGAATGACAAAATCAATATACCCCTCATCTTTTTGATGGTGGGTATAAAAAGTGAAATTCTTTTAATATTTGAATAAGTTCTAAGTAAAAATATTTTTCCAAAATGGCATGAATAACTCCGAAATGATTGAGCGGATAATAAAGATAATGTTTAAATAATTTGAAAAATTATATCAGCTAAATAAGAGAATTTAAAAGTTATTACTTTTAAGTTGTTCAAAAGCCAGTTGATTTTAAAGTATTACTAGAATCATAATAAGTTAAAACCAAGAGTAACTAGTTGCGTTTTAGGTTACTAATATCTAATGAAATTTTAGAATATAAAAAGCAGTTTTTTCTAATTTTAAACGTGGAATGATTTTATAAATTTTAATTTAAAAAACATAACAATAAAGACAAATTTAATATTTAAAAAAAAAAAACCTTGAAATCGGGTAAAGAATAAAAATTCGTTAAACATTTTCTGTGTTATTAGTACCCTATTTTGAGCCCCCATAGCTCCACTCCTGCTATGTATGTAGGATCCTCCTTCCAAACTTAAAATGTTACTCTCCTCTGCAAGAAATTACTTAGTTCCAAACAATTTTTAGTTGCAATCCATGAACGTTTAAAATTAGTGTGCTTTTAGACAGTTTTCCAAAAAAAATTAAAAAATATCTGTACAAAATATTTATAAATAAAGGTACACTTAAATACCTCAAATCGATGAGGTAACTTAATTATCCAAAATGTTTACTTTATACACTTTGAGCTCATTTATTTTAACAAACAATTGCTTCTTAAAAAAAACATAAACTAAAAACTAAATGCTACAATAGTATCCTAATTGTAGCTTTAACTCCTCACTTTTAATAAATAGTAATTTTAGCTTTTGTACAAAGTTTTCACTTAGAAATATTTCACCAACTATGTATGTAATACATGTTGAAATTTATTATGTGTATTTCTCTGTAATATTACACAATTTTGGTTTTCAACATTATAACTTAATGATTTATTGTCCTTCAGCATGTGTACAACTTACCAATTGTCTAGCTAAAGGACATTTAAAGATTTGCCAGGAAACAAAGGTCTCCCTTTAAAATAACATACAACTATTGAAGAAAAAAAAAAGACATGAAAAGAATTAAGGTTTAAAAGATATTATTTAAGGATACAATTTATACAAGTTAAACCCAACAAATAACCACACATTATAAGTTGTGAAAAGAAAAATTGAAAACATTTTATTTAAATAGTTGTGGTAATAAAATTAATTTATTGTTAATTAATTTTTTTTTTTTTTTTTTTTTTTGTTTTTATTTTTAACTTTCTTTTCCAGCTGACAAATCTGATGAAAAATTCCACCGAAGAGCTTCTGTTAAAATGGGTGTACGGGTTATTTATCGTACTGACGTTTTTAATCATGGCATCAATGGTCCGGAAAATTTTGCTGCTTTAGTTAATAATCCGGCATCCTCACCACCTCCTCAGGCCTTGACTATGACCTCAGCAAATAGTCATTCTTCAACCTGCACCACTATAGCTTCCTCTTTAAGTGCTCATACCACCATTAGTGAAACACATTCAGATACAGCAGCTCTTCAGCCTCAACATGATGCTTCGAGTAGTGGTGAAACTTCTTTACATGCCTCAAATGCCAATGAAACACGTACTTTTGCAAAAGTACGAAAATCTGATAGAGGCGATTCATTTCCTAAATTACGTTTATCACCCAAGACATTTCGTTTTAGCAATCGCTTTGGTCGTAGTAAAAGTGAAGTGGAAAAATGTCCCAATGATCCGTTTCATAATTATAGTAAATCATTTCAAGAGGTAAGTTAAAAGCAAATTTAAAAATTATTTTAAAGGCAATTTTCAAGGGTCCATACTACTACGGTGTATAAAAATAAGAGATTGTGGTAGCATTATTCTAAAAGATATAATTGTTCTTAATCTTTGTGTAAATTTTTATGTCATTAAATATTTTAGTTTAGAAAATATTTAATATTTTATATATCCTCCTCAATAAGTCATACATTGCGTATGATTAATATTAATTCAAATTAATTCAGTTACAATGGTTTATAACTTTTGTAATTTCTAATAGATTTTTTATTTTAAAATAAATAATTATAGCTAAGATATCAAGCTTTAACTCTGTATAAATACTAGAACTTTATTGCACTCAAAATACTTAAAATATAAAAATGTTTGTAATTATAATATTTAAAAATATTTTAATTTTTTATTATTTTTTCTCTTTCTTTTTTCTTCTTTTGATATTGCAACAACCTTCTAATAGTATGACAGCATTTGTACCACTAATTTGACTGGTGGCCCTCAGGGTGCTGTAGATAAACCTTTTCTGCTGCAAGATGGTCGTGTAGGTTTACGTGCCAGCTTAGATAAATCATGGTATACACATGGTGAAGATGTTTGTGTCACCATCAATATACGTAATGATAGTAGAAAGACTGTGAGAAAAATTCGTGTAAGTAAAAAAACTTTTCTTATTTAATAAATTATAATGAATTTCTTAACTTTTGATATTTTGCATATACATATTTTAATTGCTATAACAGAATATAAAATTTACAAATTCAAACTAAAATGTAAAAAAGTATTAAAAAATTTCCAATAACTGTAGTAATAAGTTTGCTGGTTTAGTTTTTCTATTAAAACCATTACAAAAAACTAAACTAGTTACATAAAAAATTAACTCTAAATATAAAAAATTTATAAAAGCAACATTATTCTCTAATTCATAGTAACCAAGTTACATTAATTTTTAGTACGAGTGCAGATAGCATGTTTCCTTTGTGAACCATAAAATGTTATAATAAAAATAACACAACACTAACAAAAGAACATAGCTACAATAAACTTCATTTCCGCAATTTGAAATTTTATTATTAGTTCATATTTATTTTAAACAGAGAGTTGTTTATTTTAATGTTTAATACCATTGTATGTAAATAGACCTACAGCTATGTAATATATTTATTTAAAAAAGGAAATTTAATATGTTTATACAAACAATGAATTTTTTCTAAAAAGTACAGATGTTAGCAGATTTTATATTTACTGTTTTTATTTAAATATGGTTTGCTTTGTTAAAAATTAAAGCTAAATTTTAACGAGTAGACAGACATATTTTGTTATTTCATTTGGATCCATAGTATTACTTGAGATCGGTACATGTCGGGTTTTGAAATATTTACTATTGTACACAAATACATTTATTGTTATAATTTTTTGTTATAAAGATACAACAAGTCCTTTAATCTTAACCCATTTCCGACCGCTGTTGCATTTTCGCATCAGTAATTTTAACATCGCCTAATTAACTAATTATGCAGTTAATGCTAATCTTTTTTGCAGTTATTATTAGATTAATATGTTGTCTTAAAGATAAGAGAAAAAAATTAAATTTTTCATAAATAGCCTCTCCAAAATTAGGTGTTAAAGCCACAAGGATCACCTAAAACGTTAGTGTTGCGAAAACGCTTCGATGGTTATTTCGGCGATATTTTTAAATCTGCTTTCCGAAAAAGACATTTATGCAATGGGTGTATTTTAAAGGTATTTACCTTTAAAATGAAGCTTTAAGTTTGAGCTAAAAAATTTTCAAAATGGAGTTCAGAAAAATTTTCCGGGTACAAAAATGATACGATTTCTGAATTTTTCAAGGCTCTGTATTTCGGAATGAAAAATATCTAAAGAGTGCGTTCGAAAAAATTTTAACATTTATAATATTCAATAACTTTGAAATGGATGATCTTAGAGTTTTCATTCTTTTTTTATTTAATTAATAATTTATTACAGATCACAGAAAAATACAATATTTATTGTTCCAACTACTACTTATAAACTTGTGGACCATTTTTGATAACCGTTAGAGATTTGATGGTTGCTTCAGTCACTTTTTTGGAACAATGTGCACATCTTATTTTAAAATCTTCGGTTTTTTGGGACACTTCTTTTGTGCTCTTTAATTCACTTTTCACAAGAGCTCAATATCTCTGTACTGGTTTAAGCTATGGACAATTTTGAAAATTGACCTCTCTTGGTACAAAAACTATGTTATTGTTTTGGTACCACTCCAGAGCTTTCTTACCATAGTGACATGATACCAAATGGGTCCAAAAATATGTGGACACGTTGTGCTATCTTACGAAAGGAGGAAGTCTATTTGCAAATATTCCTTTATGCATATTTTGATATTTATGGATCCGAATGTATCAAATGACTTTCCTGTTTTGCAGCAACTGCAAAAAGCTTGTCATACCATGAATTTTGAAAGAAATTTTTTTTGCTTTTGTATTTTAAACTTGTCTTTAACATTGCCTCGAGCATTAACAATTAAAAGTTTTGACACAGAAGCTGCGTCAACTATACAACTTGAGTATTTTTTGTATGAAATTTGATTTTAATTTCCGTGTCCTATTCTTGGCTTCTAAATGTTTGACAGCATTCCTGTTCGGAACTTTTTGGACTTATATGTTTTCAACTCTGTATTAGCTTTAACTTTTTGCACCAAATAGTCAAAGCACTGAGCTAACTGAACTGCTTTTCTATCAGATGTGTTTGGAGTTCTTTTCAATATGCTTTTAATTTTCTGGCCTTCCCAATATCATGTGGACCTTTTTTTCTTTACGAATCGGGTTTTCTATCAATGGCCAAATTCTCCTGATATTGTTTAATAACATTAGAAACAGTTTGACGGCTGAAATTTAATTCTGTGGCCAATTATTTGTAGGACCTATTTGGATTTTTTTGAAATTTTTTAATAATTTGTAACACATACATCTTTTTCGTCACTCATTTTGATGAAAATCACGGCCAATCAACATGGTTATTATTAAAAATAATAACTGACGTATTTTTCCATGATAACTAGATCAAACAAATTTTTTAATATTGATTTCGAAAAAAGTTATGAGGCAAAACTTGTATTAAGATTTTTTCGATCGCACTCCTTATTTCAAAATCACACAAAAGTCTACAAAAATCCACGGAGAGGATTCAATAAAACTTCGCAATAAGTCAATTAAAAGTGAATTAAGATCATTTTGCATTACTGCTATCGAAGAATGTAGTTGGAGGAGAAATATAGTGCCGATAGTAGGGGAGACTGGGACAGTTTCGGCACCTTTTTTTTAAAGGTCTGAATCTAAGAATGTATTCGACAGATTTAAAAATGTTATAGCTTCTTGTTGTCCTTGGATATTGTACAATAATATATTGGTACAAAATTTTATGAATATTGGTTACTTATTTTTGGGAATTAGTAGAAAAACTCATTTTTGCTGAATGTGCCCCACGCCGGGGTAGCTTCGGCATTTAACTTGGCACATTCGTTTATCATATACTTACAAACAATTGGATATTAAAAATTCATTTAATGATAGAATTAGGTGTTGGTTATGAGCCAACTAAGTATTATTTTTTTAGCTGGATAAAAATAATGAAAAATAAGCATATTTCTTTAACTCTTAAAACGAAACAAAATAATATTGCTTATTAAATAACTATCTCGTTTTTTTTATGTGCGATTCAATTGTTTGGTATTTAATATTGTAATTTCTACCAGCGGACATTGGAGTCTTAACACCACGCAAAACATCATACATTCAACCGATGCCGAATCTTCCCCGATTTAAAATGCTGAATCTACCCCAAAAGCACTACTTGCACTCTTTTCTTTTTTTTTCTTTTAATCTCCTACAAAGATTTGGCTTTCACTTATTTTTTTAGGAAAATAGCACAATTCTTAATGTTACTTTGTAAACTCTGTTTTAAATATTGAAAATTTTCAAATTCAAAAAACTTAAAAATTAAAGTAAAAATATTACGAAAACACTTGCAAAAATGCTAAAACATCTGCATCTAAGTCAGTTGGTAAGCTAGAGATGACAAATTTCGTGTGAGTTATTTATTAAGCTTTTTGATACATTTACAAAAATAGTTAGTGATGCACAATGGTTGCTTCATATCGAAAACGTCATTGCCGAAGCTACCCCAAAGCCGAAGCTGCCCCAGTCTCCCCTACCTGAACCCTGTAATCTAAATCCGCAAAATCGTTTACCATCATAGATCGGGGATTCTTGATGTAGTGCTACCTCCTCCCTTACTTATATAAATCGTCCAAAAGAGCAGGGAATTTTAAGTAGCTCAAAATTGGTTGAGGTCTTTTCTATAATACCATTGCCAGGAATGTCTATGCTTACTACCTCGAAAACTAGATTAACCATTTGCCAAAAGAAAATTAAGACAAAATTTAAACACAATATTTATCCTCTTAAATATTTAATTAAACTCGTAGTTTCGTTAAAAACTAATGTTTTAAAAGTCGTACAGTTATAATCTAGAACTGTTTTGTCTTTATCGAATCCATGGTAAATCAACTCTAAGCATAATATGCGTTTCAATGTCTGTCAAGTAGTCAAGAAAAATAACCTGTTCATTAACCTTTTTAACCTTTCCTTCAACCAATCCTAATAAGTTTGAGATATGGTGCAGTGGTAATCGCTTCTATTGATGCTACCGCATTTAATATATAAAGGATATAAGGAGGGCCTTGTGACGTATGGACACATCCGCAATTTCCAATTAAACTAAAATGAAGTAATACTTTTTGTGGCACTAATAAATTTTCCTTTTCTTTACAATAGAGTTGTTGTTTATGTGTCGTAGAGGACTGTCTGATTCATCAAGTAATATCTGCATTACTCGCACTACTAGGTATAAGCAATGTCTTGCTGATTTCACATAGATCTCGTCAACACACTCAGGACTCTAAAACCCTGCATGAAAATCTGAGCGGCATGTTATCGAACATAGACCACTAACTTCAATCTTCCTAATTTATTAGTTGTCAATAAATTGGGTAACACTACAACATAGGTGACCTTGTTATGAAACCTTTTGTCTGACTTTACAGGAATTAAATACAAAATCCTTTAATGATTTTTACAGTGCACTGATTTTGGATCTGGATAAAAAATGCCATATTTAATCCAATGATTTTGTCCTAAACATTTAGAGAATTTATTCCATGGTTTGGGTAGTGAGCACTAACTGTACCTTTAAAATTTATAAAAATATTTAATGAAACGGGAATATATTAAGAATTAAAAGTACTTAAATTAATGCCAACATAAGTGTAAATATTTATTACAAGAGAAAGTTTACATAAAACAAAAAGGGGCTAGTGTTTTCCCTTAATGAATGGTCTTCTCTTAGTAAAGGTTTACACTAGGCGATATGCCGCAGGCCATTTATTGCTATTTCAATAACAAAACAGTGGCTGTCGCTGCGACATGTCACCTAGTGTGCACCTGGACTTACTATTTCTTTATTGAAGAATCACTAATTTCCATTATATGTTTTATGTTAATTTCTTCTTAGGAATAGAATTTTTTTGTTTAATAATGAAATATTTTGCGCATAATTAGCAAATGCTTAAAAAAAATTTAAAACAGTTCTATTTTTATTTTTGTATTTATTTACACTCTTAGCTGAAAATGTTGTAGTAATCAAAATGGTTAAAAATATTTGAGCAAATTTTATTTTATTTTTATTTCTATTTTTTTCAAACTCAATTTGCATACTTTTTTATTTGTTCTATTTAAAAATATATTGAAATGTACATAAATTTACTAAACAAATAAGTGTAAAATGTTTAGAACTAAAACCAAAAAAAAAAAAAAAAACGAGAAAGAAAATATAGTGGGTCAAGACCGACCATATGATACCCTATACCATTCTGTATGAGCTAAAAATTAGACTTGTGGCTAATTGTAGACCAACACTTTTACGCAATGTAAAATAAATTATACAAATACAGAACAATGCATTGATACTAACATCTACATGATTTTATGCACTTTAATGCGATTCCCTGAAGTGGGTTTATATGGGAACTATGATAAATTATGAACCAATACTCATAAATTTTAGCAATGTTGTTTCTACTTATATAAAACTTATTTGTGTCGAATATTAATTTTCATTCGTATAGGATTAATGCACGTTAAAGTGATTTTCGGGAGAGGGGATTTATATAGGAGCTATGGTCAATTATGGACCGATCTTGTTGAAATTTGGCACAAAGATTAACACTTACACAAAACTCCTTTGTACCGAGTTTCATATTGCTATATTTAAGGCATTTATGATTGTTAAATCCCTATTCCGGGATGACATTTGTATGGGGGATAGGAGAAATAATGAACCGATCATAACCAATTTCGTCCTTGTGTCAAAATAATTATTTGTGCCAAATTTCATCAAGTTATCTTTAAAATTGCGACCTGTACTTTGTTCACAAGGTTTACATGGACAGACAGCCAGACAGCCAGCCAGCCGACCAGATGGACGGACGGACGGATATCGTTAAATCGACTCAAAAAGTGATTCTGAGTCAAACAGTATACTTTAAGTTGGGGGTCCTATAATTTTTTTTTTTTGTGCGTTACAAACATCAGCACAAACGCATTATACCCCAACCACCTAGGGTATAAAAATGTTTTAGAAAAATCTATTTATGTTGCCAAATATTAGAACAGCAAATAAAGTATGAATATATTTGTTTAGGCTGATTGAAGACCGTTCTTGTTAAAAAAATGAATGCATGTAAATTTAGGAAACGAAAATATTGATCATGACATAAAAATAAAAGCCAAAAGTTTCCCAGTTTTTAATTAAAATTTGTTTTTAACTAGATGTTATGCATGTAATAAATTTTCTTGTAAATTTTTATATTGTAGTTTCTCAAAATTGTGAATAACTTGCACATTGTACATTTTTGTTTTCTAACTAAATTAAATACCCACAAAGAAAAGAAAAGAATGGCTTTTTATCTAAAAATTGTTACTAAAATTTTTATCATTAGTCTTTTAATCTTTAAAAGTTAATACAAACAAAAAATAATTTAAAATTTTCCTGCTCATGATATTGTTTCTTATCAGAAGCCACAAGTTTGCATTAAGTTTGTTCTTTATAAGTTATTTCTGAAAAGAAAAAAATAAAGTTAGAATTGTAGAATATTTCTTGTTTTAAACCACAATTTTTCATTTCCCCCCTTAAAGGTTGCAAGGAATTTTTCTTTTTCTTTTATAATGGAAAACATGAACCAGAAGTTTTATGTTCTTAAAAAATATAAAAAAAAAGTTTTAACATTTTTACTTGAAAAGTTGAGTACAAGTTGTCTAGTTTTGCACTTATATTTAAATACTAAGCACTTAATAAAATGTCACTTAATTAGCACAATATTATGGTTTTACGTTACATAAACAAATCTTAGATTTAAGGGGGTATAACATAATACTAATTATATTTGTATTTTCCTTTAACTTTTGATATTTAATAGTTTTAAAATTTCACAAAGAGAATTTTTTTAAATATTTTTGTATTTATATAATGAAGTTATGAATTGAATGAAATAAGGTTACAAGTTTGAAACATAAAAATTAAGTTCAAGTATATTTTAATTTGTTTTAAAATATTCAACATACTATAAAAATTGAAGTGCTACAGCTATTTGAAACTCAGTTCAAAACTCTTTCTTTGCACTCTGTGTTATTTGTTCAAAAAAAAAAAAACAAACTGGTGAAATTTGGACCCGCTATAACGAAAAAGCTTCAATAAATTACGATAATAAGTGAAAATTTTAATCTTTGAAGCCCGATATCTCGTAAACTAAAAGAGATTAGATATGCACACAACGATTTCGACCAGAGTTCTATCATATAAAAATGTTTGAAATCGATTTAGATATAACGAATCTGGATAGTTTTTAAAAATGCTCATACCCGATGTTTTTAAATTTGGGACCTTGTGAACACTTTTTTGAATGGTACGCTGCACAGTGAGGCAGAATGGACATTTTTTGGAAATAAATCTGTAACTTCTGATCGGCTAGTTGGATTTGCATGAAATTTAGTACAAGCATAGTAGAGAAGTGTAAAATGTTAAGTTTGGAAGGGGGACCGAACAGACCCCTCAGGGGCGGAGCTAAGGGGTCTCAAAATTGGATACCTTTGACATAAATTTTTTTAAATGCTTGCCAAATTTTTGTTTCTCGTCCGATTTCAAATATTTTTGTAGGTATTGATAAGGCCTATAAAAAACATGCTTGCATGTCCTATTTATCTTTTATAGTTTTTGAGTTATTTGCGTTTAAATATCCTAATTTTGCATGTTCTTGGTCCAGTTTTTTCATATATATCCTAGTATTTATAACTGATTTTATTTGTTTTTTCTTTAGCTAATTAAAGAACAAAATTATCTATAGAATAAAACAAATTTGAAGTCGATACTTTTACCGAGTCCAAAAATAAACGATATTGAATTTTAAAATTGCAAAAATTACGACTTTTTGTGTTTTTTTGGCCGAAAAATTCTGTAAATTAAAATTTTTCTTTAACAATATATAATAATTTTATACTTTTCTAAAAGGTATCTTCACAGAGAAGACTTTAAAATAAAAAGCCAGCCCAATAACTAAAGTGGTCAAGGTACACACCCTCCCGAATTTGACCCCTTTTATATAAAAGTTTTGACTTTAGTCTATATTTTCTCAAATTCCAAAGCACGAATCGGCAAACTTAATACAGTTTAAGAATCTGCAATATGTTATTAAAAGCTTTCAATCAAAAGCTACGGGACTTCGGAAAAATGTGGACTTTATAGCCGAAAATGTGAAAAAACTAATTTTTGGAAATTTCGGCATTTTTTTTTTTTTTTTTTTTTGGGAATTATGGAATTCCTTTTAAAAAAATCTTAAAGATTTTTTCACTTTCTCATTTTATATGCTAAAGTCTACATTCGTTTCAATTTCGTTAAGATATCTTTAATAACAATGATTTTATTACAGATAAAATATTTATAGTTTCTCAAAAAAACAATTTTTTACAAAAATATTATTTTAATTGCAAAAATCAGAAGAAGTATAAACTCGATTTTTTTTCATCTAAATTACATTTGTTAGCTGACATAATTCTTCGTTGTAAAGAAGAAGATTGAAATTAATATCTACCGAAACTACGCCTATATCAAATTTCATTCAAATCCAACCAGCCGATTAGAAAGTTACAGATTTATTTCCAAAAAATTTCGATTCCGCCCCACTATACGCTGTGAGACGTTAATTAGTAAAGTTGCTATAGTGTTATAAGTTCGACAGCCATTGTAGTTTAGGTGTGTAATATAACGTATGTATTTTAAAGTGCAAATAAATAAATTTTTTAGATTACAAGAGCAAACTAAAATGAAGTGTCATATTACTACCATAAAAGAACCCAGTCAGGTTTATTTAAAGGAAATAAAACAAAGTTTTTGAAAGGCGAATACTTAACATTTGATGTGCAAAGTGGAATAACGTAACAATATATTATCTTCTATTTTAGAAAATTTTAATATTTAGGTTATATTTACATTTAAGTTTGTTTATTGTTTGGTTTCTTCCTCTTAAGGTACGGTCACACTAGGGAAACATTTGACTGAAACTCACAAATATTTCTTTGCCGTAATGTGACCATAAAATATTATTGTGTAGCAAACAACATATCATCTGACTTTGGGCAAACAAAATTATTTGATAGCAAACAAAAATTTTCATAATGTGAACATAGTGTGACCACATACTTAATGGAAAATATTTTCCCATTTTTTGGGCAAATAATTATTTGATCTTACAAAATTTTTGTAAGAGAAAACAATATCAAATAATAGTTGTATCGAGCCATATTGTTTACTATTGAATCTAAATCATAACAATTTTAAATATTTCAAAAATGAGAAGTTTTAAGCAATAAATTCCGCCAATATAGAGCAATATTGGTGATCATTTTATTAATTTCATGAAGCATGCAAATTAGAAGAAAAAAATGGCTTAACCTAAAGTCGCCGATAAAAAGTGTTTGCTACTATTAAGTGTTTTTTAGTACCCAATATAATTCTAAATAATAATTCTAAACCGCATTTTTGAGGTTATCTTTAATAAAGGAGGTAGTACACATTACTAAAATAACCAAGAAATAAACATTTTTAAAGTTTTTATTGAAAAAGTTCGAAAATTTAAGCTTTTATTGAATTTTAAGCTATATGTTGTAATATGATGAGCAAACACTTTTAGTCATTATTTTAATTTTTTTGTTTTTAACACGTATTCCTGAATTATTATAAATTATAATATATAATATTTAAATTTAAAAAAATTAGCTCTATTTATTACCGGTGTGCTTTGCCACCCCCCGAAATGAAATACATAGTAATTAAAGGATTAAAAAAATATATTTATTTAGTAATTAAAATATAAAATTTTTCTTAAAAATTAGTTCTTATTATAAATTCTTTTGATGTACAATATATATAGTTTTCATACTTGACCTTATTGTAATAAAATATAAGCATTTAACATATAACATTTTTCTTATTAAATAATTCTTATTCTAATGCCTTGGGATTATGGGGGCATGGGAGGGACCATACCCCATAATCCGCTAATTTATTAGACAAATGTTTTCATGGATGTCAAAATTCTTTGTGCAAAATTTGGGCATTCCAACTCCAATAGTTTCAAAGATATACGAATTTTTGCATTTAATTCATATGGGAGGTACCATGCCCCCTACTTCTAGTCCGCCCATATTTTTCTTAAATATTAATATTGATGCCAAAGTGGCTTCGACAAAATTTTAGAACTCTGTTATTTTTTCTATAATTTAATATATGATAATTTAATATTTTCTTTATATGGGAGGTGCCACGCCCACTATTGCTAGTGTACCAATTATTGTCCAAAATATTCATATTGAAGCTAATGCTAGTCGTACAAAATTTGAGTTCTCTAACTTTTATAGTTTCCCAGATATAAAAATTTTGGTATTAACTTTATATGAGAGATGACACGCCCACTATTTCTTTTCCGCCCATTTTTGCACAAAATGTTTACATTGACACTTAAGTTTATTGTACAAAAATTTGGGAAATATAACTGTTACAGTTTCCTAAATTTACGGCATTTGGTATTAGCAAGCAATATTAGGCGTGGGATGTGCCACACCCCCTATTGCTAGTTCCCCTATTTTTTTCCAGAATGTTCATATAGGTGTCAAAGTTGTTCGTGCAAAATTTGAGGACTAGTATTACCAATTTCCGAGATATACTTCTTTTAATAGTTATTTAGTAAGTCGGCGTGGCACCTCGCCCACATGGAATTTCAAAATAAAAAGTAGCCTATTTTTCCTTCCAGGCATATAGGAACACACTGTGAAATATTCAAGAAAATCTGTTTAACCGTTTAGGCGGCTGTAGACTTAAAACATACATACATACATACATACATACATACATACATACATACATACATACATACATACAAAAATACATACAAACAAACGCACATACATACATACATACATACATACATACATACATACATACATACATACATACATACATACATACAAAAATACATACAAACAAACGCACATACATACATACATACATACATACATACATACATACATACATACATACATACATACATACATACATACATACATACATACATACATACATACATACATACATACATACATACATACATACATACATACATACATACATACATACATACATACATACATACAAAAATACATACAAACGCACATACATACATACATACATACATACATACATACATACATACATACATACGTACATACAAAAATACATACAAACGCACATACATACATACATACATACATACATACATACATACATACATACATACATACGTACATACATACATACATACATACATACATACATACATACATACATACATACATACATACATACATACATACATACATACATACATACATACATACATACATACATACATACATACATACATACATACATACATACATACATACATACATACATACATACATACATACATACATACATACATACATACAAACATACATACATAAATACATACATACGTACACACATTAATTTATATATATATATATAGATTCACTAGCGAAATATTAAATGCCAAAAGCAATTTTTGTATGTGTCATATTCAAGTGAGCGGCAGTGTATAGTTAATATAAAAATATTATAAGCGTAAGCGTTTTTACAATTTACCTAATTTATTTGCTGAAAAATAATTCACAATTTTTATTTATTTAGAATTCCGTTTGTATAAATATTTACATTTTAAAATAAAATTATTTTAATTTATACATACATTTGCAAAAATAAAGTACATAAAATAAAGCATATACATATTTTGGCTGCTTAGTGAACCCTTTTCGGTGAAAAAATTAATGCATAGACATAAAGCTAGAGTTTTTTTGGTTTTATTATTTTCAAAATAACTGAATATTTAATTTGTTTTTTAAATAAAAATGTATTTCACGAACAAATATTAAAGGGAACTTTTATTCTACTGAAATATGAGGGTACATCTATAAGTTCGTAACTTTTTTTATAATGGACAGTTTAATATTAAAACAAATATATTTATTTTTCAGCATAATCTTATCAAAGATTACACTTTGATTCACATTTGTTCAACATTATTCAAATTATTCTATTTTTCTGAATAATAAAATATTACCAGGTACTTCAAATAGGAAAATTTTATTCAATCATTTCATATTTAGAGCTAAATATCTTAAAAAATTATTATTTTCCATTTGTGGTTTTCAATTTAATAGCATTTATAAATTTTTTGAAATATCTATTATAAACAAACAGTAAAATTTTGAGAAACAAAGCTTCTTATTTTGGAAATACTATAATTGTAAAAAAAAATCAATTTACATGCAATATATTTCTTTGAAAAGAATGTTTCAAATAATTCCTTCTCGTACTACAATCAGAAGCCAACAGTTTGTATTATCAGTTTTCTTTTTATTTCTTAGTTTTGTGAATTTAAAATAGATTCGTATCTTGTTTAACAACTATGGCATTTATCTTGTTAGAAAACCAAAATTTTTCATTTTCAGCCTGAAGTTATACAAGATTTTTTCTTACATTCTTATTCTTATATATGTATTAATCTGGACAACTCTTTGCAAAAGAAAACATATGCCACAAGTAGTAGTTATATATTCTAAAAAAACAAGAATTTGTAATATAAAATCTACTTAAGATATTTTTTGTTTGTTTTTCTAATGTTATTTTTCTTACAAATTGTTATTTAATTAACATATTTTAGGGGTTTTAATAATATATTTAAAAGTTTATATAACCACAGATAGTTACGTGAACTACATACATACATACATACATACATACATACATACATACACAAGTAAAATGTTATAATTAGACAATTTCTTAAAAATTTGATAAATGAATAAAAAATACTGTCATTATTATGTAACTATGTACGATTTTGTAAAATTTTAAAGTGAAATAAAGAGTAAAAAACATTTTTAATTTTCTCCCTGAAAATATGTAAGGAATTTTCTTGCTCTTGTTTTACATATAAGGAGTGAGATCGAAAAATTCTTAACATACATAATATTCAATAACTTGGAAACGGTTGATCTTAGAGTTTTCATTATTTTTTTAGTTATTTGATAATTTAGCACAGATCACAGAAATATATAATTTTTATGGTTCTAAGCACTAATTATAAAATTGTGGACCATTTTTGAAAACCCCTTCTTTGGAGATTTGATAGTTGCTTCATTCACTTTTTTGGAACAGTGTACACATCTTCTGTTAAAATCTTCGGTATTTTGGGACACCCTTTTTGTGCTCTAGAATTCACTTTTCACAAGAGCTCAATATCTCTCCACTGGTCTAAGCTATGGACAATTTTGAAAATTGACCTCTCTTGGTACTAAAACTATGTTATTGATTTGGTACCACTCCAGAGCTTCGAGCATTAGCAATAAACATTTATGAGACACAAGCTGCGAAGATTCTGCCAGCACCTACGTTTCTTCGTCAATTATACAGCTTGAATATTTTTGTATGAAATTTGATTTTAAATTCCGAGTCCTATTTTTGGCTTGTAATTTTTTTTGCAGAATTCCAGTTTGGAATTTTTTGAACTTTATATGTTATCAACTTTCCCATTAGCTTTAAATTTTCGCACCAAATAGTCGAAGCACTGAGAAAACGGAGTTGATTTTCTACCAGATGTGTTTGGAGTTCCTTTCAATATGCCTTCAATTTTCTGGCCTTCCCAATATCATGTGGTCCTTTTTTCTTACCGAACTATGTTTCACATCAATAGTCAAATTCTCCTGATACTGTTTAATAACATTAGAAACGGTTTTACGGACGACATTTAATTCTGTGGCCAATTATTTGTAAGACCTATTTGGATTTTTTGAAATTTTTTAATAACTTGTAGGACGTAAATCTTTTTCGTCACTTATTTTGATGAAAATAAGCACAAATTAACATGTTTGTTATTAAAAATAATAACTGAAGTATTTTTCCATGATAACTAGATCAAAAAAAATTTTGAATATTGATTCCGAAAAAAGTTATGAAGCAAAATGTGTGTTAAGAATTTTTCGATCTCACTCCTTAGTAGTTCTGGACTAGTTTTTGCCCAAAAATTTGTCCAAAAGCATAAGTATTATTTCCGTAATAATTTTTTTTATAACCAGTACATTTAGTTTTTTTATGTACAAAAAAAAATATGATCTTTAAATATTAGATTGTACATACTGTGTGTTGCTTAATTAGCATACTTTTAGGATTTTATATTATCTACTAAAATATGTCAAATTTCTATTAAGAGGTGTTAAATTAAAAATGTATGCAAATATTTCATATGTTCTTATATTTAAAAAATATATTTTTTGAATATTTTTAATTCGATGTATGCTGCACTATACAGTGGGAAATTTTGCAAAATAATTTAAAATTTATTTACTAAAAACATTACAAATTCAAAATAGTCATATTATTATGTCATCTTTCCAATTATGTATAACAAAATTTACTATTTTAAAATTTAAAGGAAACTTTTCTTAAAATAAATGAAAATGAAATTAAAGAAAAATTTGGCTGTGCCGAATCTTTGATACCCTTTACCATCTTACCGACAAATAATAAAATTTTCGCCTTACGAAAAAAAATAGTCATAGCAAGCTTTGATTTAAAAAAATAAACAACAACAATTGCATATTTATATATTTTTGTATGTATGTATGTACATATATACAAACTGACTGCATATGCAATCTGACTGCATATACAAACAACAACAGGAACAACACTGTTAATCATTATATTACTGCTGTTATTACTAAACTACTTGCTCATACAAAAAATAATAACAATTCTTAATATAAATATTTTTGTGTGTATTTATATTATTAACCAATTTTTTTTTTTTAGTTTTTGGCCCATAATTTATGAACGAATTTGATTGATTCAAAAAATTTTATAAAAATATTTATGACCAACCTGTTCAATAGCGAAACCGTAGTTTATATAGGAACTTCAAAGGTCTAAAAATGCGTTCTGTATATTTTGTTCCTTATATGTTGACCTTTACCTTTCAAAAGTAACCTATAAATTTGTATATAAGTATAGTATATAACAGGTTTGATTTAATTAAGGTTTCATATGTAGCATACTTTTAGGGATTGTTATTAAAGATTTTATAGGTTTTCTTACATAAGGTTATGCATTTTAGTTTTACCTTATTTCATTAAGAGCTACTGTTTATGTATAATAAAATAAAAGTGGTAGTAATATGAAAGAAAGAACATAGTTAGAATGTAATTAAATTAAGTAAAAGGGATCAAAGATTTTAAAATTACAGTAAAACGTTAAATTTTTTTTATAAAATTTTGTTATTATAACTAACAAAATAGTTAAAAAATGTATATTTTGTAGACTATTTAGTCTGCATTTATTTAATTTGTGTATGAATTTTCATATTCCAAAAAATACTTCATATTTTTTATTTATTCTTATATAAACAATAATACCCTTAACACTTTAACATAATCAAAAGCATTGCTTGACCTTGTACCCATTGTATGCTCTGGGGTTATATTTGTTTTTAGTCTGTATTAGTTTTGTGAATATATGTTACAGAATATATATGTATAATACTGCTACAAATTCCAGTTGTTTTATTGTGGACATATCAAGGCCAATATTTTTCTAAAGATAGAAAAAGTGAAACGAAAAATAATTTTGTTGACCATATGGTCAGTAAGAAGAAAATATAAAAATATTTGCTTTTGGAACCTTAAGCTATATAAAGCTTAAAGATTATTATATTTAACAAGTTTTTTTTTAGTTTAGAAAGCAAAAAAGTTTCTAAATAAGCTTAAATAATACACTATACAGACAAATGGCATATAAAAATAAAATATAAAAGATTTTCAAGAACAAATGGCAAGATATAAATCAACGTTAAAGGAGAAAATGATGGCAGTGTTATAAAAATGTGAGTAATACAAATGTGAACTATTTGACTACTGATATGATCTTTTAGCTTGCTTCTAAAAATATGCTTTCATTTCTTACATACAACTTTTAGTTTACAAAACTGTTGTTGACAAAAACCAGCTGCACTATAACATAAATTATTAGTTTACTTAAATTTTATGATTACAATTAAACTACTAACGTGATATGTTCTTGTTTTTTTTTCCTTACACTCAACATATTTTTATGGATCTCTATGAATTCTATAGCATATGGTAGAAAAATAAAATTTTTATAAACATGCAACATAAAAAGTTAAAGGAAAGTCAATAAAAGTTATATTTAGTTTTAGTATAACACATAGGAATGGAAATTAAAATAGTTAATAGCACACAAAAATCATGATAAAATTTTAATGATGACAAAACTTTTAGGCAAAAGATAATTTTAGCAATATTTTTTAAAATACATATACAAAAATGGAATAAATGTTTTTTGTTCTATTTCAAAAGTGTACATTATATTTTTGCAATTAATATATATCAAGAGCCTCAAATTAAAAAAAAAAAAAAAAAAATCCTGATTGTTATGATAAAAAATAACTACTGGGATTATATGTCTGTATGTCTGTGTGTTGATTTGGAATTTTTGAAGCCCATAGTCCAGTAAACGGAATTCTCTTTCAATATATGGGCAATTCTATTTTTAGGTTTGTCTTTATAAAGCCAACCTTCAACCTAAAATATTTTTTTTTAATTTCCGACTTTTTTAAACAATTTTTGATGCAATTATATAAACAACACTTGGTTATGTAACAAAAAAAAATTCAAGACCTGAAACGGTTCCATGTGGTGCCGGCAAGCACCCAAAGTCAAAAATTTAAAAAAAAAAAAAGTTTGAAACTAACAAGTTTTTTTTAATTCTTTTTATTGCTGTAGTCGCGGATTTTAGCATAAATGTCCAATTCATCTAATGTAGACTATAAACACTTGTAAAAAAAGACCAGCATGGATTTAATTAGCGTTCCATTAACCAGTGTCAAATTGTGTTGTGCAAAATTCGTGAAACCAAATTTTAAAAAATTTTAAAATTTTGCAGTTTTTTCACTGGGGATTTTACGCCGTTTCGGATATTTCAAAATTTAAAACAGAGCTCTTGAAATTATGCATCATCTGACATATATCTCGTTAATGTGCCCTCAACAGAAATGCTGTAGGAGGTACCCAAACTTGGAGAGAAAAAACGTGAATGTTTTTAAGAGGTGCCTTTTTCGGGAGGCACACTAGCAACGTTATTTCAGTGATACTGGAGTATAGAGTTAGCAAAGAAGGTTTCCAAATGGCATTTAAAAATCATTGTGGCGTTTTAAAATATTAATTTGCTAAAAGTGTATAGCTATTTTAAAAAATTCAGCAATTTTACATATTTTGTTATAGCGGATGTTGGCGTTAGAAATCAATTTTAAACTGAAATAAGTTCCTGTGTAAAGTTTTACTTACGCAGAAAATATAATTTCACTAAAAATATTCATCAACGGTTTTCATGAGCTAAGAACGCGATGTTTTTAGTTTAACATTAATTGTCGAGGTACACCCAAGGCGCTAATCAAAATTGGAGAAGATATATGTCAATCTGTAGCTGCTTTAATACCCCCTATCAAAATCAATATGTCGTTCGAAAAAAAGTACGATTTTTCATTTAATGCAGCTTTAGAGATTTGAGTAAGTGCAATTAAAAAATTTATATAAATGACATTGTCTTATGAATTATTTAAAAAAACAATGAATTTTGCAATAAATGGATGAATATGAACAAGGCTACATCACTAAAAACTGAATTTTGCAAATTTTATAAGAAGGTTTAATAATTATTAAATCGCTAATATATCCACGCATACTTAACTTATTGCAATATTTTTAATTTGTATTTTAGTTACAGCATTGTAGAATACATAAATGCAATAATTTTTGATTTAGGACTATAAATATAATTTTGGCAATTTTTTTTATTAATTTTTAACTTAAACCGCTAGAACATTGAAACCGTTCGGTAAAAGTCATTCACGCGAACAGATCTGCCACTAGAGCCAAGGAATTTTGGTACTAAATATCGTTGATGTGCCATTTAAAAATTTTCGAAATTTGTTTAAACATCAAAAGTAAACGAGTTTGAAGAATTTTCCATACATATATATGGCTTATAACCTTGAAAATCTTTGTACTAAAATTCAGCGAAATCCGTTTAGGAATGGTCGAGTTACAAATTTTCCAGTACAGCCTCAAAATTTTTTTAAATTTTCTTTACCCAAATTGAACAGTAAAATATTAGTCATTTTCCAATTACTCTCACTTATTAAACATTTATTGTTTAAAATTTATTTTCATTAATTTATTCTACCAATTATTATTTGTTTATATTTAATGAAAACATAAATAATTTTATATTAAGTTTTATTGCCTAAGGTATGCCATAAAATATAAAATTTCATTGCCACCTACAAGTATGCTTAACATTTTATTGCTAAAAAATATATTTTAACTGAAACCTGATTTTATTTCTTTTTATTTTAAAACTGGTTACTGAAAAAGTTAAAGCTTACCCAAGTGTTAAACAAAATTTAACAAAGTGCTCTTAAGTGTACTTGGAAAACTTTTTTTTCTTCTCCTCTCTACTTTATAACACATTTTTCTATGAATATATTTAATGATTTTGCCTAAAGCTGTAATATATAATTTTGTTCTATTGCCTAGCTAAAATTATGATTTTCTTGTTTATTGCTTTTATGAGTACGAGACTAAATGCCTGTTTTTATGGCTAACTATGCTGGCAAAAAGCCTAAAAATATGTAACATCTGTGAGGTATAAAACAAATAAGAAGAAATTAAAAAAATTAGCATATATGACATGTCAAAATAAGATATATTTATGATAAAAGCAAATACAAAGCATTTTACAATTCGGCATTGCGTTTATTGTATACTGCCGAAGCACAAGGCAGCGTGCACATGAAGATTTGAGAGCTAAAACAGAACAGCAAAATCCGCCCGAAATCAATATTTCAAATACTTTAATTTTTAAAACTCTTTCTAAGGAGTGAGATCGAAAAATTCTTAACATACATAATATTCAATAACTTGGAAACAGTTGATCTTAGAGTTTTCATTATTTTTTTAGTCATTTGATAATTTAGCACAGATCACAGAAATATATAACTTTTATGGTTCTAAGCACTAATTATAAAATTGTGGACCATTTTTGAAAACCCTTTCTTTGGAGATTTGATAGTTGCTTCAGTCACTTTTTTGGAACAGTGTGCACATCCTCTGTTAAAATCTTCGGTATTTTGGGACACCTTTTTTGTGCTCTTGAATTCACTTTTCACAAGAGCTCAATATCTCTCCACTGGTCTAAGCTATGGACAATTTTGAAAATTGACCTCTTTTGGTACTAAAACTATGTTATTGATTTAGTACCACTCCAGAGCTTTGTTACCGTAGTGACATGATACCAAATATACTATTCTACCAAATATACTAGTCTATACTATAGACTATATTCTAGTCTACATTATAGACTATATTCTAGTCTATAGTATAGACTATATTCTTGTCTATAGTATAGACTATATTCTAGTCTATATTCTAGTCTATACTATAGACTATATTCTAGTCTATACTATAGACCAAAAATATGTGGACACGTTGAGCTTTCTTAAGAAAAGAAGAAGTCTTTTTTGCAAATATTCCTTTATGAATTTTGTAAAAAAATTTTGCTGCTTTTGGGTCTTAAACTTATCTCCAACATTGCTTCGAGCATTAGCAATAAACATTTTTGAGACACAAGCTGCGAAGATTCTGCCAGCACCTACGTTTCTTCGTCAATTATACAGCTTGAGTATTTTTGTATGAAATTTGGTTTTAAATTCCGAGTCCTATTTTTGGCTTGTAATTTTTTTTTTTGCAGAATTCCAGTTTGGAATTCTTTGAACTTTATATGTTATCAACTTTCCCATTAGCTTTAAATTTTCGCACCAAATAGTCGAAGCACTGAGAAAACGGAGTTGATTTTCTACCAGATGTGTTAGGAGTTCCTTTCAATTTTCTGGCCTTCCCAATATCATGTGGTCCTTTTTTCTTACCGAACTAGGTTTCACATCAATAGTCAAATTCTCCTGATACTGTTTAATAACATTAGAAACGGTTTTACGGACGACATTTAATTCTGTGGCCAATTATTTGTAAGACCTATTTGAATTTTTTGAAATTTTTTAATAACTTGTAGGACGTACATTTTTTTGTCACTTATTTTGATGAAAATAAGGACAAATTAACATGGTTGTTATTAAAAATAATAACAAGTATTTTTCCATGACAACTAGATCAAAAAAAAAAAAAAAATTTGAATATTGATTCCGAAAAAAGTTATGAGGCAAAATGTGTGTTAAGATTTTTTCGATCTCACTCCTTATCTGTCAGTATTGCCGTGTTTCAAAATAAAACATTAGTTTGCATGTTTATAAGATTTGAATTGTATTTTTTGTGTAGGGTGTTTAAAGAAGAGAAAAAATAATTTTCTATACATCAAAAAAATTTTACTTAATTTTTTCTATATAACAGACTTTTACATGGTCACCAATCTTAGTAATATTTCATCTTAATTGCGCAATATCTCTCAATGGTCAAATGGTTCACCAATCTACCTTAGCTTAATCATGCAGAATAATACATTTTCTCCTAATGGTCTCCACTCATAGCATTATTCATAATAAACTCTGCTTCATTTTCTTCTCGATCAATAACAGGCTTTTACGAGGTTACCAATCTCCCCACTGTCGCACATATTAAAGGACTGCATAAGACGTCATTTTGCTTAAAGGGGTTGATTAAAAAATTTGATGTTTTGCTATGTCATGCATTTGCTAACGTAATGTTGTCATGCTTTGGCTAATTTTAGCATTATTTATTGTTATATCGACCCAGCAAAAAAAGAACATCCAAAGAAGTTAATAAGATTCTGAACTTATGATCTAGAAATAGTGCAAATTCGGATCATTTCCAGTAAATTTTATAAAACATAGGCTTGTCATTGGAGGATGTTCTCTTTTATGACGCCTACTCACTTATTAGGAAGTCATGTTTCCGATGTCATGAAAAATTTATTCTTATGGTATTGTTTTAAAGTGTAAGAAATGTAATTTAAATTGCTTCTATGGAGTTATTTTCTTCGAATAGAAACAAATGCCGTACAGTGGTTTCAAAATGCTTTTATTGGGAAATAATTCTGTAACGTAACCGTTAGAGATATCTCAATAAAATTTAACATGGTTAGAGGCGAGGTGTTTTCGAGTTAATTTGGAGAAGTACAGGCGCCTAACGTGTCAGGTAGTGGACCCTCCAAAGTTAGCCATCTCAAGTATGCAATTTTTTTAAAAAATCGCCAAAAATACATTTATGATATGACAGAAAAGAAATTTTATATATAGATAGTTCTTGCAAATCTTTACAAAAAGTAGCTTATATGTGTAGGTTATCTCTTTTAGTTTAAGAGATATTCGGATCGAAATAAATGTTTACCTCATTTTTAGCCAATTTTTTCTTGTAACTTGGCGGGCTTAATATTGCCCCTAAATTTTTTCTAAAATATTCGCCAGATACCTTACAAAATTCTAAATAATATTGTTGCAAGAATCATATAAATATATGAACCCGTTAAAAAGTTATATTAATCTGAAATTGGAACTTTAAAAAAATTTTAAATTTTTTGGGTTTTTTTTCCAAAAAGGTGGCAATATTTATTCATTGATAAAATTAGTTTTTTGCTTTGGGCTTTATCAGTTTTTTAATGTCCTCAAAAGAAATCTTAATGTAAATGTGAGTAAAGTAAATTCGGAGGAGTTTGGGACAGAGGTCTGCCTACAAGATCTATCCAAATTTTTTTTTTTTTATCTTTTGTTATGTTCTAAAACTGTAAAGCTGGAATCGACTTAAAATTGTTTTAATTTTATAGCTCTATATGTAAGGTATACACCCAAAAAGTATTTTCTGATGGAAGCCCCTTTCAACTACAGGGTGACCATTTCAATGAAAAAAGTAAATTTTTTTAACACGTTTTATACGGATTAGGATTTTGGGTATTTTCATGAAAAAAAATGGGAATTTTGTTAATTCTCTGATTTTAGGAAAAGTTTATAGATATTATACTAACATATCACTATTCGTTTTAATTTTATTAAAGTTTAAATATTAATTTTATGTTACAAAAAAAAAAAAAAATTAATAAATAAAAAAAACTTAACTTTAAGTCCTTCAAGAAATTCTGCGATCAAATTACATTCCACTAATTTTTTAAGAATTATCAATCTCCATATTCTAACGTTTTCTCAGATACCAAATACTTGTATAAAAAGTTTATACTTTTGCTTAAAACTTAATAGAAACTTGGCATCCTCTAGCCAAATTATGCTATTTTTCATACATTTGTTCGGCAAATGTCCAAATCAACTCGAAAACACCTCAGCTCTGACCATGTGAAATTTTACTGAGATACCTTTAGCGGTTCAATAGTTACTGAATTATTTAAAAAAAAAAAAAAAAAAAAAAAAAACGTTTTGGAACCACTGTGCTTCGTATATAATGCAAATAATAAAGAAGAACATAGCATGTCATAGCAATGTTAGGTGTCACACAAATATTGATAACACGAATGTCATCCATCGCTGCACTTTAGCACATATTGATGCCTTTTTTTACATCTCTCATATTTTACAAGGTCAGCAATATTTGTATTATTACAACTTACCCCCTGTTTTTATAAAACGAACGAAAAATTCGTCTAGTCAAAATATATGGAAAACAACAAATAAATTTTAAATTCTTTTGTTGTTTTCAATACATTTTGACGAGTAGAATTTTTCTTTCGTTTTATAAAAACAGGAGGTTAGTCTCTCATGTTAATGTCTTTTGTTCACATTTCTTAACTTAATCATGTACATTGTTGTCAGATTTGACGATTTATTGTTATTTTGAAGATTATTTGTTCACTAAGGAAAAAAATTCGATTCAAAATCAACAACGGTTGTGCTCACATTGGTTATTTACGGTAACAGCTTTTTAATACCTTTCGTTAACAAATTTAATAGAAAACATATGTAATTTAACAATTTGATACCGAAATGGTTTCAACTTGGTGCCAATTAGGTATCGATTTTCAATAAGAATTGAACACGCAGTGTTTAATTTAAACACATACGGTGTAGATTCACTATTGACACAGAATGGTATTGTTTTCAACACGTATGTGATTGATATTTCTCTGGGTGTTCTAAAAAGGCCCTGTTGACTATTTTTGTCCTAAGTTTAACGATTTTTTTTTGTAATTACATTTCTTTACTATTTTTTCGGTGATATAGCTTTTTTCAAAAATCTTAAATTAATAAAATAGTTGTTCAATTATTAAAGTGTTTCTATGAGTAATTCTTTTATATCATTAAATCACTTACTTAAGTTTAATTTAATGGCCATTTAATGGCTTCTATTTCATTTTATCTAATAAAGCAGTTTCTTAATTTATCTCTAAAAATATGTTCTCCTTCATTTAAAACATAATTAAATACTTTCTTATGACTCTCTTTTAAACAAGTTTCCTCTAAAATCCTAAACACCAAAATATTTCTAAGTAAGGAAAAGTTATGTTAATTTCATTTACACTAACTACGCAGACAAAGTTTATTTTCCTTGAAAAACACAAAATAAAAGTAAATTGGAAGTAAATCTCAGTTTTATTACAAAGAAAAATATAGCATTAGTCTTATTCCAAAATACTATTGCCAAAGGACTTTATTAAGCCATAAAGTTTAAGAAAAAGTTTTATTAAATTAAATGTAAGAAAAGACTTAAAATTTTATTCCTACATAAATATGAAAGATATTCATAATTTTATTTTTGCTTTGTAATTTGTTTATAATTTATTTAGACTTGTAGCATTTAAATTTAATTGCTGTTCTATTGGTCTTTTCAGAAGTTTAATTTGTTTAGCATTTGGCATAAAATTTTACTAAAAATTATATTTTATTTTCTTAATGTAAAAATTAAGTTCAACTAAATTACTTGCTTATTAATAAAAAAAAATATTTTAATATTAAGTATTGTAAGAAAGTTTATGGAGAAATAACACAAGTCAACTAAATCGCAAAAAAAAAAAAAATATATATATATCGCGAATAATTATGTGAAATTATTATTCTTTAGGCTTGATATAAAATAAAATGAAAATTACATTTTTAACACATTTGGGACCAAATAAAATTTGCTTCCCTGAGGAGTTTTTACGTTATAAAATTTTATAGGTAATAGGCAGAAGTAATTAGAGAGTAATTGTTTTATAGTAAAGAAATTGGACTATAAAAATGTAGTACTATTCAAGTCTCTAACATGTCACACATAGCCTCTAGAAGTCTTTAAAGATGTAAAAATCAAGGATTTCTCAATTAACCTTTATAGAACCATGGATAATAAGGGATAGAAGTGTTTATAGAGAAGAAGTTTATATTTGATATAACTAAAGAATTAGAAAAGAATTACTTCGTAAATAATTTTGTTTAATTCTTAGTCCTTAGACAAAAAATTGTGTAGAAAGTTAAATAAAACATTTCCATGACGTCAAAATTTTTAAAGATATTTTCAGTGACTTATTAAACTTTAAAATATTGTAGCCCATTTAAAGTTACAAATTTATTTCCAAAAATGTTCGATTCTGCCCCACTGAGTATTGAAATTTTTAATTTTTAATATTTTTTTTTTTAAGAAAAATAAAAATTTACAAGGAGTACCGGTTGTCTACTTTGTTTAAATGTACATAGTGAATCATATAATCGTTATTACAAACAACAAAAGGCATCGACATATTTGTCGATTGTCAAATCGTTAAAAGTTACTGAATTGCACTACAGGTTACCATTCAGTGATCATCACTTCTTTGTATAATATTATTACCCAAGAAACTGTATTTTGCGGCACAAAAGCCTTCCTTGCAATTATTTTATATTATCAATGCAAGATTTAATGAAAAACTTGAATTATGTGTTTATGTGTTTTTTGTTAAACTTCCATTTTAAGAAAAACCAATTTTGCTATTACCATGAAACTTAGCACATGGCAAGTGAGCATAATGACAAATACAAACCAGTTAACAGAATTATTAATTTTTCACCACATCAAAAGTTATAAGCCCAAGAGCATGCACGCATTTTTTCATGCGCAGTCCTTATGTCCGAGCCCCAAACATAATATGTATGAAAATGGTATAAACTAAATGAGAATTAGTATAAAGTGGTGTAAATAGTAGCAAATTGAAATAGAATAACAATAAGGGTATTCATAATTAGGAAAGATGTTAGTAATAAGGATGTTCGCGACTAAAGCGAATGTTGTGTTGCGGTTGTGATAAATAAATAAAAATAATATATGTACGTAGTTATTAGTACTTGATTCTTCATGAACTAATAATCTTGGTTACAGAATCCATTTCAACATACAGAGGGGCAGACATCCAGACATAAATTTTCAAAAGTTATTTTTAATCATAATAATCACAAATATTTTTATATATCATTCATTCTATGTGAAGGATGTTTCTATTACCTATTATTGTCAATCTCCTTTATTCAAATTTAGAAATTTTAAAATTTGTTTATTGGTTTTTCTTCTCATGTTTAAAGTAAGTTTTAATTGAAACAAAAAGTTTTAGAATCTGATATTTATATAAGCAAAAACAAATTAACTCCTAACAGTTAAATGAACTTTTTAAATGAAAATAGTTACAAAATTATTTTGCCTGTCATGTTATAACTAATTAAAAATTATAATAATAATTTTTCAGTTAAAATTTTTTTTGAATTTTGAATAAATAAACAAGCCTTAGGTGTTAAATAAATTGTAAATACTGTCATAAAGAATAATGCAATTAATTATAGCTCGTTTAGCTTTAGCCACTCTAAATGTATGTTTTAATGTTCTTAAATGTATGCCTTAGTCCTCCTAAATGTATGCTATGCTCATTTTAAAATAAAAAACCAAAACAATATACTTGCTTTTTATGTAAACATATTAGCATATTTTCATTTTGTTTTTTTAGCATAAAACTTTAGCATATTACATTTTGTTCTTTTACAAAGTTTAACGCTTTCAACTCTTGTTATTAACCCTTACAGTTTGTCTTTTTTTTGATATTACGGATAAAAAAAAAGTAACTTTTTATTACTCTTTTGTTTTATGAGTATCAGATTTTTGTATATTTAAATGGGTCTCTAAAGTTATGCATACATTACCTTTTATTAGCAATATTATTTTACAAAACATATTTTTACGGTTATTGACGTTTTGAAATCATAAAAAACTGTTTTGCCATTAAAAAAATGTATTAAAGAAGGGAGATAAAAAATGGAATTTAAATATGATTTTAAAAGTTACTTATATTCTATAATAATATTCTATGTATTTAAATAAAGTTATTAAAATAATATGTATAAGTATTTCAACACTTTAAATCAATGTTCTTTATTATTTCGTTAAATCTAATTTAAAAACAAAATTAAATTTTTAAATTCTTTTTAAAATATAAAAATTTGTCTTAATTCCCAAAATAATTACTTTAGTACTTTACTATTATATTTCTATTTTACTATTATATTTCTAAAAATAATATAACATTAATATAATATAAATCAAATTGAATTAAAAAGTCTGTATGATAAAATAATAACTACACATTTTTGTTATCTAATAAAAATTGGGAAATAAATTTAATATTATAACACTTGAGGGAAAATAACAGCAAATTTCTATTCCATGAATAAAATCAATTATTATAATTGTTTTTTGCTTCTCTGCAATAGAATCTAAATATACTTTGTTAGTTAGCAATTCAATATCAATATATAAATTGTGTGTAACCAATGAATACAACTACTTGGCATAAACTACATATAAGTTCTATCATTTTCACTACAAAATAACATCCTCAATGTTTTGCCAATATATTAACAAATACAATTACATCTCTAAGGAATTTAAGTAAAACATACATAAAATACAGTGGGGCATAAAATAACAATTGGTTCAGGTCAAAAATTCTTAAAAAAAAATTTTTTAAGAATTTTTTTTTTTTTTTTTTTTTTTTTTTTTTTTTGTGTTTTGGTGTTTTTTTTAAGTTTTTTCTTTTTGCCGAGTTTATTGTATTTGTATTTTTCAATTTTTAATCGTTATTATAAAATTACAACTTTAGCATTTCTTATTGTCTTTATTACAGCGATTTTTCTTTTTTGTCCTTTTTCGGTTTGGCGATTTTTTGATTTTGAATATTTTTTATTTCAATATCCTTTTTACTTGAACTTTTTTTATTAGGCGACTTTCATTTCGTTATTTTTTTATATTTTATCATTTTAGCGTTTTTTTATTTATTTATTTTTTTTTTACGATTTTTAAGGGATTTTATTTTTTAATTTTGACGTCTTAGCAAGTTTTTCAGATTTTTTTTTTATTTTTTTTTTTTTTTTTGCGATTTTTTAATTATAATTTTTTTTAACATTCTTTTCAATTGAGCATTTTTTGTTATCATTTCGTAAATTCTTTTATATTTTGTAAATTTTTTTTTTCTTTTTTTGCGATTTTTTTCTTTCATTTTGACGTCTTAGTGATTTTTTTCAATTTGAAGATTTTTTATTTAAGAGTTATTGTAAAACAACAACTTTTGTCGATTTTTTTATTTATTTATTTTTTTATTATAGCGATTTTCGTTTTGTCCTTTTTCGGTTTTTCGTTTTTTTTTTTTTTTTTTTTTTTTGTCGATTTTTAAACATTTTTTTTTATTTTGAAGATTTTTTATTTTAGCGTTATTGTGAAATTACAACTTTTGTATCTTTTGTCGGTTTTTTTACTTTTTTCATTGTAGCGATTTTTATTCATTTTGGATATATTTTTACTTTACGTTATTTTCGCTTGAGCTTTGCATTTGGCAACTTTTTTTTTTTTTGCGTTTTACCGTTTTTTGTTTTTTTTCGTTTTGTTAATTTGCTTTTTTCCATGTTGGCGATTATTTTAGTTTGAAGATAAATTATATAACCATTTTTCGAGGTTAAGGATTGAGCTCAAGACCTCAAGTTCTTCAGCCATATATTCAAACGGTAAACCGTATTGATATGTTGAATTTTGTTATCTTTATTGCTTAAAAGCTTAAAACGCAACTTAAATCTAAATCGACTATTTATAAAAAACGTATCAAAACGTGCCCACAAAGTCTTGTCAAATACATATTTATACCCTACACCACCATAGGTGGTTGGGATATAATACGTTTGTGCTGATATTATTATATAACGCACAGAAAAAAAATACCGTTCGACTCAGAATCACTTTCTGAGTCGACTTAACGATGTCCGTCCGTCCGTCTGGCTATCTGTCTGTTCATGTAAACTTTGTGAACAAAGTACAGGTCGCAATTTTAAAGATATCTTTATGGAATTTGGCACAAACAGTTATTTTGACACAAAGACGAAGTCTGTTGCAATTGGTTATGATTGGTTCATTATTTCACCTAGCCCCCATACAAATGTCCTCCCGGAATAGAGATTTAGTGGTTATAAATGCCTTAAATATAGCAATATTTTAATGAAATTCGGCACAAAGAAGTTTTGTATAAGTGTTAATCTTAGTGCCAAATTTCATTGTGATCGGCCAATAATTGACCATAGCTCTCATATAAACCTTTCAGCCGGAAATCACATTAATGTGCATAAATCTCATACGATAGTATCAAGTTAATATTCGGCACAAATAAGTTTTATATAAATAGAAACAACATTGTCAAATTTTTTGAGAATCGGTCCATGATTTACCATAGCTCCCATATAAACCCACTTCAGGGAATTGCCCTAAAGTGCATAAAATAATATAGATGTTAGTATCAATGCATTGTTCTGTATTTGTAAAATTTATTTTACATTTAGTAAAAGTGTGGGTCTACAATTGGACACAATTCTAATTTTTAGCTCATATAGAATGGTGTAGGGTATCATATGGTCGGTCTTGACCGACTATAGTTTTTCTCTCGTTTTAATAATGAAAATTTTTAATATTATTTTTTTAGGGAAATCAGTAATTTATAAGAAGTCACAGAGATACGAACTCAAGATTAACGGTTTGTAGTCTAGAACACTTTACTAGACTATTCAATCTCACAAATTTCCAATAGAAAAAACATTAACATATATATTATTGTAAGTGAAATAGAAAATATTATTCAATTTGGGCAAAGAAAATTGGAAATTTTTTAGGCTGTTCTAGGAACTCGTTTATAACTCCACCATTCCTAAGCGGATTTCTCTGAATTTCAATAACAAGATTTTCGAGGCTATATAAAACATATGTGTTGAAAAGAAAACGTATTTTTTGGAGTATGAACTTAAAAAGATCCATTTCAACATACAAGCAAACAGTTATATTTTCAAAACAAAAACTAAATTTTTAATTATAACAATTACCCCACTGTTTGCAACATTATTAGATTGTATAACAGCACTCTAATCAGATTTGTTAAACATCTAAATATAGTAGTTGATGTTTTTGCTTCAGTTACTATTATTTGCCATGAAATTGATATGTACGTATGTGAGCAATAATAACATATTTTTTAATAAGACCATAAAGAGGGAAAGTAAATGGAAAAAATGCATTATATGGGATAGATTTTTTTGCAATGCTGATTAATTAACTTTGTATATACAAGTATATATCTATGTAAGAGTATGTGTATTAATTCAATGTAATTTTTTTATGGAATTCTCTGAAGGATAAAACCAATTAATTTTTAAGGAATTTTAGAAATTAATAACATTTAATTAACGTTGCAGACTTTATTACATTTTTAAAGCTTTATGCTGAATTATACTAAATTTTAAACATTTGTATTTCCTTCCAGGTTTGTGCCATTCAACATGTTGATGTTTGTATGTTTAACAATGGCAAATTTAAAAATGTAGTTGCCGACTCGGATAATGTTTCACCATCACCCATAGATCAGCATGTAGCTCCTGGTAGTACCCTTAATACTACTGTCATTTTAAAGCCTCAACGTGGTGCCACCAAAAATTGGATTGCCTTAGAGGACACCTTACAAAGAAGCACCGAACCAGATGAAATAACTGCTGATATAGCAGCATCTGCTTTACGCACTCCCCATTTTCTTATGCAAACCAATCACTCGCCTAATAAATGCTCAAGTCCAGGGGTACTTATACCTCCCACCGCTTTAACTGCTGCTGTCAGTCATGCTCCCACCAATAGTGATGAACGTAATGTTTTTGCTATTTATGTTTCATATTATGTTAAAGTGAAACTAACACTTTCTGGTATGGGTGGTGAATTATCTCTTAAACTACCCTTTTTACTAGTACATATCGATGAGGAGCAAAGATTAAAACATGAAAAACAAAAAATACAACTTGAAGAAGTACCAGCACATAAGAGAAATAGTAAACCCTCAAAGTCGCCTGAACATAAGAAACAACCTTCTGAGGAATTTGCTTTACCAGCCAGTTTGGAACGTATAGAGTCTTTAGAAGCAGAAAATGTACACATTAAAGTTACCCATGTTAGTAGTTGTGATGCTGATGGTGTGGTCGAGGCCTCCATACAGGCAGAGTCTGAAGATGATATAATTGAAGAGCCTCAACCATCTACTAGTTTGGCTTGTCGCCGTAGAAGACAATCTTTTATGCGCTGTGAAAGTATAGATCATGGTTTAGAAGATGATATTGCTATAGCTAAATCAGTTGATTTAGAAAAAGTTTTACATGTAGCACAAATTCATACTGATTCTAAAGGGGAAGAGCAAACAGACGATAGTGCTAATAAGTCATGAGATAATAATGGTATTTATGGCAAAACATGAAATTATTTAAAAACGAAATTTTGGCGACAACCAAATGGATGAGTTAGTTGATAAAAAAAGAATTTGAAAGAAAATAAATGTTCAGGTCAAGCTTTTTATGTGGTTAATTTTTAAATAAAAATATGATACTGATACCAATATATTTTTTAATTATATTCATGATTTGTTTACATAAATCTCTATTAAAAAATTAAGTATATTTAAGCAGGTCTTACACAGTTTCATTTCATATTGGGTATATTGTTTATACAAGATTTTGTTTATTGATATTCAACAGTTATATTTATCTTTTTCAATATTATTGTACTAATATTCAATATTTTAATATTAAGTTAAGATTGTTTTTTTTTTTTTTTTTTTTCATTAATTTTTTTATTTTAAATTTTAATTTTTATTATATTTTTTGCTACTAAGTTGTTCCACATTGTAGAATGAAATGAAACACACATACATAAGTATTATATATTTGTTGCATAAATGTTTTATTGTTTAATAAAGAAGCATATTTGTATTAATGATATTAAAAAAATAAAAATAATAAATGTGATAATTGTTTGGAAAATCTTAAAGTTTTATCGTTTTTAAAAGAACAATTAATGCATATTCAGTAAGTAGTGTTGCCAATTCTTGGTGACTAAAAATGGCTAATTTCATGAGAAAAAAATTACTAAAAAAAGGCTAGAAATTTTTAAGCAATAAAAAGTATAGAATTAAATAACTTGTTAAATGTACTTTTTATAATCAAATAAAACGAAAGTTTTCAATAAGTCACGTGCTAGCTTTGAAAGATTTGAGGATATTTTATATAGAAAGTAGTTTACGTAGAGAAAATTCTTAAAAATTATTAGAATTTTAGCATTCAAAAATTAAAGTGGCTAAAAAAATGGCTAATGGCTGAAAACACATTTAAATGGCTAAATAGAATAGAAAATGACAAAATTTAGCCATTAAATGGCTTAATTGGTAACACTGGGTAAGTACAACAAGCTCCACAGATTGCACTGTGCGATCCGAAAAATGAAATGGAAATAATTATGCAGCTTTGGAACTGCTAGACCGAAAACAATTAAATTTCACGCAGTAATAAAAGAGGTGTAGGTGAGTTTAAGTTTTATAACTGGACCATATTGATCTAGTGGAGGCGGCTTTAAAAGGTTCCAAATTTGGACACCTCGGGTATGAAAATTTTTAAAAAGGATCCTCATTCATTATGCCTTAATAGATTGGAACGAATTTTATATAAGAGGATTTTACTGGTCAAGGTCTAAAATGTTTGGGATATTTTAACTTCTTTTCAAATATATATACAAATTTTAAAAATACTAAAATTTGTTGAAGACTTTTTGCAAAAAGATTTTGTGTTTATTATTCGTTATGAATTATGCAATAAAATTCTTGTTAACAAATATGTTTTAATCAAGGACCGTAACGATTATGAGTTTTATAATAAAAATCATGATTTAATGATTATTTTTTTTTACTTTTATTTTTTGCTCAAATAATAACAATTATCTTTGATTTTTATTTTTTGCTCAAAATAAATTGATTACTTTTCGACTTTTATTTTTTACTTAAAAAATAAATTTTATTTTTTATTATTTTTTTTTTTTTCTTAAATTACAACGATTATATTTTTGCTTCTATTTTTTACTCAAAAAATAACTTATTTTTGATTTTTATTTTCTGCTCAAAATATAATGAATCATTTTTATTGAAAAAAATTTTAAATAATAAAAATTTTTATTTTGTACGTGTATATATTAAAAAATATCAAATTTACATTTAGTAAATATGTATGTATATGTTCTGATTTTAATTTACATTAACAAATAAAGCTTTTAACAAAGTATCAGAAAACATATTATATATAAAGTCGCTCAAAATTAATTTTAAACGCTCTATTTATGATTACATGGATAGCGTGTACAATATGTAACACTTCTGCCACCTTATATAAATACGATAAGCATATTTTTTGCTCTCTCAATACGTCATAAGAATAAAATAAATAAAATAATCGTAACATTTAAGAAAAAATTAAATTGAAAAAAGATTCGGCTGTGCCGACACCATCTTACCGACAAATAATAAAATTTTTGCCTTAACGCATGCTTTCATATTTTCACATATTTAAATCTAAATTTTTTTCAAACTACGAAAATTTTAATATGAAAAAAAACAATCATAGCAGGCTTTGCTTTCAAAAAATAAACAACAACAACAATTCCATATTTATTTATTTTTTATGTGTGTAGTATATACAAAGAACAACAACAACACTGTTATTCATTATATTACTGCTGTTGCTAACTAAACTACTTGCCTATACAAAAAACAAAAAACGTCACTAATAGTCATTACAATGCTTAATATACATGTTTGTGTGTATTTATATTCTTAACAGATTTGTTTTTGGGCCATAACTCTGTTGATTATGAACGAATTTGGTTTATTAAAAAACCGAAATTTTATACAAATATTTATGACTGATCTATATAAAAATAAAAATCTGTAGCGTTTTCCCCGATATCTCAGTTATTACTGAACCGATTTATTTAATTTTTTCAGAACAAAAATTCAGAAAATAATTTCCGAGCCCCTTTTAATAAAACGAAGTCCCTGAGGCAGAGGCTTCGGAAACTGGAAAACCGGTTATAAAAACCGGTTTTTAAAGCATATCTCCACCATTTATAAACAGATCTTGCTAATTAAAAAAAAAACAAAATTTTATAAAAATATTTATGACTGATCTATATAAAAATAAAAATCTGTAGCTTAAATAAAGGCTTCAAAAAATAAAAAATGCATTTTGCCCGATATCTCAGTTATTATTGAACCGATTTGTTTCATTTTTTCAGAACAAAAATTCAGAAAAAATTGTCCGAGCCTTCTTTGCAAAAACGAAGTCCGTAGTATATACAGAGGCTTCAGAAACTGGAAAACCGGTTTTTTAAGCATATCTCCGCAATGTATGAACCGATCTTGCTGAATTTCAGTAGCAAAATTCTAGAAAGTATTTCCGATCGTTTGATATATATATATCATATATGCCCGTTATCGGTGGGCTTCATAAACGCCATTTCAACCGACACACGGACGGACGGACGGACATGGTCCTATCGTCATCGCTTCTTACAAGGATCCCGAAAATATAAACTTGCTTTTGTAAAGGTTTTTAATAGTTTTGTTTTTTTTTAAATTAAAAAAAATGTATATTCCTACTTCCCTTCTAAGATAAGTAAAGTATGGCGATGTATTTTTCTGCAAAGTTTTGTTGTTGCTTAAAACAAAATATATTAAAAGAATACTGCTTCTATCTCGCCTTTTAAGAGAAGCGAAGTCGGAAGTTCTTTTGGATATCTTGGAAAGCAAGAATGAGGCATTCTTGTAGGCTTTACTGTAGAAGGCATGTTAGCATGAGCAACTCCATTCTAAAGAAGGTGTAAATTGACCTTCTAGAAGCCCTGAACGATTGAGGACTTCAAAATTTTACCGCTGGGTATTTATGACTACAATGTAAAAACAAATACATGTAGGTAGTCCTTGTAAGTGTATAATTACAACATGCTTTCATGTGTAGATTAGTTTCTTTAATTTAAGAGATACTTAGGTCGAAACAAATATATTTCCTACAAAATTTTAAATAATACCGATGCCCTATGGACAATGGTTTCTCCCTAGCCCCATCCAAAATTTGTCAAATAAAACAAAAAAAAAATACAAATTTTTGTAAAATTCTCAAATGTCAAAGCCGAGATCAACAAAAAAGTACATTGGCTTTATACCTCCAGATGTTGGTTAAATACTTAAAATATACATATTTTTTCAGCCACGTTTTTTACAACGGTCGGGTGATTATTTCAATAAAGAATTGATTTTTTTTTTTTTAACATGTTTCCCCCAGGCTGAGCAGATGAAAGTTTAAATAAAACTGATTTTAGTCGGCATCTTTTGGAGTTTAATATATGTAATATATGTTATACTAAATCAGCGATAGGCACAAAGAGACGATGTAAACATTTGAATGTGTTAGTATATTTGGTTTGTTACAACTTTTGTAGCGACTGTGTGCCTTGTTTTTTATTCGCTCTCAATTGCTCAACTACGTTAACCTTCGTGTTGTATATATGTATGAAAATTACGAAAAAAAAAATCGTCTTCGAAATGCTATATTTGCCTGCATTTATCACTTTAGTATAAAAATTATGAAATATTAGACTGGCTCACAAAAAAGAAGTCAGGACTTAATAGAAAAAATGGAAAGCAGATTCATATTCACAACTGTTCTCAAGTTCTCTAGTCTACATATATATATATATATTTTTTTTTATTAAAGGAGGACAAAAATTTTTTTGCCGATCAGTGTAATTAGACTCTACTACAAAATTTCCCTTGAAAATTTTTCTATTGTATGTTAAACATATAAAACTGTTTTAAAAGAAATCAGCATATGAAATGAAGCTACAACGGACACTCTGTGTGTCCGATTTTGCCCACTTTCAATCCCAAATAAACCTTACGTAAGATAAATATTTGAGCCAAATTTCATGCCGTTCGAGCCCTATCCTGCTTTCAACAGACAGATAGATAGACGGACACACGAACGGACATAGCTAGATCGACTCAAAATCCAACCAGTACCCAGATCTTAAATGATTTTTTTCGACATTTTATAATTTTTTTTGGCAGAATGATAATGTCCGTCGGCCTGTCCATACATTGGAGTTATATGGGTTGAAAATTGTGCTTAATTCAGCGAAGGGTGTTATCAGTAATTTGATGATCACGTTTTGTTTTCCTATTTTTAATTTTTATAATTATAAAATCTTTTCTCATAGATTACCATTCTATGGTAATCCTTCCGTCTGTCCGCCTATATATTTGCGTTAATTGGGTCGAAAATAGCGCTTAATTCATATTTGGCTTTCATATTGATCCAAAAATAAAATATGAAACATTTTTCGAATTTTAAGATTTTTTTTTAGAGAATTCTAATAACCGTCAATTCGTTCGTATGTATGTTAATTTTTGAAAACTTTTCAATTCAAAATCATTTTTTTTTTTTTTTTTTTTTTTTTGATTCAATAAAGATATTGAGTTGAAATTTTCTTTATTTAATAGTAAATTTTGTTTTAACAACTGTATGAAGTATGATTAAAGCGGCTAAAAATCTTGGACTATATATGGAAAAATATTGACCAAGATGTTGTGAAATTTTATGTAAATGATCTTAATTTTTATTGGCACACAATTTTGTCTATTTTTATTCGTTACCCCATTTTATTACGAAAATTTTAATTTTAAAATTCAATTAATCACTACCTTGGACACATTTTACCCCAAACGTTCACTCTCGAGTTATATAAATATGACTGCTTTTGAAGGGGAATATAATAGAAATGCCTATAGAAAATCAAGACCTGATAGAAAAACCACATATTCGCATTTGAGAAAGTTTTTTCTGCCAACCAGTATCTTTAATTATAAATTTGTTCAATATAATACTAATTAGCTGCCGATACTATCAGCTGGTAGGATATTGAAGATCTACTTAGAAGTTTCTTTTCTCCTTAGTATTTTTTCGACAGGACACTCTTATATAAAGGGACAAACAAAATCTTGCCAAACATAGGTTTTTCCGTTTCTTAATTCATTTCCTATAAAAAATGGAGGGAAAAAATTTGTGAAAACACCTGTGATAAACGTGTGATAAAATACTTTTTAACAAAAATATTAACTTCGACTAACTGACAAATTACACCCTTAATGTTTAACTTTAATTCAACAACACGCATTTGGGTTTCATTTAGTTTTATATAGAATTTCTCCTGATTACCTTTATCAAATAGCTGAAATACCATCAATATAAATTTGCTGTCAAAAACAGTTCATGTGGGTTTATGTAGGAACAAATGAAACTTTTACTTCTACTTCCTCAATAGCTATGAACCTTTATTTGTATACCCACATGAGAGTATAAACTTGCTTGAGCAAATAATTATTTTGACACTTTATTTAGAAAACTAATAAAGTAGAGAGAAAAATAAATAAAGGAAGTGTAGAAAACCAGTACAATTTTGTGCAACCACAAGTACACAATTTTAATTAAATGTTAGGGTAAACACAATTGAGGCCACAGGCGTAAAGAGCACTTAGATTAAGAGGAAAAACAAAAACACATACATAAAATGTTTTAAGAGGGATGTATGTGTTTAAGAGGAAGGATATAGAATGTAAAAGAAAATATTTTTTCTAAGCACTTATACGTTAAAAGTTTATACATTCTAAAGGTTAAAAGTATTGATATTATTTTGCACCTTTTTCAAAATAAAGAATATAAAAGAAAATATTTTTTCTAAACACTTAACGTTAAAAATATAATGGCATTATATTTTTTTAATATTTTATTTTATGATGATATGTTTTAAGTACTTATTTAAGGATTTTAATCCCCTAATTAATTTTTAAATAAATAAAAAAATAATACTTTTGGAACATTAATTGACATTTTTAAAATACTTCAACTTATAATTTTTATAATAATCCAACATTTTATTTCAAATTAATTAAAATATGATACTTTAGGTTGCGTCATAAAGATATAATCATAATCCATGTAGCTTTTATTTGCTAACACTTATAGTAAGTTCGAAAATTATACAATGAGGTAACCTTTGACCTTCATATTATTTATAAAGTCCCCAAAACTCTTCGCAGCCTTATAATATTATTCCCCCCTTTTTCTTTTTTGTTTTATCTAAAAAATACTGTTTTTTTTTAGAGACTTTATATATAAATACAACACTACGTATACTTAATATTTATTTTTCTTTGTATAAAAACCACATTCATCATACCACACAATGTCTACTTGTTTTATTTGTTTTCTATTTAACCCCTAACTTATGCTGTACAACAAGTAACTGCAAATACAAAACAAACAAAACAACTGCCAACAATAAAAGAACAATATTTGAAAACTGTTTTTCAAGAATTATAAATGAGTGTAGTTTATCAACATTAATGGTACTTTGCTTTCAACAAAAAATTTTAAGTATCATTGAAATGGCAACAATTATTTCCAATAGTAAGAAAAATATGACAATAGCAAAAATGTTTTAAATTTTGTGGAGAAAACAATGCATTTATTATTGTGTGTATAAAAAAAAAAAAAATAAAATAATAATAATAATTTATGAAGTTACCCTTACATATTAGGGAATATAATTTAAGAAAAACAATGAATTCTATATGACTTTATTTAAAAATGCTACTCTATATATACAGCAAAAAATCTACACTAAGTACCTTTGTATGTAGTGATAAGCTTTTTAGCACCTCCTTTTCCCAGCAGGCCATGTCTTGTAGAAAATATCGACGATGTCTTGATGATTTGACACAGTCTTCGATGACACAAGTACGACAGCTCCAAACATGTGAAAAGGTGACATTTTCGAACAAAGGGCACTTTAGTCATCAACGATAACCTGAGGGACGCATTATGCATATTGTCGTTAACCATATTCAGAAAAATAAATAAAAAAGGAGTTGGGTTCTGCTGAGATTTGAATGCTTTTATTAATCTGATAGTTATTGATGACATTGTCATGCAACCTGTCGTGTGTTTGGTTTAACTCACGATATTCTCGCTGGACATTTTACTCATGTTGTCACCGAACTAGATATGTACGACAATTCAGTATATTTTGTTATTGAAGTCGCCGTAAATGGGGTAAGATGACAATATAGGTAACTCTTAGTCAAACTTGTCAAATAATAATATTAAACTAGAGCGAATGTTATATTCGGCTCGACCGAATCTATATACCCACCATTAAATTTCTCAAATTTTACATTGTATGAGAGGTGGGTGGTAAAGTGGGCGGATAACAGACCATTTTTGGTTTCCAAGTTTATATCGACCCTTGAACGATCCCTTCAAAATGTCGTTATCGTACATGCTTGAAATAAAGCTACAACGGACACCCTGTGTTTCTAGTATTCTGGCCATAAATTTTTTGTTTATTAAACGATTATGCTCATTTTCAATACAATTTTAATAACAAGCCTTATATAAAATAAATATTTAAGCCAAATTTCGTCCCCCTAGGTTGTACCGTTCGAGCCCTATCCTGCTTTCAACAAACGGACAGACGGACGGACATAGGTAGATCCACTCAGAATCTAAGTAGGACCCAGAAAATATATACTTTATAGGGTGTTAAATAATTCTTTGGACTTGTTATACACGGAATGACAAAATCAATATACCCCTCATCTTTTTGATGGTGGGTATAAAAATAAAAAATTTACAAAATTTTGAAAAATTTCTTTTTTATTTTAATTATTTTTTTTCCGCACTGAATAGGAATTATTTGCGCTTGAGACGATGTACCGTTATTGAGATAATGTAAAAGGATATTATTTTTGTATAGGTTTACATTTCAATGTATTCGCAATATAATAAAACTTAACATTTGAATTTTAAGCATGTTTTTGAAAAATAATGTTAATTAAAACAAGTAAAGGTATTCCAATGAAATTTTGCCTCAATATAGATGAATTTGTTCTAAAATCAAGGAATTAAAAAAACTCTCACTTTTTTGTACGAAACTACCCGAAATTCCAGTCCGGGGAAAACTTGTTTCAATATTTGACTTTTTTTCATTAAAATTTTCACTTTGCCGTTGAAGAAAGCGTGGCTTATTAGATATTTTTGGTGTGTTTAACCAACATATGAGGCTATATTTTCAATATATTTTTTTCTTGATCTCTGCTTTGATATTTTTAAATTCAAGAAAACAAATTAAATTTGAATTTAAGAAAACGATTTTAAAAACTTTTTCAAAATTTACATAGTTTGGATAGGGCTTTAGGGGAACCAAAGAACCTCCTATTTAAAAAAAAAAAAAAAAAAAAAAAAAACACAGGCCAAAAATGATGGTAAAATTTGCTTCGTCACAGATATATCTTAAACTAAAAGAGATAACCTACACATGTAAGCATGTTTATTTGTAGAAATATACAGGAACTATCTACATGCACATTTTTTTAAATTCAAGCCATAAACGAATTTAAAAAAAAAAAATGACATACCCGAGGTGACCAAATTTGTAGGTCTACTCTCTACCCCCGTTACCCGCTAGGAACCTGTACTACTCCAAATCAAATGGGAAACACCTCAGCCTAACCGTGCGAAATTTTATTTAGATATCTCCAACGGTTCACAAGTTACAGAATTAAAAATTCGATTGGCAAAAAATACGGTTGCTACAAGGAATCTGTTTTTTTCTGTGTATGAGAAAAGAAACTTTTATCAATAAAATCCAATATAATCATAACATGTATTGTTATTGCCTAACACCATTTATTCCTTTGCTTAATTTCAAATCATGTGTTTATAAGTTTGAGTACTATAATTAAGAAATAATACTAATAATACACTGTGGGAAATGCTAGAATAATAGATGATCATAAAAATGTATTCAACATTTTCCAAATTTTATAAAATTTTTAATTATAAAGCTAACATATTATAAATATTTTAAAAATATTAACTGCCTGTTTCTCTATGTCGAACGAAAAATTCGTGGATAGATTTTTTTCCTTTTAGTAATAAATTTCACAAAATTAAGTAATGTATAGTTTACATTCAAATATTTATAGTGAAAAATTATTTCTAAAGGAAATAAGGAAATAATAATAAATAATACGTATTTATTGCCCCTTCAGCCCTCCCAGAAACCAATTAATATATTACAATGAAAATTAGTATGGAGCTGGAAGAGATAATAATACACATATGTACTTTAACACAGATGTTTATAAAATTATATTGTGGCTATATAAGTTCCTACTATAATTTTTTCTAAATATTGTAAAATATCACAGAGTATCAATGACTTATAAACCAACGAAATTACGAAGATTTTATTTTAATCAAAACGAATTTTTAAACATTTACCTAAATACCATTTCAATACTTCTCAATTTTCCTTAAATTTTACTAGAAATTTATAAAATTTTAAATCTTTTTATTTTTTTTCACAGTAAAATTCGGTTTATTACATTGAAACCTCGAAAAAAGTACTCAATAGTATTTTCGAGGTTTCAATATTGTTCGCAACAGCCCATTTAATACATGTGTCAAAGCAGTTTATTGCATCCGCATGTTTTACTTTTGTAGAGTTATTGTCAGGAACTAATAAAATATTATCCTCATCGACATCATCATCCAATTCAATTTCTTCACTTGGATCATCAAGATTCCATTCAAATAAATCAAGAAAATCAAATTGTGAATTTGGAAAATTTGCATGTAGTAAATTGTGCATTTTGGAAATTGCTCTTATCTCCTCACTGTCACGCACTACTGATAGTGGAATATCATCCTCGTCCTCAAAATTGTCATTGTCCAAAATTTTCTTCCAACATTTCTTTATGGAATCACTGGATACTTTTTCCCAGGCTAAGGCAACCAATGAAATGGCTTCAAATAAAGTGGTTTGTTTAGGGGACGTTTCTAAATTTTCGTTGGAAGATACAATTTTTGACAGTAAACTGTTACGGTAATGCAGTTTTAAGAGCCTAATTGCATTCTAGGCCATGGGCTGTATTCGTGGAGTTACATTGGGGGGCATATACATTACCCAAATCTGTTCATCTTTAGTATCATGAACCAGTTCATCTGCCGGTGGATGACTTGGAGCGTTGTCTTATATTAGAAGAGCCTTAATTGGCAGTTTTTTTTTCTTGTAAAAATGTCTCTACCTGTAAATATATTTTGAATTTTTTTAAATCATTAATAACATTAAAACAATTTACTAAAACTTACTTCTGGAATAAATTTATCAAAAAAAAAACATTTTTTGAACAGAGCTGCATTCATCCAAGTAGATTTAGAGTTTCCGTACTCAACAGGAAGAATTGTGTTCCGAAAAGATCTCGGTTTTTGAGCTTTTCCTATTACAAAAAGTTTAATTTTCTTAGTTCCTGCAGCATTAGCACACATTAAAAAAGTTAATTTCTCCTTTGACAATTTTCTACCTGGAGCAGATTTTTCTCTACTGTGAACATATGTTTTGTTTGGCAACATTTTCCAGTAGAGACCGGATTCACCCGCATTAAAAATTGCCTCGATTGATAGGCCATGCTCCATAATGGTAGACGCTAACTTATTAACGAATGGCGCAACAAGTTCTTTAGAAGAATTTCTCACCAGACTCTTTTAACAATCGTATTCCATAACGCTTTTTAAATTTTGTTAGCCAACCATCACTGGCACAAAACTGACCATTGTAGAATTTTTTGTGCAGCTCCACAGCTTTGCATTTTAATTGTTCTCCACCGACTGTGATATGGAATTTTCATTGTGCTAAAAACCACTCGTAAAGTGCATCATCCATTTTTTTTAAATTCACCACTTGTAAGCCTATACCGATTTTTTAACGAACTCATGGAATTATCCAGCAGTTGCGTTGTTTGTTTAATGATTGTACATATTGTGGATTTGAATAATCCATATATATTTGAAATTTCAAACAACGATGTTTTATGTTCGTGGTCTGCTATAATTTTTAATTAATCTTGCAAAGAAATTGTCTTTTTCTTACATCGTTTTACTTGCAACATTTTGACAGTTAAAAACACGAAACACTTTTAAAAATAAAAAAACGTCACAATAACTTCGCTAAACGTGTATGACCGCGAAAAAATAAAACAAAAATTCTTATAACAAACCACCATTCGCACTATCGAATAAAAAAATGCCTATCTATTCGTACTATAGAGTAGTCAATGCAAAAATTTTCGTATTATTGTAAATTCGTAATAAGGAGCGTTCGTACTACTGGACGTCCACTGCATATACATATAGTACATGTGTATATAAGTATATAAATCTTCATATTAAATTTTGTGACGTATAAGTTGGTATTAAATATTGTGTGAGAAAGAAGACATCATTTCCAAACACAAAAAAAATAAAAAATTGTAATAAATTAAAAAGTGTTATATGAAGGTGAGTGTGTCTTACTAAAACTGTTATACTTATTTCAGTTGAATATTGACTAATAACAAATATGTATTAGAAAATTATATACAAATAAATTTCTAACAGAAATTTAAGCTGTTATATTTAAGAGTCTCTTAAATATTGTCATTAGTAAGAGAAATTATAAAAGATAAAAATTGACTAAAAAAAACAAAATACACTCTTTTATTTATAATATTTTTATCCGTTAAACAGCTGATTTTTAAAACCTCTACAGTATAGGATAATTTAACTGTTGACTATTAAATTTTATCCAAATATTTATGCTCTCATATGAAGTCTCTCCTTTTATGTTCTTATAAAAAAACTAAATTGTATAAACAAAAGTATTTAGTAGTATTCAAACTTCCGGCGGTTTGTCATGGCCACAAAGTTGGAAATTACTTAAAGTAAACAAAACTGAGAACAAGTGAAAATAAAGAATAAAGTTTATACTCGTATTTCACAAAACTATTTAATAAATTAAAATAATTTCAGCTTATTTATTAAGTAGCAGAGAAAATAAAAATTACGAAACAAGCAATAAAATTAGTATAAGGACATGTTTAATAATACAGGTCGACAAAAAAAAAATCCTCCCCCAAAAACGAATAGCAGGCCTTTATGGATTTT